>CM062295.1:761190667-761575038 GCA_031216915.1 Pictodentalium vernedei
ACGTTTGTTTCGTTGGGTAGGGAGGGGGAGTGGAACACAATTTCTCCAATCTATTGGAGCAAAGGACGCAAAACCTTTATTTAAGGACGTGTGAAAGGCATCAATAATTAGGCCACATTGAAACTCTTTTTTTCAAATTTATTTCCCCTTCACCTTGTGTGAGGATAATAATAATCTATGTGAATCATTGAATTATGATCAATCACAAAACGAACGTCAACTCAACAACTCTATTTATAGAAATGGTCCGCATCGCCTATGCGGGGTCGTGTTTTCGTGGCTAACACAACGGCGGATAACTGCGAACCAAAAAGCATGAGAGGACCTTTTTCAAAATAACTAATTTGAACAAAATGACTACGTCAACTCAATAATTCTGTCATATATCCGACCGAACATTTTAGAACTTGGTCGAGACAATTATCCTGGAAACCCATACAATAAAAAAAAATCAAATAGGTTAAAATTTGTTCAAATTATGGCGCTATCATTGACTTTGGTATCAAGCACAAAATTTGCAAAAAATGACAAAGTCAGCCCAATAATTCTTAAGCAGTACATCGGACCGAGCCCGTTTTTGAACTCGACCAAGACATTGTTCCTTGAAACCCATGTGCCAAACATCCGTCAAATCGGTTGATGTTTGTTGAAATATCGCGCTTTCAAGCACAAAATTAGTATATTTTAACAAAGGGCCATAACTCTCGTGGGCATACCCTATTTTGCGTCATCGGGTGTTGCACATGCATATCAAGCCACATACCAAATATCAAAATCCGTCCAGAAATAACTAAGTTTTTTAGCAAAAAGGGCCGCCTGCCCGGCGACCGGCCCTCGCCATACCAGTAGTCAAGGTTTTTTTTTTTAAAAATTGGACTAAAAAGAGGAAACTAAGTGAACAGAATTAAATAAGTATGCCTAATGATATCACACAAAATAAAGATAAATAGCCGGTTTATGCTTTTTAAAACTGGCAGCAATTGCTTATCAAATAATATTATTACCACTCAATCTAAAAGTTACTAGTCGATTAACATAAGTTTGGGGGCCCGTTAAAACTCCATAATTTCAGTGACGTCATTCGACGGTGCCGCGCTGCGGGCGACAAAGGTATAAATAGCCATTAGCGGCCCGGCTATTTTTAGATTCCAGGGTCTAATGAATTGCTCCTAGTCGGATGACATCCCTTTGTTTTTCTGAACTGAAGTCGAAGGCACGATCGTAACAGAAATATCGAACTGACTTTTGTGATTATTTCTCCCAGCAGTTCCCTCGTGCGGTTAGCTGTAACAGGGAGTGGTAATAATAGTAATAACATGATTGTTGTGAGGCATCATGATTCATTAGCGGCCCTGCAGCAATGATGAACAGTCCCTTGGGCTTATTAACTTAATTAATAAACCCTCGAGCTGTTCATCATTGCTGCAGGACCACTAAAGAACCATAATGCCCTCCAAAATCATGTTATAGTTATATCACCGTCTTACTTTTGTTAACGATTCCTTCATTTTCCTTTCGCACGAAGAGATTCATCAATTTTAAATAGCGAACCCGGACCAGAAGTAACGGATAAATTACCAAATAACGGCGACGTTATTTCGTAAAACCGGCGACGGAACACCGGCGACGTTTTTTTTTTTTTCGAGTCTGGCAAATAATTGACAAGATTGGTGTCATTAAATTGAGATAGGTCGGATATCACACATACATCTGCTATTTCGCACCCCTCCCCCTTATTTCTTGCCTGATGTTCCCTATATGGGTTAACTTGAAGGTGGGGGGGGGGGGGGCATGTGACTGATTTTTAGCTCACCGAAGGGAGCTTAACTTGCCGTCCATCGTCGTCCGTCGTGAACTTTACATTTTCGACTTCTCCCAAACTACTGGACCAAATTTGGCGTGCATAAAAAATCTTATCCAGAACCATCATTTAGAATCTTTTGATATTTGGTATATAACATCTCGGGGGGGGGGGGGGGGGGGGGGGGGGGGTATTCTTCTTCAGATCTACCTGTCAGAATCATTTCATGTTTGGTATACAACATCTATAGGAGGGTGGGGGGGGGGGGTGATCAGATTCTAGTTTGTTCAAATCCAGTCCCTAGGTTCATATTTGGGCTGCCTATGGGATCCTGAATTTTAACTTAGTGCAATATGAGGGGATTTCTATAAAAATCTTTTTCTTCAGATTCACCAGTCAGAATCCTTTCATATTTGGTTTGCAACATCTTGAGGTGGGTCAGTTTCAGGTTTGTTCAAAGTGGTTACCTGGGTAACTATTTTGGCTCCCTGTTTGAGCCCAAAGTTTAACGTAATGCAATGTGAGGACATTTCTTTAAAAACCTCCTTCTTCATATCCACCGGCCAGAATTCTTTCATATTTGGTATGTAACATCTCTAGGGGGATCAGGTTCAAGTTTGTTCAATTTGAGTCCCTGGCTTATTATTTGGGCTCTCTATGGGCAGGGGTGGGGGTGGCATGGGGAGCATGTTAGGTTCAGGTTTGTTCAAATCGATTCCTTAGTGTTTTTCCATAAAATTTGCCTTTCATGACTTCGTTCCTTTGTAGTGTTGATGAACCATGCATAACTGAATGTGACCCCAAATACTTCTTTGAACCACTTTGGCAGGTGAGCGATTAAAGCCTGGCCTCTTGTTTAGTCAAGTTTTGACGAAGTCAAGCTCGACTTACAGCTTAGTGAATGGTGGGCGGGCTTAAACAAATGGTTTCCGGATGATAACTCGATAATGGTTCGACCCACGTCCATGAAACTCCATAGGTAGGTTGGCACCGGTGAGTGGAAGAACCCTATTTATTTTGGACTTGCTTGGTCAAAGGTCAAGGTCACAGTGACCATGAACATAATAAATTGTAAACAATTGGTTTCCGGATGATAACTTGTCTATGGTTGAACTCACTCACATTCATGAAACTTCATACGTAGGTCGGCTTTCATGAGAGGAAGAAGCCTATTTATTTTGGGCGCACTAGGTCAAAGGCCAAGATCACAGTGACCCTGAACATAGTAAATCAAAAGAATTGGTTTCCGGATGATAACTTGACAATGGTTCGACCCACGTTCATGAAAAGTCATAGGTAGGTTGGCATCAATGAGAGGAAGAACCCTATTTATTTTGGACTCGCTAGGCGAAAGGTCAAGATCACAGTGACCTTCAACATAGTAAATCGTAAACAATTGGTTTCCGGATGCTAACTTGACTACGGTTGACCCCACATTCATGAAACTTCATAGGTAGGTTGGCACAGGTGAGTGGAAGACCCCTATTTATCTTGGACTCACTAGGTCAAAGGTCAAGATCACAGTGACCTTGAACATAATAAATCGTAAACAATTGGTTTCCAGATGAAAATTTGACAATGGTTCCACCAACGTTCACGAAACTTCATAGGTAGATTGGCATTATTGTAAGAAAGAGCCCTATTTATTTTGGAATCAGTAGGTCAAAGGTCAAGGTCACAGTGATCCTTCACATAGTAAATTGTAAACAATTGGTTTCCGGACGATAAGTTGATAATGATTAAACCCACTTTTGTGCTGTCACAACTCGACATTGGATCGGTGATCCTATCGGAATTTTTTTTTTTTTTTTGAAGGGGGGGGGGGAGGCGGATGTGCCTCCAGAATGCCCCCATGGCTGTGCCACCGAGCCCCCACTTGGGCAATCGTGATTAAGTGCCTTGCCCATAGGGCCCTGCGAAGCTTCGAGAATTCGATTCGATGTCGACATCGCTTTGGTATTCGTGTATCGATCTCGAATAGTTTGCCGATTCGTTAGTCAAACGAAGCGTCGAGGAAAATGAATCAGTGTTCGACAATGTACATTTTGAGTTTTTAGAACGGGAAATTAAACGTTCGTTTTGTGACTTTTGCAAATTGGAGCTGTTTTAACTTGTAGACTGTTGTTCACGTCCCATCTATACAACCGAAATATCCAGCTATGGGCCTAAGCCCCGCTCCCAGTCCCAGAATCTTCTAACACAATAATGGGGGCATGTCGCCTGGAGCGCTTCCATTAGTATGTTAGAAAACTGTGGGAGGAAAATCTCTTTAGTTCCATTGTTCGGCGTTGGTACTTGGAAGTTGGAATGAAATAAAGGCAATTTGTGTGAATGAGCACTGCGTCAATATTCGAGTTAGATAATGCAGAAACTAACACAGTTTAACGCCTTCGCTGCTTTTGATGTATACTGAGTTTCTACAAGACCCGAATCCTGATAATACAAAAACAACCAAACATTACAGTAATGGGGTTCCTATAAGATGTACATGTATTTAGCCAGGCTAACGTACCTGAAGTTAGCGGCTGTAGCCGACTTCAACCCATGGGAATTAATGTGCCACTTGCATTATATTCGTGCTTTTAATTCTCATGTTTCAATTTAGTGTTTTTTCTCAAATGTTTCTGTGCAGTAACACCTTAATTTCTGTCCATATTTATGTCTTGAATTTATTGTCGGGCCAAGTGAACATCTGAATGGCCATTCAACGAGAAAGAAAATTAAAACAACGCCAAGTTGTCAAGTTATGTCAACTCACTCTTCTCGCAGTGCTTTCCGGACATTTCTGCACAAGATAATGCCAGTTATAGCTATTTCTCGAGTTTATCCCGATTCGATTCGAGATTCGATTCGATGTCGACATCAGTCCCGATTCGATTTGAGATTCGATTCGAACATAAATTTCCCGATTCGCAGGGCCCTGCTTGCCCAATGACACAACGCAGTTACCACTGCTGGGGATCTAACCGTGTATCTCTCGGCTTGGTGTTAGTAGTAGATCATGTACCCGATCGACCCACATTGGCCAGATCTCATGTGACGTCATAGGCACATGGCCCAGTTACTTCATTTTTGGTTGTCATGGTAGCCCACGTGAGCGCCATCTTGTGACAACATTCCCATTGTGATACGTGGTCCTAATGTGCATGCGCAGCGTCCATTTTGTATATCTGAGACCACCATCTTGGTTTCTATGGTAGCACATGGTTGCTATGTGACCCAAAACCTTCTAATAGGAAAGGGGTGTGTTCGAAGGGTGTGTTCGATTGAACAGGTGTAAATTTAATTACAACAAACAACCCGACAATCCCTCTAAATAATCCAAAACTACCGAGACGGATTTAGCAAACCCCAATCTAGGGCTTATAATAGTAGCACGTAGTGCTAAATGAATGATGAGAGGTTTCATGTGGATAAATTCAAGTGAACTAGAATACATCGAATTACCACAAACATCCAGACAATCCCTTTGAACCATCAAAACAACTTTATTTGGCATGGATTTCTCAATTTTGGGCTTAAAAGAGTAGCATACAGTGCTTTAAGGTGCGTTTCCTGGTATGAGTAATTGTATTTGTTCGAATACTTTGTAAAATTACCCAACTAAACCCAACGGTTCTTTTACTAGTGCGGATTTCCCACTAAATATTCGGTTTCTGTCTGTTGTCCCCGAGAATTCTTTTTGCCCAACAATAGACGCATTCCTTTTGTATAAGATTAACTTTGTTGTTTCGGATGTGCTCCATAGTCTCGGTATTTTATCTATCCCGATATATTATGTGGTTTATCTTTCTATTTTCTGGCCTGTTTTGCCTTTTACTGGCCCCATTTCTGCCTAACCCAACAGTCTATTTTGTCTTGGCCGTCTCTGTTTTTGCCTTTCCTGTATATAACGAAGTCCTCTATGATCCTCAAACCCAAAATACAATCAAGCAGGGTTAGGTATTATTCGAACGACTCGAATCTTATCGAGCAAATAAGCTTTTAAGCAGTTACTGAAAAAATCATTGCTCGAACGACTCAAATCCCATTGAGCAAATGAGTATCGAAAGATCGATTTAATTATGACTCTTAATGCTCATCGGGGTATAGGAGGACACCTATGGCATGATGGTGTAGTACTATATATACCTGATGATAATTTAGCTCCTAGCATCTGCCCAGTTCTAGACCTCTCCGTGATCTTCATATCTCCAACACCACTATTACTGATTTTCCCCAATATTTCCATTGTCTGTCCTATGGTTAGCTTTTACAGTAGTCACCAAATCCTGTAGTCTTCTTCCACCCTTGCAGCCGTGTACCATTACTAGCACTAGCATAGGCTTGCTAACCATCTCAGATTGTTCGAACGACCAGAATCCCATCGAACAAATGAGCCATAGAGTAATTGCCTGAACGAGCGACTCCACGTACGACTCTTTTGCTCGTCTAGGAATTGATGGATGGGAAGAATCTTTGGAACTAACAACGTGATATAATAACCTTAGTTATTGAAATTGATATACAATCCCGCTCATAATATAGCCTTGGTTTTTGGAAGTGTTGTTAAACCCCTAATGAACCAATTTGCCATTGAATTATGATCTTTTGTCAGTTTACAAAAAAATGAAGGTTTGTTTTACTATAGCTTGCATCAAGTTTTATCCTTCCGCAATCTTTCAAAATTTCTCGATTGCCATATTTGTCGCCACATTAACATATGACCATACATGTGTGGTTCTGTGTTTTTGCATGTCGCTGTACAACACGTTTTGTCAAATTGTTATATTTCACATAACCGTTGCTATTTCTGCGATATAAACCATATCTTTCCTGAAAAATCTTGCTTGGGGCCTGCAATATTTACCGAAATTAACAATATTGGGTGTGCACCATTACGTGTCACGTATTTTCATATTACACTTCCTCCGATCTTTGAGAAATTTTAATAAACAAATGTAAATAAATACAATAAATAAACCACTAAAACGACATGTATAGAAACATTAATATCACCATTAACAACAAAAAATGAATGAAACTATTCCCACTTACCTTCTTGAAAGAATTGTTAATCCATTTGCTCCAGTTGTTTTATTTTTCCAGTACTTAACACTGAATTAAAGTTGTGAATTGTTGATATAAATTCCTGTTTATTGAGAATAAAACTCTGTTGTTTCAGCGCCTGCTACTAGTGTGACCTTCATATGATGTAAAACTGGGAAATTCTCTGATAGTGATAACAGAATAATTGCGCTAGGAATCTGGGTACACTTATGGTTGTGTCTCTTTATTTATTTATTTATTGATGTTTAAGGTCACATATTTATGCACAATGGCTAATCATGAACGTGACAGTTTTATGGGTGGAGGAAGCCGGAGTACCCACAGAGAACCACCGAGCAACGCCGAGCAGCTGCCAGCTCCCCAACATTGCAACTCCGCACTGCAGCACAGGCAGGGTTAGATTGGTTGAAGACATGCGTACCATCGACGTGCAGTACGCCTTAGTACATGGCACCATCGTGCCCCCACGCGGGCAATGGAGATGAAGTGTCTTGCCAAAGGACACAACGTGGGATTCGAACCGAGGACCTCTCGGCTTGCAGCCTGCATCTCTACCAACTGAGCCACCGCACTCCCTTGTGTCTCTTTCAAAGGACTGGCATAATAAATACGTTATGGGGTTTTCATTGGGTGGATATTGTGTGATATAAGGTTCAGCAAGATCAATATTAGGTGAGGCCTTCAGCCTCACCTAATATTGATCTCACTTCGCCTTATATCACACCATATCCGCCCACAGAAAGCCCCATAACTTATAATGTGCAGTGTGCTAAATTATTTTTGGCTGTAAAAATTTGTTCATATCTCTCGACCTTGTTAAAATTGATAGGAAAGTAGCCCTAGGCACTATACCATTAAAGGAAACAAGGCAAGTTCCTACAGACTGAATTATTTCTCTTCAAAGATAAAATGAAGCTCATCAGAGTAAAAATCTTTTCTGTTGCTGTACCTAGACTTCAGAATATAGCCCAAATATGCAGGCCCAGCATTCTTAAAAATGCAGGAGGGCTAAAAATCGCTCCCCTTGCATGGCCTCATGGAATGATTAGATCTCCTCAAGCTTACAAAAGCTAAAAGTGGCAAAATAAAGTTTCACTATTAATGAATTCTGCCTGGTGGGCTTTGTACATTTCATTTGGTGCTGCTAAAAAGGCAGTCTCTGTGAGACCACTACACAGCCCCTCCCACACCTCTGGGCCTCGGTATGGCCTGGAGGAATAGGAGGGACAGTGTGGCCATCTTACAGAGACCACTAACAAACATGCAGCAAAGAACCAAAAAGATGTGGGTTTTAGGAATACGCTGTTATATGGTAATCATTATTTTCTAAGGCCAGGTGGGCTACTTTTTTGCCCTCCTTTATTTTTTTAAGGTGAGCACTAGTCAAGTGAATAAATCACTCTACTGAAAATGCCAGGCCTGAACACGAGCTTCTATCATTCTATCTGTTAAGGCTTATTAATTTTATGAGCAAACACAGGTTGAATATATTTTTGGGAACACATAATTATGCTTTAATCCTTTACCCGATGCAGACGATATCAAAATTTATTATTTTAAATATCATGTTTAAAATTCTTTCCAAAAATTTCAACTAAACCATATCATGTGACTCCTCTTTGGAATGAGCGGGCAGATGCAGCAGCTTCCTTGGGTAAAGGGTAAAATGTTGAGAAACAAATACACTGATAATTTGTTGAGAAAAAAATGTACTGATAATTTTTCAAATTGCGAAACCCTATTGTTTCCTAAAAGAAAACACACACTTAGAAAATCACGTGCTTGGAATGAGCAGCAATGCGTTTTGTTTATTAGGGTTTAACAACACTTTCAATACCCAGGTGACATTGTGTCATACAGTTTTACATGAGAAGGAAGCCAGAGTAACTGAAGAGAATGACAGAGCAGCAGCGAGCTACTTTCAGACTGCCAAGCAGAGTTAGTCATGGTTAAAAGCAAGTGAACCAACGACGTGCAGTATATCTTTGAGCACAATGCCACTGTGACCTAAAGTGTGCAGTCAGAATTAAGGGTCTTGTTCAAGGATATAATGCAGTTAATCCTTTATCTAACTAATCGGTCCCATATGCCCGTTTAATTAACAAAGATGCAAACAAAAATTAAAAAGAAACTTTCAACAAAACCATATCATGTGCCCCCTCATTGTATCATGTGCCCCCTCACTGGAACGAGGAGTTCGTCAAGCTCCTTTCATTGAGGGTGGGGTCACATAATATCATTCTATTAAAATGTTTCGACAAATTTGAAAGAACAATAATTAAAATAACAAAGGGTCACAATCGTTCACCTGATAAAATTGTTTAACTCTTAACTCAACATAACGGCCCAAACCGGCCAGCACTATTCTAAAAAATTTCCAATTAATTATTTTTTGTCTCAAAAATATAGGTTATGACCCCTCATTGGAACGAGTTCATTGATACACTCCCCAACATATGAACTCCACACAAGCAGGGTTAGCATTGGTTGAAGACAGGTGCACCATCGATGTGCAGTACGCCTTAGTACACAACGTCACCGTGCCCCCACGTAGGCAATGGGGGTGAAGTGTCTTGCCCAAGGACACAACACGGTTGCCACAGGTGGGATTCAAACTGAGGACCACTCGGCTTGCAGACTGCACCTCTACCTACTGAGCCACCATGTCCCCAGCTCATTCCAACAAGGGGTCATAAACTATATTTTTGAGACAGAAAATGAAAAAAATTAATCTGCTTTTCATGGTAGGTAAAGGGTTAAAGAACAATTTAAGGTCATATTCAGCATCTACATGTTAATTTTGATAATCTAATTTAGCTAGTGGTGAGGGGATGAGGGAGAAAGGTTTGTTGAGAGATAAAAAAGAGAGATTAAAAAAAAAAAATCCTTCAAAACACATTTTGAAACAGAGAGAAAAAAAAAACACCCAGTGGTCCCCCACCAAAACAGGGAGAAAGTTCATTTGTTTTGCAAAAAATCACTCAAAATCCATCAAATCTTCTCAAGCAAAAAAAAATTAAAAATTTGCCCAATGGACTCTTATCCCCCCCCCCCCCCCCCCCCCAAAGGGTGCCTCAGGTTGACTGGTGGTCTCTATTTGAGCAAACATTAATCTTAAGCCAACACATTTACATCTAACTACAATTTACCACAATCAACTCTGATGTAGGTGAGCACAATTCATTTAAACAAATACTAAATTCTCCATTGGTTTCTGTGTTAAATTTCAAAACCCTGACCGGTGGCCATCAAAATCAATCAAGCATAATACTGTTAGCAAATTTCAATCTAGGAGTCATAGGAATGCCATATACCAGATATCAAAAGATTCTGCCTGGTGTATCTGAAGAAGATCTTTGAAGACTGTTCGTCATTCTGTACAAAGTTAAAAATTGAGCTCACATGCACATAGGGGATCCAAATATGAGCTTCCCACCCCCACTCCCCAGGGATTTCATTTGAATTTCACCACAGTAAGCATGTCAATACTATGTGACAAAAGAATCTGACTTGTGAATGTGAAGAAGATATTTTAAAGGAATTTCCCCATACTGCACTAAGTTCAAATTTAGGTTGCCACAGGGAGCCCAAATATGAACCCTGGGACTTGATTTGAACAAACTGGAATCTGACCCCACAGAGGATACTGCAAACTGAATATCAAATGATTCGGACTGGTAGATCTGAAGAAGAAGATTTTTAAAGAATATTCCTCATATTGCACAGAGTTAAAGTCTGAGTTCCAATGGGGAGCCCAAATATGACCACCAGGGACTTGATTTGAACAAACTTGAATCTGATCGCCCCCTCCCCCCACACACACACACCTTTCCAGGGATGCTCTATATCAAAAGATTCTGACTGGTGGATCTGAAGAAGATTTAAAATAAATATTTCCTCATATTGGACAGAGTTGAAATTCGGGATCCCAAATATGAACCTGGGACTTGTTTCAAACAAATCTGACTGTGAGTCCTCTAAGGATATTGTTGACCAAGAATCAAAAGATTATGACTGGTAGTTCTGAAGAAGAAGATTTTTTTTAATTTGTATTAATGCAGATGCAGCCAATTTGTTAGGTCAGGTTAATCACTCGTTAAGTGGAATTAAGACACTGTTGAATCAAATCAAATCTTAAATAGAATGTCACAGGCTTTTCATGTTGTAGATATTGCACCTTCTGCCAACCACAGAATATAAAATATAATGTAAGCTTCCACTCAAGTATTGCATTCAACAGACACTTATCTGTTTTGGCAAGTCAATAAAAACAAGAGGTGTGACTGTCCCAGATGGGCCTGTCCATACCGCACACTGCCATTATTATTCTAAGACAAAAAGGGCATAACTCTAGCAAAAAAGTTTAATCAAAACTATAATCACAGGTGCACAGGTTCCCATGGCAGTGAACATCCATACCATGTTTCAAAGGAATTGACCTACAAACATCAGAGAAAATCTCTAAACAAAATTCAGGCCTATGCAGCTGCTATTTCAAGTTGAAAAGGAGAATAATTCTGGCAAAAATAATTTGACCGGAACTGTAATCACAGGAGCACCGGTTCCCATGGTGGTGAACATTCATACCAAGTTTCGAGCAGATTGGTCCTTAAATATCTGAGAAAATCTCTGGACAAAATTAGGTCTATGGACAGACAGATGGACAAGGCGATTCCAGTATACCACCCCCACAACTTGTTGTGGGGGATATAATGAGAGTATCAATGACACTGTAGCTTAACTTGACTGAGTGTAGCATTTGAAAAGTATAATAATCCAATGTTTATGAAAGGATTATGAAATAAGACAAGAACTGTGATAACTAAGAATATGTCAAGTTCTGTTCCCTGTAGGCTATGTTTTGAATAAGAATAATTTGAGTGTAGACTGTACTAAAGAATTAAGATCTGGGTTGATGAGGCACCAACAGTTAACCTATGTCAACCAAAGTTACCAAGTTACAGTAAAATCATTCTAAAATGAGTCACCCAACCAAGTTACAATGAAATCCCTTCATAAATATAACTCAAAGACTTTGCTAAAGGAATCTAGTTCATGTGACAGTTCGGCGGTCACAACTGATCGATCATGATCAAAATAGGAGAGTCTAATCTAGATATCATACCAAGTTATTCTACCAAGTTACAATGAAATCCCTTCATAAAAACAACCTGTGAGAAGTGCTAAAGGAAAATAGGTCCAGTGACCAAGCAGCGGTAACGGCTGACCGATCCTGACCAAAATACGACAGTCTCATCTAGACATCATACCAAGTTATCCTTCCAAATGCAAGTTACAATGAAATTGCTTCATAAATTTGAATTGTAGATTGGGATAAACAAATCTAGGTCACAGGCCTGTGCAGCTGTCACGGTTGACTGATTATGGCCAAAATAGGATGTTCCCATTAGACATCTAGTCATCCTACCAAGTTACAATAAAAACCCTTCATAAATACGACCTGTAGACTGTGCTAAAGATTTTTGGGCTTCGGGCCCACGTAGCCATCACAGTTGACTGATCACGACCAAAAGGGGATGATCCCATCTGGCCATTATAAGGAGTCATCCTACCAAGTTCCCATGGAATCCCTTCATAAATACGATCTGTAGACTGTGCTAAAGGTTTTCAGGTTTTAGGCTTGGGCAGCCATCACGGTTGACCAATCGCGACCAAAAGGGACGGTTCCCATCTAGACATGACCTCAAACCAGCATATGAAATTTTGTGACGATTGGACAAGAACTATGGGGTGCAGCCTGTGCTGAAGAAAAATGTGAACAGACTCACAGACTAACAGACTTCCACACGCGTGATTGCAATAGCTTATCTTGACTTTAGTTAAGTGAAGCTAAAAATCATAACTCCCCCAGCTTCACACAATAGGTCGACATAGTGTCATTTGATATACTATTGAGGTGGTCACTACTCTGGTGCCAACACAGTAACCCCAATAATCGCCAACTGGAAAAGGAAGTTATTTAGTATGGCAAGTTGAATTACAAACAATTATAAGTGTATCAACACATCATCTAGGTTATTCATTTTCTATTTCCAAATATTTTGAACATACACTTTCTTGACTCTTTGTCCCTAATGACATAATATGACTTAAGTAACAAATGATGTATCTATTTACTTCAATTTTTGAGGGCAATAAAAATGACCAATGCCCTCCATTTGTTTTCTGTATGGTGATATTTGAGAATCAATTTATTTTTGGGGAGGACTAAATATTTACAGGAACTACCTATGACTAATGCTGAAATACCTGCTCAAAGATAATAAAATCTTCTTTTTGAGTAATTATGCAGGTAAGATCTACTTACCTCTGTGAAAAAAAGTACTGTAGACATGTTATTAGTTCAGAGACAAGACAAAACTGCTCAAATACCCTGGTACTACTTACCTCTGTGAAATGTAGCAGGCTAGGGCCTTATTAATTCTGAAATAAGACATTACTCAAATACTACCAAGCCAGAAAATAAGCAGACTGTCATCTGCAAAATGAGGTCCCCAGAGGGTGAATTTCGTGATGCTACCCTGCACAGCAGGGTAGCATCACTAAATTTTCCCTCTGTGAACATTACGTGTACAGTACCCATATGAGACTGGGCAATAAATACCCCAGTTATTGATGCTAAATTTAGATTAGTGCTGTCTATTTATAGAGGAACTATTTATGAGTGGGCGTGTTCAATTAATTACTTATCTTCATTGACAACAGAACAACAATAACAGGAACATTGGCTTTGATATATTTTATTTCATTCAAGTGTTTCAACTTTTAACGAACAATAAACTATAGAAACATAATACACTGCACATAGATATTAACATAAATAAGTTTGTTTTTTGCACATTGATATTTACATAAATGAGTTGTCATTTTTTAATTTTTAACTTCATTTGGTTTCTTACAACTAACATTGCAGTACGTTCAACGTAGACTGAAACAAAAACGCCGCCACGGTGTGTTCTCCTCCGTGGAGTTCCAGTGGACCGCAGTGTTTGATCAGTGGAAGACAGTTTTCAAAACACTGACCCACCGTGGTCACGAGCGTTAACGATTAGTTTAATTGCTTTCGCATGTATTTCAGATGGCATAGTAAATAGCCTAACAGAGGCAAGGAAGGATTGTATAGGAAGGGTGAGGGTCCCAACGAGAGAGCTTGGATACAGGGTTAACGAGGGACTGAAAAAGGCTATAAAAGAAAGGAAGGTAAAATGCGCTGCTTACAGAAGAAGTAGGAAGCTAAAAGGGGTGGATAACAATGACACGAGACTAATGAAAGGAGAATATGAACTGGCGCGGAAAAAGGTGAATGAGATAAAGAATAATAATAGGAAGGAGCGCAATTGCAGTCTTGCCAGAACAATAAAGAAAACGGGGGGTTCGAGCTCAAACGTATTTTGGAACTGGGTAAATAAACGGGGGAAAAGTAGTGTGCAGAGTATCAAAGTGGATGGGGAAAGTACAGAAGATAAAGGCCGTATCGCTTCAGAGTTAGTCAAGCACTGGGAAAAGATAAACGATAGGCGATGGGGCAGTGGGTCCCCACCAAAAAGAAATACACTGGTGGAGGAGAACCTATCCAATCGTGTATGTAGCGAAATAACGGCAGAAGAAGTGCGGAACGTGGTCTCGAAATTAAAAAATGGTAAAGCGGGAGGGGCTGATGAAATTCCGAACGAATTCCTCAAAAATGGAGGGGAGGCACTTATTGAAGTCCTGATAAACCTTTTCAACCTGGCTCTGCGAAAGCAAGAGGTCCCCAGAGAGTGGAGGGAAAGTAAGGTGTCGTTCATACACAAAAAGGGGGATAAGGAAGTTCTAGATAACTAAAGGGGGATATCAGTTAGTAGTAACATCGGAAAAGTATTCTGTAAGGTCATATACGGTAGACTAAAGGAAGTTATTGAAGAGAAAGGTTTTTTAGGAGAAATTCAAAATGGTTTCAGGAAAGGACAAAGAGTCACTGATCACCTATTTACACTCACCCAACTGATAGAATCAACAAAGGCTGAAAAGAAAAAGATGTTTCTGGCATTTCTAGATGTGAAAAAAGCGTCGACCGAGTGTGGAGGGAAGGTATGTGGCGAAAGCTCGAGGGCATCGGACTGGGGGGGGGGGGGGGGGGGGGGGGGGGGGGGACTTTGCGGGAATCATGAAAGCACTGTATACAGATGTGCAAAGCCAACTCAGTCTAGGGAGTATCACTACAAAACGAGTCCCTATGGATATAGGCCTCAAGCAGGGGTGTATCTTTTCACCGATTTTGTTTGCATTGTATGTTAAAGATTTAGGGGACGAACTAATTCAGAGTGCGGAGGGGGTAAATGTTGGAGATATAAAGATACCAGGCTTATTCTTTGCGGACGACATGGTGTTAATGTCTAGAACTGAACAGGGGCTAGAGAAATTGCTGGAAATTGTTGGTAGATATGGGAACACTTGGCGGCTCGAACTAAATGAAAATAAAAGCAAGGTAATACCCGTTGGACGCAAGGTAGATATGACGAAGAGATGGAGAGTGGGGGAGTTCTCAATCCCCGAAGGGGAAAGCAAACAAATCACTGTAGGAGAAACGGGAGAGTATGAGTATCTAGGGGTAAGCATAAATATAACGGGAAGAGGGGTGTAGAGAAATTACTCAGCCAAACTGATTCTGAAGGGGAAAAGAATTCTGAACCAACTAAAACTTTTAGGGAAAAATAGTTTCAACAAGGTCTTTGTGGGGAAAACACTGTGGGAGAGGGTGGGTTTACCAAGTATAACGTTTGGCACGGACGTGATTCCATTAAACCAAACCGTTATTAAGAAGTTGGAAAGTACTCAGAATGATGCCGGCAGATGGATAACAGGGTCGAGTAATGCTGCAGCTTTGGAAGCAGTAAGGGGGGAGCTTGGATGGATGAAAATCAAGGACAGGGTAGATTTGGGAAAACTGTTACTTTAACTACTTGAGAAACCTGCCTGACAACCGGTGGTGCAAATTGATGCTCGATACCATTTGGAATTCTAATATAGAAACGGGGTGGTCAAAACATGTAAGGGAACTAATGGACAATTACTCTATAGAGGTCACAAACATAGAAGTAGGAATGAAAGAAGGCAAAAGGTTTGTCAAAGAGAGAGTCATGGAAGATTGCAATCGAAACTGGCGAGCAGGGGTTAGCGTGAAAAGATCACTGCAGGGGTTACAATATAAAGAAAAGCCAGCTTTTGAGAAGTACCTAGATGGCACCTTTGGAGGGTCACTGCTGTTCAAACTGAGATCAAGATCACTGGAGCTTCGGGGAAAAATTGGGAGAGATGGGGAAAAGGGATGCCAAATGTGCCACTCTGGAGTAGTGGAGACCCTGGAACATTTTCTCTTGGAATGCCCACAGCATATACCTCATAGAATAAAATTTACTGGAAGAATAATGCAGAAGTGGGTGAAGAAACAAAGGATAGATGGCTGAAGGGGGACACGAGGGAGAGGGTAGGAATGCTTATTGAAGAAATTGAAAAAGAGGAAGTGAGGGACACTATTAAGCAGTTTATATCTGAATGCTGGGAGGAGAGGAGGAGAAGAGGGGGTGGGGTGCAGGGGGAATGATGGCCTTCTCTTATGAGGACCGCGACAAATCAGCGGCTGGCCAAAGAGTTATTACTATGTCCGTTTCTCTGCTGATTAATAAATACTGTCTTGTGACGTCAACTGGCAAGACAACTGCGTTTGTTACTGGTAGTAGATAATTTATTTTAAATTAAAATTGGAATTTGGGGGAGGCAGACGGCGACTATTGCTGTGGTTTGAAATTGTAAATTGGGAATAGAACAGTCAGTTCCATTTGGTTAAGTACAAAGTCCTCGTCACTTTCGAAACTAAACTGTTGTGTTTGCGCGATTGATTTGATCGAGAAAATAAATAAACCAGACTTGAGAAAAACAACTAATATTCAGATTTGCGAAGGTCCCAATTTCACATTTTGTTTACAGCTGTAGGCCAACACGTGATGAGCCGTGTTTTTCTTGTGTGAGAAGTGGGGGCGAAAAAGCCTCCTGCGCCACGAACGCGGCCACGGCTAATGATCGAAGTGATACCAGTTCACGACATTGAGTCAACTCGACCAGCACATCCTCTTTCCTGTCTTACTCTTGTCGGGCAACGCAATTGAAGATTCTTATAAAAATGATATAGTAAAAAGAGTTTTTGAATGGATACCAAAAAGTATCTCACTCGAGACTGAATCTAATGATTATTTCACAGGGGGAGGGGGTGGACGGGAGACATTTGCGTACAGAAATAAATATCCTTCATCCAATTCTGTAGGGGTTTGTACATACGTTTATATTCTTTGCATTTGCAGATTTTTCAACGTTCCTCTACATTGTTGTTATTTGTATTATCAATTGAAATAGCTAAGCCTGTGTGTATGTAAAAATACGTGGGTGAATATAAGGGAGATGCCGAATTAAAATATCTGCGAATGTGCCATTCTAAGAGAGAGTACGCTTCAGCGGGAAAGAGATAGATAGAGACAGATATACGTGATGGGGGGGGGGGGGGGGAGAGAAAGTAAGAAAAAGTGAAAGAAAGTTAGTACACGAAAGTATACGCAAGTGCATGTGGGCGTATGTCTGCATATTACTCTCTGTGTGTTTGTGTGTGTGTGTGTGTGTGGGGGGGGGGGGGTGTCCGCAAGGGTGTGTATTTTGGTGTGCGTGCATGTGTTTTGGTTTTTCGGGTTTGGGTTTTTTTTTTGTTGTTTTTTTTTTGTTTTTTATGAACTACTGTAAAAAAAAGACCTACCTGTGTCTTATAAGCCTTCATAGGCAGGATTTCATATAAATATTTTGAACATACTCTATGTATATTATGCATGTGTATTGAAATGTGACACTTAAATAAAATATTATTCTGCTGCTACTACATTAAAGTAGTCGGGATTGAAGTGATTAATTAGGTACAGTAGATTAAACTACCAATTGCACAAGGTGTGAAATGACATTTGAGTGGTGCGACAAACACAGAGCTGTCCTTCAAACCAAAATCTGTGATAACACCTCTGCACATGACAAGCTTGAGAAAAATAAGAGACAAATCAATATAATAATTACTTTTTATTAATTCAGTAAGCATAATTATAACCATATGTAAATAAAATCAATAGAAAATAATATTTTTTTTATTTCCAATAATGACACGCCGATCGACAAGCCAGTCCACCATACATCGTAACCCTAGCTCAAACATGCCGCGAAATTTCGTATTATAATTTTTTTTGTTTTGTCCCCCCACACGTGTCTTGAAACCCCCAAAATTAACATAGGTCTTTCAGACAGGAGATTTTAGTTCCTCTATCGGAGATTTTCTGGCGCCACCCCTGATTTTTGCGTGCAGCCAGCACATCAAAAGTTAAAAAATTTATAGTAATTTATATATTTTTTATACTTACCAATGACCCAGACTTAGCTGGTGCTAACTCCAACAAAACCAGGGCCAAACACAAATTTTGCCCCCCAATCCCCAAAATTTGCATCCAAAACAAAAAGAAATCATGTCCTAAAGGACCTCCATACTACGCCTCTACTGCGCATGCGCAGTGACGCAGTCGTCCCGAAATTGGCGCCAATTATCATTCTTACTGGCAGTGCCTGGTCAGCGCTATGTACTCAGCGGGGAGGCAAGAGTTCCCAACTCCAGGGAGGGCCATCCCCGTCTGGGTCATTGGTAAGTATAAAAAATATATAAATTACTATAAATTTTTTAACATTTTTATACTGTACCAATGACCCAGACTTAGCTGAATAGTAAACAGGCTGGAGGGCCTAGGACATAGAGGAAAATCCAATAAGCTCAACTATATAGTAAAGAGGTAACCCCTTAAGGAGAAAAGGAGTATTAGGCTTTACATGTATCTTTCTTATTTAATATTAAATTAGAAAGATACACTACCCTTAATAATTGAGCACAATAACATTCATGTTCTCTATTAACATCCAGTATAACCCTTATACTAATTATTTTTAAAGCAAGCCAATAAATAAAGTAGTCCAGAGAATTGAGACTCTTTATAATCATTTAAAAGTGTCCGAGTATTGTATATTAAAGCCCGTTTGACACTTGACATATACAAATGCTTCACACCGAGCTACACTTTAAAAATAAGACATGAATGAATTTAAACATTAATATTACACTTTAAAACCATCCCGGAAGCGACTCAGAAATACTGACTTGGAGGAGGCATTCCCTTGCTTTTCACTATAAAGCAGGTGACCTAAGGGAACACCCGCCCCCCCCCCCCCCCTTCCCCTTGCCCTGGGTCAAATAGCCCAGAGCGAAGAGGGCAGCCGGACGGAGTCACTGCCGGAACAGAAAGCCTGCATAACTATAGTTGCAACTGTTTAGTGGACGACATTCTGAGCAACAGATAACGGACCTAAACAATGCAGGTCTCCAGAAATGGACTCAATATTTCTGAGATAAAAATTCGTAAATGTGGATGGCTGAGACCAATAAGCAGCCTTCATTAAATCTGTAATAGCAACACTATTAGCATAAGCCCAGGAAGTAGAAAGAGCTCTTACTTCATGAGCAGAAATCTTAAGCACAGACTGCTGAGAAGAAGATAAATCTTCATAAGCAGTACGGATAGTTAACTGAATCCATCTAGCAATAGAATGGACTGAAATGTCCTTTCTATTAGGCATCAAAGACAGAAAGAAACGTTTCCGTCCCTTTCTGATAAACTGAGATCTCTGTTTATAGATACGTAGTGCTCTAACAGGACAGAGTAAAGGCCTACGCCCGTCTGAAGACGGAAGAGCCTTAATAACAATAGGTTCCGGATATTTATTAGGAGCCTGATTCTTAGCTAAAAAACCCACATTAGTAGTGAAGGTGATAGTGTTCCCAACACTACGATAATGAGAATCATCCACCGATAGTGCATGAAGCTCACTGACTCTTCTGGCAGAAGAGAAAGCTAAGAGAAAAGCTGTCTTATAAGATAAGAATTTGAAATCTACTGTCCCAAGAGGTTCAAATGGCTTTTCCTTCAATTTAAGGAGAACCCAAGCTAAATTCCACTTAGGAATTAATCTAAGAGTTCTGGGTCTATTTATCGAAAAGTTTCTAACCAACTTCGATAAAGAGACATTAGATCCAATTTGTAAACTATCATGATGTGCATAGGTATCAGATAACATAGATCTATAACCCTTTATAGTAACAGGCTGCAGTTTGATTTCGTCAAACAAGTATACTAGAAAGTTTGCAATGTCTGGTATAGAGGGATCAAATATATCTACAGAATGATCCCTACACCAACGACGAAAAACCTTCCACTTAGCCGCATAGTTTAGCGAAGAGGAGGTCCTCCTACAGTTAGAAATCGCGTCCACTGCTCGTCCTGTAAAGTGCTTGCCATGCAAGAAGGACCGCACAACGGAAAAACGTGAAGGTTGAGACCTTGCGGGTTGTGATGGAGTTGGCGCGATTTCCCCTGCGAAAGAAGATCCTCTCGTGGAGGAAGCTTCCGCGGTAGGTCCCACAACAGACACCTGAGTAGATTTATCCACGGTCTCTGTGGCGACAGAGATGCTACCAACAGAATCTTGCATTGAGATTGTTTTATCTTTAGCAATACTTGTTGAATTAACGGCGCTGGAGGATACGCATATCCTATCATTCCGTCCCAAGGGATCGACAGAGCGTCTACTGCAAATGCTCTTGGATCCGGACATGGAGACACATACGTCTGCAACTGATTGTTGAGATGTGTCGCAAATTAGTCTATCATTGGCCGTTCCCATTGGTAGCAAATCTGATTGAATACTTGTTTGTTGAGAGTCCACTCCGACGGCAACAAGCGACCCTTTCGTGAAAGGGAGTCTGCTAGCACATTCAGACGACTCGGTATGTGACGGACCGAAAGAAGAACGTGATGTTCTAACGCAAACAGAAGGATTCTTTCCGTTAGATTGAACAACGGAACTGAATGAGTGCCTCCCTGATTCCGTATATACGCCACTACTGTCGTATTGTCGGATAGGATTTGGACATGAGCATCATGAATAATGTCCATCCAGTGACGTAACGCAAGCCAAATTGACATCATTCTTTGATGTTTATGTGCTTGCACAGGAATTGCGGATCCCAAAGACCCTGGCATCTCGAATCCGTTGGGATTAATGATGCACCCCAACCTGTTTGACTGGCATCCGTCATAACGGTAAAACTCGGATCCGGCAACTGCAGCGGAACTCCTTGAGTTAACCACTGAATGTTTGCCCAAGTCTGAATCTCTTGTTTCACTTGATCTGACAAGAGAACGTCTACATCGAGCGAATGAATTTTCACACTCCAATTCTGAGTCAGGAAAATTTGAAGAGGACGTGTGCGCAGCCGCCCCATCGGAATGAGATCCGCGGCGGCTCCGCACAGACCTATCAGTCTCATAAATTCTCTCGCCGTGACTTTGTCTGCGTGCAGACAATAGCGAGCGTAACAACTGACTAATTTCGCTCTGGTTAACGGCAGACGAACGAGATTGTTGTGCGTCTCGAAGCTCATTCCCAGATGAGTGAATGACTTGGACGGCACCAGATCCGACTTCTCCTCGTTTACTATAAAACCGAGACGTCAGAGCAATAGAAGAAGATTCTGAACATCGTTCTGAAGCGTTAACTCGTTGCCGTACCTCTGAAGAATGTCGTCCAGGTAGGCCGACGTTACCGCAGACGAATGAGCTCGGAAGTAGATCATTACCGAGTTCATTACCCGAGTGAAAGCCCAGGGTGCTAGATTCAATCCGAAGCACATCGCCCGGAATTGATACACCACTCCTAGGACTGCGAAGCGTAGATACTTTCGGAATGTCGGATGTACCATGACGTGAAAGTACGCATCTTTGAGATCTATGCTCGTTGCATAATCGTTCACCCGAATACTCGCTCTGACCGATCGAATCGTCTCCATATAAAACTTCGGAGCGACGATCAGCTTGTTTATCCAGCTCAAATCTATGACTGGACGGAACGAGCCGTCTGGTTTCGGAACCAGAAACAGATGGCTGTAGAATCCCAGAGATTCCTGGTTTTCTACGACCTCTACCGCGTTCTTCATTAAAAGAGACTGCACCTCTGATAACAGAGCGTCTCTTTTCTGTGGATTTGACGGAAGATGAGTCCACTTTGGACTTCGAGTTAATTGAGGCTTTCGTTTGAAGGATATCTTTAGACCTTCCGAAGTCACTCCTCTCACCCAAGGGTCGTCCGTAATCGACGCCCACTCTTGTGAAAAACTCGACAACCTTCCGCCAACCGGAACGCGATAGAGGTTTAAGCCATCACCTCCTGGACCTGCGAGGCCTGCGGTAGGAGAAACCACGTCTTCCACGACCCGCACCTCGCCTCGTCGACCTCAGGGCGTCCGACCGATTGTCCCAGCCTGAAGGACGTCCCGAACGAGAGTCGCTATCCTGACGGTCTCTCGAATAAGACCAAGAGGACGCACCGGAACCTCTATAGGAACCTCTCTTGGGCGCATTAGACCCAGAAGTGCCTGTCTTATTCGTGTCTGCTGTATCCGACTTTTTAGGAGCCGATCTGAACAACAGAGAATCATTAGCTTTCTTTTTAATTTTATCATAAATAGCGGAAAGCTTGCCGTCAAAGAGAAGTTCTCCTGAGACCGAAGCGACTCTAAGAGAGTTCTTCACCTTAGAATCCACTAGTGTGGATGTAGCTAGGGCTGCGTCACGTCTAACCAACTCCAGATTTGCCACTGAAAGGGCGGAGTTACACGTGGAATAAGCTACTGCGCTTGAAAGAAGTCTTAAAGAGGATTGTATATCCTGAAACTCTTCCCCTTGAAGGCGCAGTGATAATGCCTTAGTAAGGTGATCTGCGTAAGATAAGGCATCTAAATTGGCTCTGTTAGACGCAATAGCTGTTTCCAACACCGCGGTTGGAATAGAAGCTGACGACGGTAATGATAGCTCTAAGTCTTCCGCCTCGTCGTCCATACGCAGAGGAACTCTCGGTATACCCTGTCCTGCCGTATCGAATTTATTCCTTGCATTAATGAAAGGCAGGTTGAGAGTATTAGCGGACAAGAAACCTGCTTTCCCCGTCCTGGAAGCAAGTTTAAATATAGCGTCGTTCAATAATTCAAATGTTCTTGCAACATTATTGGACTGCGACTGAAACTCGGGAGCGATGTCCCTGAACCGCTCAAAAAATTCAGAGTCCAATGACGCTATAATTCTCTTGTCCGGAAGCGCAGCAGTCTGGCCCGACGGAACAACTTGAGGGAGAAAGTGCCGGATGAAGTCCACGGCAGCTTTATGTTGTTCCGAAAGGGATAGCTCCAAGTCATCCGTATCCCTTTCACCATCCGGTCGGACCTCCCGATGTTCCCGGTCGTCCGCCCCCGATGCTTCGGCGGAGCGTACCGACCCAGCGCCGTCAGATAATTCTCGATCCGACACCGTTTCTGTCGGCTGCTGGGATGCTGCGATAAGCTGTGCTATCTGCACAAGAATGTCCGACGTCGAGACCTGCGGAGGCGCAGTCTTTCGCTGCTTCGCCGAGGGCAGCTCCGCATCAGATGGCTCCCGCATACTTTTCCTATGCGAACGTCCGGAGTCCATCGGTCTCGAATCCCTGGCTGCCGGATGGTGTGACCTGGTCGCCGAAGAATCCTTCATCGGCGAAGCTGGTAAAATATCGGCGGTCACGCAGCCAAGGTGCGGTCGTGTGCGCTGACGAGAAGAGGAAGCCTTAACAGTCTCTGCGGACTGCTTATACAACGGAGCGTCCCGAGCGACGGACGTATGCTCCGCTAAAGACACATTTTGTACCACAACATCTGGTCCCAGATGTTGTTGTACGAGAGAGGGACCTCTCTCGCTCGCGGCCCGGCTGGACCTGGACGAGCTAGGAACCGGACTAAAAGGCTTCCTCCGTTCTCGCTTACTATCCGCCGTCACTGGGTGTGCATCTATTATGTTTATAGTGCTCGCATCACCCAAAATTTCCTCTTGGACCGCATCGGACAAACCCGGCTGCCGAACCATTCGGTGAATGGACGCTACACCGGGCGAGATAGCGGACGACATTTGTCTAATCTCCATGAGCACTTTTGCCGCTAGCTCTGAATTCATTTGTGACGACGGACGCACACTTGAAGAAGATAACATGGAAACATCACCCTGTTCTGGTTCCTCTGAAATAGAAACTGAGAGAGTAGAGTGACCTTGTGGAGAAAGAGCCGGCATCGCCTTTCTCCAGAAACAACATATCGTGACACACGTTTCCAATGTTTCCCATCCCAGTGTTCAAATATAGGACAGGGATTAATGCGAGAACACTGACTACAATTAATACAATGATCATGAAAGTCAGAGGAAGATTTCTTCCTATTACAATTTGAACAATGTCCCTTCATTGTGAAAGAACAACAATAAGTCCTAGTTACTCGCAAAAACCCCTGACACAAAGATACATAATAACATGATCCATTAATAAATGAAAAAACAATTGCAAAACAAAATAATTTTGAAAAAATATTTTTTCAGCGAAGCCCAAGTTGCTGAAAAGTAACGTTGAGCCCCGATGGATCCGATGGCAAAGTGTGGTCAAAAATTTTAAATTTATATAAAATAATTAATGAGACACTTTCGGATAATATAAATGTATCTTATAATGAGATAAACTACTACAAAGGCAAACAGCCCCCCTCAAAAAAGGCTGTTGCCAATGAAAACAAACAGTGTAAACACACTAGAAAACATGACTCCAGGCACTGAAAAAACTGGCCCGGAATCAGTCATCAATTACACTCTATCTGATGCAAAACAGAGACTCCCAGGGGAGAATCTGTAGAACATCAGATGGAAGATGCAGAACACAAACGTTATACACCCATGGGTGAAAACGTAACTATGGGGAAAATAACAGAAAACATTCTGTAACCAAGCAACTCTCCCAGGAAATTTTAGAAATGAAATTTCTCAAAAATATGCCAAAAGCATGGGAGAATTGCAAGGGGGGACTTTAGAAGGCTAGGGGAGAGGAAACACTGAATAAGCAGTGCAACAATTAGCAAGAATGACAACAAGAGGCCCATGCCTCGAAAATAGGCAACTTAACATAATTTCATCAAAAAAATTTTAAGTACAGCCCTGATTATTTTTTGCCACTTCTTTTTCCTCTCCTCCTTCTATCCTCCTTAGAATCACATTTTCTCCAAAAATTACGTGTCTGGCATCCTTTAAACTGAGATTTACAAGCACAAAGATCAGTGAGATGTTGACTGATGAAGGGCCAAACAGAGAATGATAATTGGCGCCAATTTCGGGACGACTGCGTCACTGCGCATGCGCAGTAGAGGCGTAGTATGGAGGTCCTTTAGGACATGATTTCTTTTTGTTTTGGATGCAAATTTTGGGGATTGGGGGGCAAAATTTGTGTTTGGCCCTGGTTTTGTTGGAGTTAGCACCAGCTAAGTCTGGGTCATTGGTACAGTATAAAAATATTTCAGTGTCTTGGCAGTGTAAGATTCAGTCATCCATACCTCTCCTAAATGGTGAAGTAAATAGCCCTCCCACTCCCCGAAACGAGGCAATTGGACCCCAGACTCCCATAAACCCACACGCACAAATAGGCCTATATCATTGATTGCTTGCCGACCTGTCAACCCCCCCCCCCATCTTGGTCAGTTTTCCTTGCTAGTACATGCAGGCGCTTCAATATATGGATTCCGAAGCGTCTTGGGCTGAAACGTCCCAGGGCCACCACAAGCATTCCTTTTTCGTTAATGTAGTTTATTTATGTTAATTCCACTCTCAACATTTACATTTTAACATTCCACTCTGAACTTAACTTTTAAAATCGTCAATTGGATTCCCTTCCTCCCCAACCCACAATTTATTCAAAATTCAATACCGGTAACATGATTCTTCTCCGGCAATAGCTACAGTTAGGTAAAAGACCGTCGGGGAAATGTCCAGATATTGTACTGGTCAAGTTATAATTTTTTCAACTCACATCCATGATTTCAGTACGGTATAATATTTATATTTTCGTAATTCCTCGAGTTCTAAATCGATTTTGATGAACAACATTACGAATCGCAATAGTTTTCAATAACCTTTTCAAATATTGAACTATCTTTTTAATATTTCATGTAAAAATAAAAGTAATATTTCACTGACTGTGAAAAAAATTGATCTAATTAAGAGCCGGTGACTGAGAGATCAAAAGATAAACCGACGTCAGCCGAACATCCCATCACACAGTTTGACATATTCATGCGATATTAAAAACACAATTCAAACTCCATATTTTGATCGTTTTTCTGCCATATTAATGCTTTTTATTATCAAAAAACATGTATGGAGCATACGTATTCAATTTATACTTAAGTGCAATACCTAACAATCACTAAACAACAATGAACTGAAACTATGTTTGGTGGAAGAATAAACCTGATTACCGCACTTGCAAAAAACACAAGTTAATTATAGATAAATTGAAGTCACGTGGTGGGGTTTTGAGACCCCACCTCGTAGTGTAATTAGTGGGGTCTCAATTTCTGTGTTCATATGGGCAGCGTACACGACATGACCTCAGCCTGAATCAGGGTCTCAAAACTGAACAGAAAGAGGTACCCAGAGGATAAATTGGCCCACTGTATGGGATAGCATCATCAAAGTCACCCTCTGGGGACCTCATTCTGCAAATATCAGACTACTTATTTTCAGGCCTGAATACTACTTACCTCTGTGAAATGTAGCAGGCTTGGGCCTTATTAGTTCTGAAATAAGACAACATTACTCAAATACTACTTACCTCTGTGAAATGTAGCAGGCCTGGGCCTTATTAGTTCTGAAATAAGACAACATTACTCAAATACTACTTACCTCTGTGAAATGTAGCAGGCTTGGGCCTTATTAGTTCTGAAATAAGACAACATTACTCAAATTAATCCGATAATAGGGAGGAATAGCCTCAACTAAAATTAGCTGTCAAATCTCGGTTTTTCACTTCTTGCTTTTAAAAATAAGAGGCCCCAAGGGGCCTTAATAGTTCACCTGACAAAGTGGTTCAAAGAAGTATTTTGGGCCACTTTCAGTCATGGTAAATCAACACTACAGAGGAATGAAGAGGAATGAAGTCATGAAATTATTCGTAACTCTGGTGTCCATGTCAGATGATTATTACAATAAGTCTTCCTGATTGCTTCTAATGCTATCAACTGTAGACAAGCACTGCCAAAACTTCCAAGGGTTGTTACGTCACTGCAGTTTGAAAGGCAAATTTTATGGAAAAACGCTAAGATGGATATGAACAGACTTGAACCATACCTGCTAGAGGCCAAATTTAAGAAACTTGAATCTGCACCCCTCCCCATCTTGCCCCCCCCCCCCCACCCCCATGAGATGGTATATACCAAATATGAAAGCATACTGACTGATGGATCTGAAGAAGATTTTAAAAGAAATTTCTTAATTAAAGTTCGGGCTTCCATTGGGAGCCCAAATAATAACCCAGGGACTTGATTTGATAGACTTGAATCTGACACCCCCTCCCCACCCCCACAGAGATGTTGTATACCAAATATCAAAAGATTCCAATTGAAGGTACTGGAGAATATTTTTTTTAATTATGGAAAACAATTATACCCCTTGTGGTGCCCCCTGTTGGCATGGTAACTTTATTTGCCCAGTTGTTTATGAGAAGTCAATAATGTAAAGTTCATGCCGGATGGATTTTATGATGGACAGAAATTGGTCGCTTAAGCTCCCCGTGACTTTCAGTCAGAAAAAAAAGCTTTGGACCCTTTCAAAAAGATAGCGCATTGAGTTAATTCTCATTCAGTGTTGTTTTTCAAGGAGTGGGTGTGATATAGGGCTGTCACGATTTTTTAATTTAGGAATCAATTAATCATCGCAAATAATCGATGATAATCGATTAATCGTACCTAAATGCCCCCCCTCCCTCTCTTTGAAGTCGATAAAAATGAAGTTCAAGTCAGTTGACCTACCTCAAGGAAACAACGAAGACGATCCTTTTTTAGGTACATTCAAAGCTTTGATGTTCTGAACTTTTGAACCGTCAGTGTAACAATCAAGACCGGTCGGCAGTTGCGAACTTCGCAACTGCCGACCGGTCTTGATTATTACACTGACGGTTCAAAAGTTCAGAACATAAAGCTTTGATGAATGTACCTGAAAGACAGTTGCTTCCAACAGCTTCTTGGAGGGTTTAACATCGATGTTCTTAACTCTTTACCTTTAGATACAAGTTTTTTCATCAAATTTTCTTTTAATTATTAAACGTCTAAAATGGGATACAATTTACCGATTATTCGACAACGAAAAATATTAATCGATTTCGCCATGCCCGATCAACAGTCGATTAATCGATTAATTGTGACAGCCCTAGTGTGATATTCAATGGGTTTTGTAGTTCACGGAAACTTATAAACTTTTATTTATTAACCCTTTACCCAATGCAGACGATTTCAAAATTTATTATTTTAAATATCATTTTTTAAATTTTTTCAAAACATTTCAACAAAACGATATCATGTGACCCCTCTTTGGAATGAGCTCGACGAGCTCGTTCTAAAGAGGGGTCACATGATATGGTTTTGTTGAAATTTTTCGAAAAATAATATTTTTTTAGCTGCAGAGTTTGCATATTACGTGGGCGGATGCGGGCGTTTCATTGCATAAAGGGTTAATTCTTAAATCCTCAGATTAATTTTTACAATAACTGTTGAAAGTGCAGTTAAAACTGCAATAAATATATAGAATATGCCCATAGTAGCTTGGAGTACCAAATGTTCACCACCACGAGTGGTGAAGTGTGTTAACCGTGAGTCTTTGGCGAGTGGGTAATACCACTTCACCATGAGTGGTGAACATTTGGTACACCAAGCTACTTTGGTGTATTTTATTTACACCATGATTGTCAGATTATTAAGAGTCGCTATTATTTTTTCTCGATTTTACTGAACAGCAGACGTACATACGTGCGAATCTGTTTTTTGTTTACATGAGGATCGGAGGGCAGTACTTCCACTGTCAATTTTATCGGCAAAACAAAATGGAAAATGAAACGGGGCTATTTTCATTTTAATATCATACCATATCAAGTTATGGATGCTTTATTAACATGAGACAATGCATGTTTGTTAAGTTTTGGTGTCTTGTGGGGTAAACTTATTTAAAAACATAATAAATAATTGCCACCTTTATTTCACTCTTCATGAGGCGACGTGCGATAAATTTAGACAAGTTTGCATTCAGGTCGACGTCACCAAAGGTCAGCTTGGATGTAGTTCCACTGTAGGTGTAAATTCAGAAATGCTGCTGTGAAAAAAATGCAATAGCATTTTTGTGTCCTCGCGAAAACTTTGGGTGACTAACTACATGTTTTTGTTGAAAAAGTGGATTTCTGTCATTCGAATGTTAACTGTCAATAAAGAATTGTTTTAACTTTTTATGAGCATATAACCAGTTTCATACCCAAATGATCAATAGAAAGTTAAAAAATTTATAGTAATTTATATATTTTTTATACTTACCAATGACCCAGACTTAGCTGGTGCTAACTCTAACAAAACCAGGGCCAAACACAAATTTTGCCCCCCAATCCCCAAAATTTGCATCCAAAACAAAAAGAAATCATGTCCTAAAGGACCTCCATACTACGCCTCTACTGCGCATGCGCAGTGATGCAGACGTCCCGAAATTGGCGCCAATTATCATTCTTACTGGCAGTGCCTGGTCAGCGCTATGTACTCAGCGGGGAGGCAAGAGTTCCCAACTCCAGGGAGGGCCATCCCCGTCTGGGTCATTGGTAAGTATAAAAAATATATAAATTACTATAAATTTTTTAACATTTTTATACTGTACCAATGACCCAGACTTAGCTGAATAGTAAACAGGCTGGAGGGCCTAGGACATAGAGAAAAATCCAATAAGCTCAACTATATAGTAAAGAGGTAACCCCTTAAGGAGAAAAGGAGTATTAGGCTTTACATGTATCTTTCTTATTTAATATTAAATTAGAAAGATACACTACCCTTAATAATTGAGCACAATAACATTCATGTACTCTATTAACATCCAGTATATCCCTTATACTAATTATTTTTAAAGCAAGCCAATAAATAAAGTAGTCCAGAGAATTGAGACTCATTATAGTCATGGGTCAAATAGCCCAGAGCGAAGAGGGCAGCCGGACGGAGTCACTGCCGGAACAGAAAGCCTGCATAACTATAGTTGCAACTGTTTAGTGGACGACATTCTGAGCAACAGATAACGGACCTAAGCAATGCAGGTCTCCAGAAATGGACTCAATATTTCTGAGATAAAAATTTGTAAATGTGGATGGCTGAGACCAATAAGCAGCCTTCATTAAATCTGTAATAGCAACACTATTAGCATAAGCCCAGGAAGTAGAAAGAGCTCTTACTTCATGAGCAGAAATCTTAAGCACAGACTGCTGAGAAGAAGATAAATCTTCATAAGCAGTACGGATAGGTAATTGAATCCATCTAGCAATAGAATGGACCGAAATGTCCTTTCTATTAGGCATCAAAGACAGAAAGAAATGTTTCCGTCCCTTTCTGATAAACTGAGATCTCTGTTTATAGATACGTAACGCTCTAACAGGACAGAGTAAAGGCCTACGCCCGTCTGAAGACGGAAGAGCCTTAATAACAATAGGTTCCGGATATTTATTAGGAGCCTGATTCTTAGCTAAAAAACCCACATTAGTAGTGAAGGTGATAGTGTTCCCAACACTACGATAGTGAGAATCATCCACCGACAGTGCATGAAGCTCACTGACTCTTCTAGCAGAAGAGAAAGCTAAGAGAAAAGCTGTCTTATAAGATAAGAATTTGAAATCTACTGTCCCAAGAGGTTCAAATGGCTTTTCCTTCAATTTAAGAAGAACCCAAGCTAAATTCCACTTAGGAATTAATCTAAGAGTTCTGGGTCTATTTATCGAAAAGTTTCTAACCAACTTAGATAAAGAGACATTAGATCCAATTTGTAAACTATCATGATGTGCATAGGTATCAGATAACATAGATCTATAACCCTTTATAGTAACAGGCTGCAGTTTGATTTCGTCAAACAAGTATACTAGAAAGTTTGCAATGTCTGGTATAGAGGGATCAAATATATCTACAGAATGATCCCTACACCAACGACGAAAAACCTTCCACTTAGCCGCATAGTTTAGCGAAGAGGAGGTCCTCCTACAGTTAGAAATCGCGTCCACTGCTCATCCTGTAAAGTGTTTGCCATACAAGAAGGACCGCACAACGGAAAAACGTGAAGGTTGAGACCTTGCGGGTTGTGATGGAGTTGGCGCGATTTCCCCTGCGAAAGAAGATCCTCCCGTGGAGGAAGCTTTCGCGGTAGGTCCCACAACAGACACCTGAGTAGATTTATCCATGGTCTCTGTGGCGACAGAGATGCTACCAACAGAATCTTGCATTGAGATTGTTTTATCTTTAGCAATACTTGTTGAATTAACGGCGCTGGAGGATACGCATATCCTATCATTCCGTCCCAAGGGATCGACAGAGCGTCTACTGCAAATGCTCTTGGATCCGGACACGGAGACACATACGTCTGCAACTGATTGTTGAGATGTGTCGCAAATAAGTCTATCATTGGCCGTTCCCATTGGTAGCAAATCTGATTGAATACTTGTTTGTTGAGAGTCCACTCCGACGGCAACAAGCGACCCTTTCGTGAAAGGGAGTCTGCTAGCACATTCAGACGACCCGGTATGTGACGGACCGAAAGAAGAACGTGATGTTCTAGCGCAAACAGAAGGATTCTTTCCGTTAGATTGAACAACGGAACTGAATGAGTGCCTCCCTGATTCCGTATATACGCCACTACTGTCGTATTGTCGGATAGGATTTGGACATGAGCATTGTGACTAATGTCCATCCAGTGACGTAACGCAAGCCAAATTGACATCATTTCCTTGATGTTTATGTGCTTGCACAGGAATTGCGGATCCCAAAGACCCTGGCATCTCGAATCCGTTGGGATTAATGATGCACCCCAACCTGTTTGACTGGCATCCGTCATAATGGTAAAACTCAGATCCGGCAACTGCAGCGGAACTCCCTGAGTTAACCACTGAATGTTTGCCCAAGTCTAAATCTCTTGTTTCACTTGATCTGACAAGAGAACGTCTACATCGAGCGAATGAATTTTCACACTCCAATTCTGAGTCAAGAAAATTTGAAGAGGACGTGTGCGTAACCGCCCCATCGGAATGAGATCCGCGGCGGCTCCACACAGACCTATCAGTCTCATAAATTCTCTCGCCGTGACTCTGTCTGCGTGCAGACAATAGCGAGCGTAACAACTGACTAATTTCGCTCTGGTTAACGGCAGACGAACGAGATTGTTGTGCGTCTCGAAGCTCATTCCCAGATGAGTGAATGACTTGGACGGCACCAGATCCGACTTCTCCTCGTTTACTATAAAACCGAGACGTCGGAGCAATAGAAGAAGATTCTGAACATCGTTCTGAAGCGTTAACTCGTTGCCGTACCTCTGAAGAATGTCGTCCAGGTAGGCCGACGTTACCGCAGACGAATGAGCTCAGAAATAGATCATTACCGAGTTCATTACCCGAGTGAAAGCCCAGGGTGCTAAATTCAATCCGAAGCACATCGCCCGGAATTGATACACCACTCCTAGGACTGCGAAGCGTAGGTACTTTCGGAATGTCGGATGTACCATGACATGAAAGTACGCATCTTTGAGATCTATGCTCGTTGCATAATCGTTCACCCGAATACTCGCTCTGACCGATCGAATCGTCTCCATATAAAACTTCGGAGCGACGATCAGCTTGTTTATCCAGCTCAAATCTATGACTGGACGGAACGAGCCATCTGGTTTCGGAACCAGAAACAGATGGCTGTAGAATCCCGGAGATTCCTGGTTTTCTACGACCTCTACCGCGTTCTTCATTAAAAGAGACTGCACCTCTGATAACAGAGCATCTCTTTTCTGCGGATTTGACGGAAGATGAGTCCACTTTGGACTTCGAGTTAATGGAGGCTTTCGTTTGAAGGATATCTTTAGACCTTCAGAAGTCACTCCTCTCACCCAAGGGTCGTCCGTAATCGACGCCCATTCTTGTGAAAAGCTCGACAACCTTCCGTCAACCGGTACGCGATAGAGGTTTAAGCCATCACCTCCTGGACCTGCGAGGCCTGCGGTAGGAGAAACCATGTCCTCCACGGCCTGCACCTCGCCCCGTCGACCTCAGGGCGTCCGACCGATTGTCCCGGCCTGAAGGACGTCCCGAACGAGAGTCGCTACCCTGACGGTCTCTCGAATAAGACCAAGAGGACGCACCGGAACCTCTATAGGAACCTCTCTTGAGCGCATTAGACCCAGAAGTGCCTGTCTTATTCGTGTCTGCTGTATCCGACTTCTTAGGAGCAGATTTGAACAACAGAGAATCCTTAGCTTTCTTTGTAATTTTATCATAAATAGCAGAAAGCTTGCCGTCAAAGAGAAGTTCTCCTGAGACCGAAGCGACTCTAAGAGAGTTCTTCACCTTAGTATCCACTAGTGTGGATGTAGCTAGGGCTGCGTCACGTCTAACCAACTCCAAATTTGCCACTGAAAGGGCGGAGTTACACGTGGAATAAGCTACTACCCTTGAAAGAAGTCTTAAAGAGGATTGTATATCCTGAAACTCTTTCCCCTGAAGGTGCAGTGATAACGCCTTAGTAAGGTGATCTGCGTAAGATAAGGCATCTAAATTGGCTCTGTTAGACGCAATAGCTGTTTCCAACACTGCGGTTGGAATAGAAGCCGACGACGGTAATGATAGCTCTAAGTCTTCCGCCTCGTCGTCCATACGCAGAGGAACTCTCGGTATACCCTGTCCTGCCGTATCGAATTTATTCCTTGCATTAATGAAAGGCAGGTTGAGAGTATTAGCGGACAAGAAACCTGCTTTCCCCGTCCTGGAAGCAAGTTTAAATATAGCGTCGTTCAATAATTCAAATGTTCTTGCAACATTATTGGACTGCGACGGAAACTCGGGAGCGATGTCCCTGAACCACTCAAAAAATTCAGAGTCCAATGACGCTATAATTCTCTTGTCCGGAACCGCAGCAGTCTGGCCCGACGGAACAACTTGAGGGAGAAAGTGCCGGATGAAGTCCACGGCAGCTTTATGTTGTTCCGAAAGGGATAGCTCCAAGTCATCCGTATCCCTTTCACCATCCGGTCGGACCTCATGATGTTCCCGGTCGTCCGCCCCCGATGCTTCGGCGGAGCGAACCGACCCAGCGCCGTCGGATAATTCTCGATCCGACACCGTTTCTGTCGGCTGCTGGGATGCTGCGATAAGCTGTGCTATCTGCACAAGAATGTCCGGCGTCGAGACCTGCGGAGGCGCAGTCTTTCGCTGCTTCGCCGAGGGCAGCTCCGCATCAGATGGCTCCCGCATACTTTTCCTATGCGAACGTCCGGAGTCCATCGGTCTCGAATCCCTGGCTGCCGGATGGTGTGACCTGGTCGCCGAAGAATCCTTGATCGGCGAAGCTGGTAATATATCGGCGGTCACGCAGCCAAGGTGCGGTCGTGTGCGCTGATGAGAAGAGGAAGCCTTAACAGTCTCCGTGGACTGCTTATACAATGGAGCGTCCCGAGCGACGGACGTATGCTCCGCTAAAGACACATTTTGTACCACAACATCTGGTCCCAGATGTTGTTGTACGAGAGAGGGGCCTCTCTCGCTCGCGGCCCGGCTGGACCTGGACGAGCTAGGAACCGGACTCAAAGGCTTCCTCCGTTCTCGCTTACTATCCGCCGTCACTGGGTGTGCATCTATTATGTTTATAGTGCTCGCATCACCCAAAATTTCCTCCTGGACCGCATCGGACGAACCCGGCTGCCAAACCATTCGGTGAATGGACGCTACACCGGGCGAGCTAGCGGACGACATTTGTCTAATCTCCATGAGCACTTTTGCCGCTAGCTCTGAATTCATTTGTGACGACGGACGCACACTTGTAGAAGATAACATGGAAACATCACCCTGTTCTGGTTCCTCTGAAATAGAAACTGAGAGAGTAGAGTGACCTTGCGGAGAAAGAGCCGGCATAGCCCTTTCTCCAGAAACAACATATCGTGACACTCGTTTCCAATGTTTCTCATCCCAATATTGACATATAGGACAGGGATTAATGCGAGAACACTGACTACAATTAATACAATGATCATGAAAGTCAGAGGAAGATTTCTTCCTATTACAATTTGAACAATGTCCCTTCATTGTGAAAGAACAACAATAAGTCCTAGTTACTCGCAAAAACCCCTGACACAAAGATACATAATAACATGATCCATTAATAAATGAAAAAACAATTGCAAATCAAAATAATTTTGAAAAAATATTTTTTCAGCGAAGCCCAAGTTGCTGAAAAGTAACGTTGAGCCCCGATGGATCCGATGGCAAAGTGTGGTCAAAAATTTTAAAATTATATTAAATAATTAATGAGACACTTACGGATAATATAAATGTATCTTATAGTGAGATAAACTACAGCAAAAGCAAACAGCCTCCCTCAAAAAAGGCTGTTGCCAATGTAAACAAACAGTGTAAAAACACCAGAAAACATGACTCCAGGCACTGAAAAAACTGGCCCGGAATCAGTCATCAAATTACACTCTATCTGATGCAAAACAGAGACTCCCAGGGGAGAATCTGCAGAACATCAGATGGAAGATGCAGAACACAAACGTTATACACCCATGGGCGAAAACGTAACTATGGGGAAAATAACAGAAATCATTCTGTAACCAAGCAACTCTCCCAGGGAATTTTAGAAATGAAATTTCTCAAAAATATGCCAAAAGCATGGGAGAATTGCAAGGGGGGACTTTAGAAGGCTAGGGGAGAGGACACACTGAATAAGCAGTGCAACATTTAGCAAGAATGACAACAAGAGGCCCATGCCTCGAAAATAGGCAACTTAACATAATTTCATCAAAAAATTTTAAGTACAGCCCTGATTATTTTTTGTCACTTCTTTTTCCTCTCCTCCTTCTATCCTCCTTAGAATCACATTTTCTCCAAAAATTACGTGTCTGGCATCCTTTAAACTGAGATTTACAAGCACAAAGATCAGTGAGATGTTGACTGATGAAGGGCCAAACAGAGATGATAATTGGCGCCAATTTCGGGACGTCTGCGTCACTGCGCATGCGCAGTAGAGGCGTAGTATGGAGGTCCTTTAGGACATGATTTCTTTTTGTTTTGGATGCAAATTTTGGGGATTGGGTGGCAAAATTTGTGTTTGGCCCTGGTTTTGTTAGAGTTAGCACCAGCTAAGTCTGGGTCATTGGTACAGTATAAAAATATCAATATCCATGTAAGTCATGTTGCTGATTTATGTTACAATGAAAAATGGCAAGTTGGGCCTGTTGAGTTAACCCTTTAGCTAACACGAAAAGCAGACGACGCTTGCAAATTAAATTCTTCAAGCACAAATCTTTTTAATTTTTGCATCAAAAACATAGCTTATTACCCCTCATTAGAACGAGCTCATTGAGATTATTCCAATCAGGGGTCATAAGCTATGTTTTTATGACAAAAAATGAGAAAGTAATAAAAATTGAATGGTGAATTTTGTGAATAGTGCTGGCCAGTTTTGGTCGTTACTTTGGGTAAAGGGTTAAGTTTACAACGTATCCAATGCATGTTTGGGACAGATGTGTTTAAACACAGCTAATCATGATATTCAGATTGCTACTTCCTGACTACTCTGAATACTTCAATAGACTGTAATGTTGATAGAGTCACCATTGGCATCTGGAAAACGTAACCAATTCAGAAAAGACAAACAGCAAAAACACCAACGATAAAATTTCTTGCTTGTACACAAATCTTTGAAGAAAGGGAAACAAGATGAAACAAGTGATTCGGTTGGCCGTAGCAGACGATTTCACTACTGACTGGCCAATCACAGTTGGTCTATCTGTTTGTTCTGATTAAATTACCATTGTACTTTCGGTTTTGGTTGCTGGATGAATTGGGATGTAGAATGACATGCGCAGTGAATAAAGGAAAATGGAAATGTTTCAGTTTTCACGGACTATATCGATTCGGACCTCTTGCGGAGCGGATGGTGATATGGAGGTGTGGGGGGGGGGGGGGGGGGGGTCATATAACAGCAGTTTTGTTTTTGTTTTACCATTAACCAATGGACAATAACAAAATAGATGTCCATTCTGACTTGAAGCATGGCAATGCTAGTGAGTTTCCGATCTCTGCTATATTAGTGGTCTCTGTAAGATGGGCACACTGCACCTCCCATACCTCTGGGCCTTGCTCACCTACTGCTCGCCTTAAAAAAATTATAAATTTTAAGTAATTTGTATATTTTTTATACTTATCAATGGCCCAGACTAGTGGTGCTAACTCAAAAATTAATCCAGGGCCAAACACAAATTTTGCTCCCCAATCCCCAAAATTTGCATGCAAAACCGAAAATTTAATGTCCTATCTGTTCCTCCATACCTTTTGGATCTGCGCATGCGCAGTATCCAGGAAGACACTGAAATTGGCGCCAACCACCATTCTTTCTATAATTGCCTGCTAAATGTTGTAAACAGTGGGGAAGTATGAGTGCCTACTCATGGGGGGGTGGGTATAATCATTGGTAAGTATAATAAAAAATATACAAATTACTTAATATTTTTAATATTTTTATACAACAACCAATGGCCCAGACTAGCTGAATCATAAAAAAGGCTGGAGGGCCTAGGACATAAAGGAAAATCCAATCTCTCAATCACTTCAGTAAAGGATATCTCCTACAGGAGAATAGGAGAAGAAAGGAATTATATATGTCTTTCTCCTTTATGAGAAACAAGCAAGACATTCACCAACAATGTAATTGAGTATTACATAATATATAATTCTCCATTTAATGCCAGCATAACCCATTATACTAATTTGGTGAAGGAAAGCCAATATATAAAGACAGTCCAGAGAATGAGACTCTTTATACTCATTTAAAAGTGTCCGAGGATTGTAAATTAATGCCTCTTTGACACGTGACATATACAAATGCTTCACACCGAGCTACATGTTAAAACCATCCCAGCACCGACTCAGGACTACTGACACCAGAGGAGCTCTTCCCTTGCTTTTCACTATAAAGCCAGATGATCATCAGGGAAAAAACCATCCCCCCACCTTCCCCTTGGTCTGAGGTATGAGACTTAGAACGAAGAGGGCAGCGGAATAGCATCACTGTTGGAATGGGCTGCCTAAATAACTATAGATGTAATCATTAATAGATGACATTCTGAGCAACAGAAAGAGGACCTAAAGATCTAAGGTCACCGGAGATGGACTCTAAACTTCTCAGGTAAAACTTGGTAAATGTAGAGGGCTGTGTCCAGTACACAGCCTTCATGAGATCAGTAATGGCTATACTGTTAGAATCAGCCCAAGAAATGGACAGCGCTCTAACTTCATGCGCTGATATCTTATTTACAGAATGTTGATCCGAAGATAGATTTCCATAGGCAATGTGTATTGACAACTGAATCCATCTAGCAACTGAATGAACAGAAATATCTTTTCCGTTAGGAATCAATGAAAGAAAGAAATGTTTTCTTCCTTTTCTTATAAACTCTGTTCAGCGTTTATATATGCGCATAGCCCTGACTGGACACAGCAGAGGTCTACGGTTGTCCGAGGATGGCAGAGCCTTAACCCTTTACCCAACACAGACGATATCATAATTTATTATTTTAAATATCATTTTTTCAAATTTTTCAAAAAATTTCAACAAAACCATATCATGTGACCCCTCGTTGGAACGAGCTCGACGAGCTCGTTCCAACGAGGGGTCACATGGTATGGTTTTGTTGAAAATTTTTGAAAAATAATATTTTTTCAACTGCTAAATTTGCATATTACGCGGGCGGATGCGGCCGATTCGTTGGGTAAAGGGTTAATGGTAATAGGCTCAGGCTGTTTATCTGGAGTCTGATTCTTAGCCAGAAATCCCACTTCCGTAATTAGGGTAATGGTATTACCCACACTACGGTAGTGAGAATCATCAAATGATAAAGCACGAAGTTCACTAACTCTTCTGGCAGATGCTAGGAGAAATGCTGTTTTATAGGTCAAGAATTTGAATACTACGACATCCAACAGCTCAAACTTTAAGCTTCAACAGAACCCAAGCCAAATTCCACTCAGGAATTAATCTGAGGGTTCTAGGCCTATTAATAAAGAAATTTCTAACCAGCTTGGACAATGAAGCATTAGATCCAATAGCCAAGTTATCATGATGAACGCGAGTGTCTGATAACATAGACCTATAGCCCTTAATAGTGACGGGCTGCAGTTTGAGATCGTCAAACAAGTAGACCAGGAAATTGGCTATATTTGGTATGGACAGATCATAAACGTCTATCGACTGATCCTTACATGGGTGAGCATGTTTGGATTTTAAGGTGCTCGCTCTACCCACTACACTTCCTTCAACCACAATGGACATATCCAGCATCACGGTACCCACGAACGGAGTAACCACTTCACAGGTTGAGCTAGCTGTTGACAAGGGATTAAAACCACCGCCCAGTAGCTTTATCCCCTGCCTAATATTCATAAGCACCTTGGCAGCTAGCTCTGTTTGCTAATCAGAGCCTGGCGATGGTAGCACACTATTGGTAGGTGTCACATAACCATCACCATGTTCTTGTTCCTCTGAAAAAGAAACTGAGAAACTTGAATGACTCTGTGGTGAGAGGACTAACAACATACCGTGACACACCAACACTTGTCATCCCAATCAACACATGTAGGACAAGAATTAGCGGGAGTACATCGACTACAAGCAAAGCAACAAGCATGTAAATCTGAGGAAGCCTTCCTCGCCTTGCATTTTGAGCAATAAGCTTTCATGATTAATCAAAACAAGTCGATAGAACTCCTACCAACTCCACAATAAATATATGATAAAGATACATAATAATCAACATTCAAAATACAAATCGAAAAATTAAATTCAAAAAATTTTTCGAAAAAATTTTGACAAAAGCCCAAGTTCCCAAAGGGAACATGATGAGCCCAAGGGTATCCCGATAGAGCCTAAGTGTGGACAAAATTTCAAAAATAATTGCTACGCTACCGGAATATTATAACACGTATCTTACAACAATCCTACAGTAATAATAAGTTGAAACTACATATATTTATAGGACGTTGCCAATGTAAACAACATCAATGAAAAAAACGGAAACAAGACCCCAGGCACTGAATAAAAAAGGCCCGAAGTCAGTAACAGATTTTAAAGCTACCCGATGTAAAGCAAGAACTTCAGTTGAAAAAAAAACGATACATCGGACAGAAGATGCATGACCCAAACGCCCAAACACCCCTAGGGTGAGGACGTAACCCTGGGGATATACAGAATAAACATTCTGTAATATACGTTAAACTCCCAAGAAATTAAATAAAAAACTTCAATAAAAATAAGCCAAAAAGCTTGGGAGTTTAACAGAAGGGCTTCAAGGAAGGATTGGGAAGGAACACTTAACAAACAGTGGATAAATCATTAGCAAGAATGATGACATCAGGCCCATGTCCCGAAATTTGAAACATCAAATAATTTTTATAAAAGTTATAAAGTTACAGCCCTGAATGCTCCAAACCACAGTTGTCCACTTCCATCATCCAATTATGTCCTTGGATCCACCAATTTTACCATTGATTTGTGTCTGGCATCCTCAAAAATGAGATTTAAAAGCACAGATGTCAATTCGTTGTTGCTGACTTCAGGGCCAATCAAAGAAAGATGGTTGGCGCCAATTTCGGTGACTTCCTGGATACTGCACATGCGTAGATCCAAAAAGTATGGAGGACCAGATAGGACATTAAATTTTTGCATGCAAATTTTGGGGATTGGAGGGGCAAAATTTGTGTTTGGCCCTGGATTAATTTTTGAGTTAGCACCACTAGTCTGGGCCATTGGTTGTTGTATAAAAATATGAAGGAGGGCAAAAACTAGCCCTCCTGGCCTTAGTAAATAATGATTACCATAACAGCTTATTCCTAAAACATACATCCTTTCCGATCTCTGCTATATTAGTGGTCTCTGTAAGTAGGGACCTGCGAACCTTCGATTATTCGATTCGATTTCGAATCCTTGCAGCTATTCAATTCGATTCGATGCTGGTGTCATGGGTTCGAAATTTTCGAATCTCGTCGGACTAGGTCAGGAAAACTTTTTTCACGCCACTGTGCCAATACGTGTGTTTCTGCTCCGATAATAGGCTTGCAATCACGTTTGTTTATCAGTTAGTTAGGTGCGTGCATCGGAGTAGCACCCCCACCCACCCCCATCCGGTAACATTCCCGTTATAATATAACCTCGCAACTTGGTCTTAAATCGGCATGCTCGCATGATCGCATCGTATATGCATTATGGACACCACTGTGTGTTACGGGAGTTTGACGAAACCAGCATGTTTTACTGTAAAGTGCAGTATAATAGAATTACCCCCTTTACATTGCAATTTGCAATGAAGCGGTCACGCGTTTACATAAAGACGCCGACACGGAATGTATATAAAACGGAGAGGTCAATGTGCGTTTATATGCGTCGTGAATCACTCGTGATTAAAGATCAGGGGAAGTTGGTAACAGCAGTTATTGTCGATACATGTGATGACCCAATGAAGTTGAATGAATGTACCAGAACAAGCTAACTTATATGATATACCAGGCTGCAGAATTGCATTTCGTTTAGTTTGAATGGTTTAATTTAGCTTTCGATATTTTAATTTGCGCGTGACGTGTGTTTACAAAAGTTCAGTATGGCCAAGTATGTTTCCGTTTCCTGCCAGTTATCACCGCCGGTCTATTATCCAAAAATGCCAACGATCCTACGGCACCCGAAACAACAATTGTCAGCATATACACGACCACTATTTGATATTCGATATTCGATATTCGATTCGATTCGAAATCCTCGTTCACATTCGATTCGAGATTCGATTCGAGACAAAATTTGATATTCGCAGGTCACTATCTGTAAGATAGGCACACTGCACCTCCCACACCTCTGGGGTGGGGGGGGGGGGGGGGGGGGGGCAGTGTAGCCTTCTCACAGAGACTACCTTATTAGCAGCACCAAATAAAATGTACAAAGCCCACTAGGCAGAATTCCTTAATAGTAAAACTTTATTTTGCCAAGCTTTTGTAAGCTTGAGGAGAGCTAATCGCTCTCCTACTCCATGTGAGGAGAGTGATTTTTAGCCCTCCTGCATTTTTATGAATGCTATGCCTGATTCCTGTTACATATTACCCTCTAGCCAAAAGGAATGTGTAAGTCCATATAACCAATATGACATCATGTCAAAATTACAGAGTCGTTCCTGCAAACGTTACTAGATTAGTAAGTAATATCACTAATATTAGAGCAGAAGCTATGGAGCTTGTTATTTGCAGTAGTACTGAAATGGTTAACTGGATAACTGGTTTGAAACCGGTTACCTACATAACTTATTCAAGTCAAACGTGACCCGGTTATCCGAAATATCGATAGTGATCGTCATTCCACAGTAAAAATGTAGTAAATCTGCTGTTTTTCCTTTGGGGTAGATTACACCCCGAAAGAGCGCTGTATATATAATCAACTTTGGCTTCAAGACTTTGTTAATGATCGGCAATTTCTGTGAGCACTGAGTAACCGCAGAAACTATTCTGTAGTATGTATACAAACGAACGTTGTCAAGTACTCGACAACGTTCCTTTGTATACACACTATGGAATAGTTTCTGAGAATACTGCTTTCCAATTCCTATAGTTTTGATCCCAGATTCAGTGAAATAATGGATACGGATAACCGGATATTAACCGGTTATAGCTCTCGGTTAATCGGTTGTGAAAATGAGCCAACCATTTCAGCCCTAATTTGCAGTCCTATCCCATTCAGCCTGCTCCATAGATTATTACACTAAATTTAATTTAGTATTACCTGGCTCTAAGTAGAGTAGTTGCCCCTTCCCCCACCCCTATCAAAACACAAATGATAAATATTTTGATACTAGATGTGCCAGTATGACACATATGCATCCATGAGGTAGCATGATAAAGTGTTGGCTTTACATGCCTGTAGATATGATAGTAAAACCACATACAAGAAATCAGCCAATTATCTGAAAGTATAGAGAAAAAAAAGTTGGGAAACTGATTCTCTGACATCATAAACTAAGTTCAAGGTCAGTAACTCTGGGAAAAATCAACCGACCAGGGGCAGACTGAAACCTGATTCGTAGCTACCCATGACAAAACCACATACAAGAAATCGGCCAATTACCTGAGCATATAGTGAAAAACAAGTCAAGAAAACTGATTCTCGGAGTTTTAGCATCATAAACTAAGTTCAAGGTCAATAACTCTGCAAAAATTCATCTGACTGTGATGAAACTCGAAATTGATTTGTAGGTACCTATGACAAAACAACATACCAGAAATCACAAAAATTCATCCGACTGTGACGAAACTCGAAATTGATTTGTTGGTACCTATGACAAAACAACATACCAGAAATCACAAAAATTCATCCGACTGTGACCAAACTCGAAATTGATTTGTAGATGATACCTATGACAAAACAACATACCAGAAATCAGCCAATTATCTCAATGCATGGTAAAAAAAAGGTAAAGAAAACTGTTATTTTGGAATGATGGAATGACAGAAAGATGGAATGACGGACAGACAAGGGTAACACTATATGCCCCAGGCCATTTCATGACGGAGGGCACAAAAAAAGTAAAAGGCCATAATTAACATTTACAAAATAATTTCAAGATTAAATATTTATTGATTTATTGGGGTTTAACATCATTTTCGACAGCCAGGGTCACCTCGTGTCCGACAGTTTTACGGGTGGAGGAAGCCGGAGTACCAAGAGAGAACCACCGAGCAACAGTGAGCAACTGTCAGGCTGCACAACAAACTAACTCCACACAAGCAGGGTGAGCATTGGTTGAGAACAAGTACGCCTTAGTAAGCAACATCACTGTGCCACCACATGGGCAATGGTGGTGAAATGTCTTGCCCAAGGACACAGCACAGTTGCCACAGGTGAGATATGAACCGAGGGTCTCTAGGCTTGCAGTCTGCATCTCTACCTACTGAGGAAGGTTATATTTACTCACCATTTATTAAGTCCAAATAAACTAGCAGCAAATAATTTATAATATTCCTGAAGGATTATAAAAAAGATTTATTCCTGAAGGATTATAAAAAAGATTAATCAAGATAAAAAGTATAAAGTAACAAAGAAATGTTTTTAAAAGAATCAGGTTAAATGGATAAACTATTAACTCAGTTCACCAATAACAAAGAGCTGTGATTACAGGTGTTGCCTATACATTATTTTACAGGTGTAAATTCTGTCACGCCTCTGTTATTAGACTTAAATTAGTAGGCTACTTATCTATAATGGGGGTCAGGGGCCAAAGCATAGAGAAAAATGTCTAGTCTTGAGTTAATCTTCAGTGCTGAAGATAACATACTCATTACAAGGAGAGGACAGATAGACAGCCAATCTGGCTGTGTCATCTCCCTGAGGTATGTTCATTTGCACTATGTATTGTAACAACTATTTTGTAATCTACTTGGTTATAGATGCACGTTTATACCACAAAATAAAAGAAAGAAAGAAAAAAAAGAAACGATGTACCAAAACAATAAACTATAAAAACTTTGAGACATACCAAAAATATATTTTTGGTGACAAACAAGCCAGAAAATAAGAAGACAGTCATCCACAGAATGAGGACTCCAGGGGCTGAATTTGGTGATGCTACCCTGCACAGCAGGGTAGCATCACCAAATTTACCCTCTGTGAACCTCAATCTGAATCAAGGTCTCAAGCCTAAACAGCAAGAGGTACCCAGATGATAAATTGGCCCACTTTATGGGATAGCATCAGCAAATTCACCCTCCAGGGGCCTCATTCTGCAAAAGACAGATTGCTTATTTCCAGGCTTGGTGTCAAATGCTGTTTTTTTGGTACTAAATGAATTTCTAAGTGCCATTGGCACCCGACAGTATTGAACACTGACTGTCAGATGAAGAATACATTCTCATCATAGATATGTACTGCAACTAAATCAATCAACCTCTTACCTAATAATTCTTGACATCTTTCTGTATCAACTGAACCATCCCTGCAAAAATATGAAGCAATTAACCCAATATTATGATTTTGAGGTAAGCTGTTGTCACTTTTGTGCACGATCGCACATGCAATTTTTACTTTTTGTGAGTAGACAACAGCAGCAAGCCTCATTTCCACCTGGTGGGCAATTAACCGTTACCTAATCAATCAGCTCCATCCATCGTGTAATATACACATTGTGCAGTAGAAATATTTTTTAAAAAGATCAGCAAAACCATATCATGTGACACCTCACTGCAACGAGCCCATTCAGTTTGTTCCAATGAGGGGGGTCACATGATATGGTTTTGTTTAAACTTTTTTATCTCATAAATATTTGTTTATTTGAACAATAAACGTCTTGGATAAAATTTTGCTTTATTCCCCCAGTAGCAGCTGCAAGTAGGGTGATAAAGTTTCCCCGTAGGTTTAACACTGAAAGAATTTATTCCTATAGTAGAGATGGACTTGTTGACCTCTGACCTCTACCACATTCGTGTTATCATGACCTGTTTTCCATTTGTGAGAGACATAATGAACCGACATTTTTCAAACTTTGACCATCATGGAAGAGTTCAGTTTTAAAATATATCACACATTTCAACTCTGTCTAACAATAAAACGAACAACAATTAACAAAGAAAACACAAAGTAAATCAATCGAAACCAGGTGATGAAAAGCACACAAGTTTGATTGTGAAAGGCGGGGGCATGATGACTGATGTTTCATTTTCCAAAATAGGAAAGTGTAAATAAACAAATGCATGGGTCGCCTTCTTTGTTTACAAAACTCAAGTTGAATAAATGACAAAAAAAATAACAATAAACAACGAAAATAGGAAAGATAAACATTGTTCATTTAATAAAGTATTTTTGCAAGTTCAGCTCAAGTTTGTAGGGGAATTATTTTTAGACAGAAATGTATCACTGCGCCTTGTTTATTTTCGGCAGTTTTGCTTGTCAATCGAATTGGACCAATGTGCTTCTCACTTCTCACAGGTTTTGTAGCGAGTAACAACACGATTTCACCGTGACTGCCCTGTAAATGATTTATGGGATAAACAAAATAAACATAGAGTATTTTCAAGTAAAAAATTGATTCTACTGTTAGGATTGAGAATGAAACTGTCTCGCAAGAGGCTCATCGGTTTCATTCTTAATCCTACTCATAGAATAATTTTTTTACTTGAAAACACTATAGGTTTATTTTAGATGTAAGCAATGGGGAAAAAATTTTAAAATAACAAATTTTGATTTCATGTATTTTCTGCAAAGGGTTAAAATCTGTTTATGGGAAATAGACTAAATAAAATATAATGCATGCATGAAAATGTGAAAAAGAAAATATAAACAATACATTATACATTATAAGCTGTAGCATTCCAAGATTTCAAACAAATCAAACTTCACTTTCATAAAAATGATATATAAACAGCATAATTCAACAAACTTCAAAGGCCAGTAATGCTGCTCACTGTCTTTTTGCTCATGCATTCTGTGGTGAATCATCTGCAGGCTTGTCATTTTGAGAAGGGCGATCGCCTCAGGCCACAGTCGCCCGTCTGAGTTCAGTTCGGTAAACATCCGCCTAACCCCGATTTCTGCGGCCCATTAATTCAGTCGAAGGCACCTCAAAATCGGCCACCTCAAATGGCAATTTTCGCAGATTGAAGGAGGTGCATGTACCAAAAGTGCAGTTTGTGAAGTTTGTAGTGTGTCGTCAACGCAGTCACCCAGAGTCAGTAAGTAACTTTCCAAATATACATTACGTGATGACGTACATCATAATTACACAAACCATGTACAGTACGTGGAGAGTGTATTATCACTAAATCACCTGCAGAGTGGAGATTCCACCCAAGCAATAATTGCAATTTGTTGCAAAGCATAACAAGCACAGGCTGAAACATTGCTTGTGTTTTTTGTCCATATGTATAAAATTTAAAAGTTATAGTTTGGGTGATAACTTCACTCTGTGGGTGATTTAGTTACAATCCACTCTCGACATACTGTACCTTAAAATGATTTTAGTTGTCTACTCAGCAGGCTGGAACAAAATGGCCCCTGCAAATCATAAATGACCCTCCTAGGGTTATTTTAGGTGAACCCAAACTGGCCATCCTGTGGTGATTTGAGGCGAACCATAATGGCCCTCCTGCAGTTTTCAAAATGACAAGCCTGCATCAGATCGACTTACAATTGCTCCATTGAAGTTGCATTTCATGTATTATACCGAACTCAAATACATTTCATCATGATTTTATTTGAAAAATCGGGTAATAATTTTGGAATCCCCACATACACTGTGCACCAATGGAGTGAACGGTGTTCAGTTTTTCGGTGATGTTTGTCTTGAAAACATTTTCCTATGGCCAGGACTCAAGAATAGCAAATGATAGCTTGGAGTATATCCAAAGACTGTATTCACTCCAGGGTATTTTTTGTTTTTAAAAATTGGATCAGGAGTTTCGCTGTCCTGGAAAATTGATGAGAAATTTCAACTTCAGCACCCCCCCCCCCCCACCACAAATTTCCCAATTTCTATCACAAACTGCACTGCCTGGTTACTCATGTCAAAGCCCATACTCTAGCATAATCCCATCCCTAACTTTACAAATGTGAGTTACCAAGTGGCCTTCCACATGTACTTTTCATTTTTCGAATAAAGACGATTTTAGTCACAGTCACTGGTATTTACAACGAAAATAGGTAAGTACATGTAGTCATCTGACGATCGCGATAACTAACCTTACCAAATACATAAAAAGCTAGAGTATCCTGGTCCCGTGGGCTTTCAATGAAAAATAAATACATCAGTGATTGAAACATGCTCTTGCAGTTCGTGATTTGACTTCCACTTTACAATTTTCAAATAGATCCATGCAAATGAAAAATATCGAGGAAGATGGTCATGAAGAATGACTGGTGCATGGTGCACATCAAGGGAGCTAATTTACAGACACGGACATTGTAGAAAACACTAGTGGAGTTTTGTCAACTGACTTGAAAGCACTTGTAAAATGGTGGTTAAATTTATCATTTCATATAACCAAATTAATTGGTGTATTGTTATCTGTAGTTTTACCATTTTTGAATTGGAATATTGGATGAGTACATAAAATTTGTAAATGGACAAAGTAAACCACATTTTGGTGATTGAATCAGACATGGAAAATCTTTCTTTGCAAACTGCGATGCGAATCCACACAAAAAATAACCTGCACTCATGTTACTGTTCAAATCGAGTAAAAATTACTGCAGAATAACTCCAATATTTATTTACAGGAGTTTAACGACAATTTCAACAACCAGAGTCACCTCGTGCTAGACAGTTTTACAGGTGGAGGAAGCTGGAGTATCTGGAGGAAACCACCGAGCAACAATGAGCAACTGTCAGATTCCCCAATGCACTAACTCCACACAAGCAGGGTTAGCATTGGTTGAAGACAGGAGCACCATCAATGTGCAGTATGCCTTAGTACAGAGCTTCTACCATGCCCCAAATGGCTAATCAGTATTAAGTGCCTTGCCCAAGAACACAACACAGTTACCCTTGGCGGGGATTGAACCATGGACCTCGTGGTTTGAAGTTCAATGCCATAACCACCAAGTCACCGTGCACCCCATAACTCCAGTATGATCCACGCAAACTGACATTGATGTCACAATTTGCCAGTGCACTCTAACATTCAAAACACACAACTACTAATCATGTTCACACTGATTAGTTATTTCAACACTAGCAGGAGGTTCTCAGTGAGCCATAACAGATGGTGTGCACTTGATAGGGCTGCACAATATTCAAAACTGAATACCAGTATCGGTATTCAAAAAAATACAGCGGTATATACCGGTATATCGAAAACTGTTCAGATATATGAACACAAGTACCACAATTGAGACTCGAGGCATCACAGTCGGAACGAATTAGCATGCCTTGATGATGCGATTCGAAAAACCTTTACCCTACACAGACGATATCAAAATTTATTATTTTCAAAACTAGTTTAGCAGTTTTTCCCCGAAGATTTCAACAAAACTATATTATGTGACTCGTTGAGCTCGTTCCAATGAGGGGTCACATTATATAGTTTTGTTGAAATTTTTTAAATTAATGTTTTCAACTGCTGAATTTGTATATTACGGGGCCACAAGCAGACAATTCCTTGGATAAAGGTATAATATTATTCATTCGGGGCTACAGTTAAAGAACTCAAGACATCTTGGAAATTAAATTGTGAGTAAATAAATAATGACGATAAACCGATATTTTTGTAATTACACCGGTATTCAATCAATACTGGTTTGAATACCGGTATATATCAGTTTATCGTTATAACGTGCAGCCCTAGCACTTGATGAAAACATTTACTTACATTCGCAAAATACCAAACACAAATCCATCAGCACCAACAGATTTGAAAGCTAAGATGTCTTGTTTCATGATTTCAAACTCATCTTCATCATAAATGAAGTCACCGCCTCGTGGTCGAATCATTACAAAAACTGGAATATTTATTTTCTGTTTTAAAACCTGTATTGTTCCTGAAAATATTTTATTAAAAAATGTGGATAATTAGGCCTACATGTACTTTGATCTTTCAAACCCAGTTGAAACTTACCTTTTGGACAAACATTTCTTCAGGCATCAGTGCTATTGAAATCTGTCATGTCCAACTGGTTGAGTGTACCAATAATAGTGCATAAAAATTTTTTTTTTAGAATATTTGTGTGTACCAAAACATCAAGACTCCAAAAACATCAAGTAAATACACTATTAAGAAATATTTTCATGAGGGAATCAGTTTAGTATTTATGAAGTGGTTTAGTGATAATGAAGATATGAAGGATTAAACCTTGTGATAATCTTATTTATCATATGACTCGTCCATTTTGTTCACTTTAACCCTTTACCCAATGCAGATGATTTTAAAATTTATTATTTTAAATATTTTTTAATTTTTTTCAAAAAATTTCAACAAAACCATATCATGTGACCCCTCTTTGGAACAAGCTTGACAAGCTCGTTCTAAAGAGGGAGCACATGATATGGTTTTGTTGAAATTCTTTGAAAAATAATATGTTTTCAGCTGCTGAATTTGCATTTTACGAGGGCGGATGCGGGCGATTCGTTGGGTAAAGGGTTAAAACATTTGATATTTTGTTTTCATATTAATCAGTGATAAATAAAGCCTTCCATCAATTTCATTGGTCAATTTCAAAACTAGACGCTTTGATTGGCTGAACAAAATACAACTGGGCCACATTTTCATAATTAGAGTTGGGAGCTTTCATTAGTCAATTTGAAAACTGGACAATTTGATTGGCTAAACAAAATACAACTGGGTCACATCTGCATAATTTCAGAAGGGATAATTTACATTATCTGTCCTATTTAGGGTGGGTTATATTGTATTAATCTTTTACCTACAAGAAAAACACCATTCATTTTTTTTATATTTTCACATTTTGCTTCCAAAACATAGGTTATGACCCCTAATTGGAATGAGCATGACGAGTTCGTTCCAATGAGGGGTCATAACCTATGTCTTGGAAGCAAAAAATGAAAAATTTTAGTTATACGAGGATGTTTTTTCCAAGTGCCGTCAGCAAATCAAGTTAGGTGATGGGTTAAAAAGTCATACTAAGTGGCTAATTTGTGCGTGTGTGTGTCATATGATAAATAGAATATGAAATGAGTGTTTTTCTCATATAATATTTATGAAACTCGCCCGAATTTTCCATTTGGGATCGCCAGAGGCTCACCCAAATGGAAAATTCTTAAACTCGTTTCATAAATATTATATGAGAAAAACACTCATTCCATATCCTCTATTTATCGGTCAATTTTTTATCAATTTTATGATGAGGGAGGAAGGCCTTTTAAGTTTTCCTGAAATAAAAATGAAACAATGGAAAAACTTCACAAGGACAGTTTTTCTAAGTTTAAAAAGCGGCATAACTGTGATGAGTATGCATAGGCACAACCCGTAATACAGTTAAAACTCGAAGTCCTGTCATGAAATGCTCACAAATAGTATGCCGATCTGCGCGATAATCTACGCGTTATCACCATAGTAAGGCTATCAAATTCTGTACATATGGCCTGTGCACAAGCAATGTTTCAGCCAATGGACCTCCGGGTAACCCGGAGGTCCATTGGCAGAAACATTGCCTGTGTTTGCTAGGAGTAATCAGGAGAACCTGCCGTGCTTTGGATGCCATTCGATATGGCAATTGCGCGCAATTCCTATGCGCAATTAAGCCTAGATAAGCGCACAATTCGGGACAGGACTTCTAGTTTTAATTGTATGTGGATACCCATTCCTCCAGAATTGTCAATCACCACACCAAAGGACATCAAAAATCCAACAACTAATGCTGGAATTATAATGCAAAATGTTTGTACAGAAAGTTTTATAAGTGTGATAAGGGACATAACTCTGGTCTGTATGCATGGTCAAAACCAGCAATATGTGGATGTCTTCTCCCCAATGCTACTCTCTCACCATACCAAAGGCTATCAAAATCTGCACACGAATGACTCAGTTATAATACAAAATGTTCATACATAGAGCTTTCTAAGTGTAACAAGGGTCATAACTCTGGTAGGAGTGTATGTACAATACCCACAATACGTCAGAGTTTTAATGCAAAACTTTAATTCTACTATTTTTCTAAGTCCTGCAAGAGATACAACTCTGGTATGAACATGTGCACAAAACATGTGACTTGTGGATATCATTTCCCCTATCACCCTGCCAAAGACATCACAATCCGACAACCGAGGCTAGTTATAATACAAAATGTTTGTATGGACAGATGGACAAACATACGGACGGAGACCTCCTTAAGTCGGGGCCTAATAAATAACTACTTGCAATTTGCTGGGAAAACTTAAATTCTAAGAATTTCCAAGTGTCATAACTTTGTAAAAACATCAACCAAGCTCATTAAAATTCAATTTCTACCAGGAGGTGCCCATGACAAAAACACATACTAAATAAGCTAAGTAACTCCACAAAAAAAAATTATATCAAATAATTAGGGGCCATACTCTGTCCCTTATCATCAGATAGGACTGTTTTTCAAACTCGACCTGTGCATTCTTCAGTTAAACTCAAATACTGAATATTCGCCCAATCAATTAATATTTGATGAAGTTATCGCACTAAGGAATGAAAAATGTGTTAAAATTTTTTTTTTTCTAATTAGGAGTTGTAACTCCACCTCTATTATAAGACTGTGCTGATTTTGAAGCATGACCTGTAGATTCTTCAGTTAACCCTTTACCCAACGAAGACGATATCAAAATTTATTATTTTAAATATTATTTTTTCAAATTTTTCAAAAAATTTCAACAAAACCATATCACGTGACCCCTCGTTGGAACGAGCTCGACGAGCTCATTCCAATGAGGGGGTCACATGATATGGTTTTGTTGAAATTTTTTGAAAAATAATATTTTTTCAGCTGCTGAATCTGCATATTACTCGGGCGGATGTGTGCGATTCGTTAGGTAAAGGGTTAAACTCAAATAAGGAATATTGGCCCAGTCAATTAATATTTAATAATAATAATAATAATAATATACACATTTATATAGTGTCAAAATTATAGTTCAGAAGATGTAGAACCCCATATTCTAAGGCGCTGTACATGTTACTGGGCTCGTGCAAATATACAAACGAATTATATACAGTACCTTACAGTCCAGAACATCACTTATAGGCCTTTTGAAACAGGTATGTTTTGAGATCTTTCTTGAAAAGGTTGACATTTGACAGTCTTTTTAGGTGTTCTGGTAAATTATTCCACAAGTGAGGGTCAGCAAATGAGAATGGCCTATCTCCAAATGTCTTACACCTGTGTTTTGGAACATGTGGTAGCATTTTACCATCGGACCTCTGGTTGTATTGACACACATTCTTGGTATTAAGGAGTTCTTCTAAGTAGGCTGGAGACATGTTGTTTTGTGTCTTAAAAACTAATAATAAAGTTTTGAAAATTATTCTGTACTCGACTGGCAGCCAGTGCATATCCCTCAGAACAGGAGTGATGTGTTGAGATCGTGATACCCTGCATACCACTCGGGCTGATGCATTTACTTGTAGTACCATCTGCAGGCGAGAGTAATGATATTGTGGAAGGTTGAACAGTAAGGCATCACAATAATCCAAATGTGAAGTTACAAAGGCACTGATCAGAAAAAACATTTAATTTTTATTTGTTAAAGTTACAGCAGTAACAAACAAAGCATTTGTTGAAATCCACTAATTAAGAACTGTAACTTTGCCCCCTAACCATCGGACCTGTCAAGTTTTTAAAATTGACCTGTAGATTCTATAGTTAAACTTAAAAACCAGATATTGGTCCAATCAATGAATATTTGTTGGAATTTCATGCTAATGAATGAAAATTCATTACAACTGACTAATTAGGAGGTATGATTCTGTTCCTGATCATCAAATCAGGCCGGTTTTCAGCCTCGGTCATAAAAGGGTTAAGAACAACTCACATATCAAATATCAACCAATCAGGCGAAACAAAATAAAATAATAGATTCTTAGGCATTTTATTTTTAAAACGAATGAGTGAGAGCAGTTTTTATTTTTATTTTATAAGTTCATATTGTTGGTTTATGTTTAAGGCCTCATAATCTACAGAATAGCATGAGTGGTGGGGTATTTCATCCCTTGAGTGCAAGAAGGCTTTGCAATGCTTAAAGCATTGCAAAGCCTTGTTGCACTCAAGGAACAAATTATCAATTTTATTAACTTAGGTAAAAGATCAGAAAAAACATTTAATTTTATAATTTATATGTTTTGAAGTTTGCATTGGTTATAAAAAGAGAGCATGCGACATCCAAAATAACCATGTGGGAGGGCCTGAGAAACAATTTTTTTGTTTTATGTTTTAGGCCGCAAAATCTACAGAATAGCATATGGGTGGTGTATTTCATTCCTTGAGTGCAAGAAGGATTTGCAATGGTAAAGCATTACAAAGGCTTATTGCACTCAAAGGACAAATTTATCAATTTTATTAATTTAGGTAAAATATCAGACATAAACCATTTAATTTATATTTTTTTAGTTTGCATTGGTTATAAAAAAGAGTGGCAGCCAAAAGGACCATGCGAGAGGGGAGGGCCTGAGAAGCAGATTTTAAGCTTTTTGCGGCCTAAACACCATTAAATGTCCTAGTCGTTTAATGAATAGTCTTTGTCTACTCGAACAAGTAGAAAGAAATGAACAAACTAACAGGAGTAATTCCCGCGCTGTCCATCCACTGTAATAATACACCATACTACTGGATTATAAATCATGTGTCCGGTACCGAGTACATGATGATAGTCGCAAAACTGTTGGCACTTGTCATTATGACTCAAGAGATGAGCAATACAGTGGAGCCCACTTGATTGGATATCTCTTAACTTAATAACCCTGTTAATTGAATATAATTTCCCAACACAAAACCATTTACCATACCTCCAGTACAAACTTGACCTGTTAATTGAATATAGGTTAGAGAGTAAACTCTTGTTAATTGAATGAAAAATCTTGTAACCTGTCAAGAAATTACGTGGACACTCCCCAGTTTTCCTTTGTTTATAGACCATTTGGCTAAGTACACCCAATACAGGCATTTAATCTATTATATCTTGTTTGACAGAGCTCGTGGAGCTCTGTCTAACAAGATATAATAGAATAAATGCCAAGCTAATGTCTAGAATACAGGAAAGGGACACAATCCCTGTTAATTGAATACTCCTGTTAATTGAATAATTTTTATTGACAAAGTGTCTATTCAATTAACAGAGTTCCACTGTATATGGAAAAATCCAACTGATTCCCATATCATGTGGATACGGAAAAACTAAATCAAACCAAACCAAGATTTGTTGAGTACCGATAACGTCTGAATTTTCAATTTATTCTACATTCGCTTTTTATAAGTCCCTGTTGAGACTTGACTACAGTTGAACGGTTCTTTTTCATGAAAGAAGTGACTAATTTCCTTTTCAGTTTTGTTAACCCTCAATGGACTGCGCAACTGTCCTGAATTTCCACAAAACTACTGCCTATATGTCCAATCACTTAGCAGTGATTTTAAATCAAGTCTTGGCTGCCTGTTAATGTGATTTATCTATTGTCAGCAGGACATCCTAACGATGGCATGGTCAGGGCACATGCTCTGAGATTGCAAAAGCTCGAAATAGGTCTTTAAACACAAAATTACTGTAGATATTTTTACTGTAGATAAAAGAAGGTCACTGTTGAGCTCATTGGCTGTGTCATTTATAGCCTTGTAGTACAATGAATGATACAACAGTGGAGCCCACTTAATTGGATATCTCTTAATTGTATATCCATTTTAATGGAATATAATTTTCAAACACAAAACCATTTACCATTCAGTACAAATCTGATCTGTTGATATGGGTTGTAGAGTAAACTTCTGTTAATTGTATATAAATTTTTGTAATTGTCGAAAAAATTACTGTAACACGCACCAAATTCCCCTTATTTATCAACCTTTTTGACCTCACTACATCCAATACAGGCATTTATTCTATTATATCTTGTTTGACAGAGCTCTATGAGCTCTGTCAAACAAGATATAATAGAATAAATACTCAGTTTACCTCCAGAACAAATTGTATACTCCTGTTAATCAAATAATTTTCACTGGCAAAATGGATATTCAATTAAGAAGATTCTACTGTACTACAACAACTTATTCTGTTTTTCTTGATATGAATTCCTGTTTGGTACTAACAGCAAATCTCAGTCAAGTCAGATACCAAATACCGAACCCATACCGAGGTATACCCTCTATTTATTTATTTATTTATTTATTTATTGGTGTTTTAGGTCACAAACTTATGCATAAATGGCTAATCATGACCGTGACAGTTTTACGGGTGGAGAAAGCCTGAGTACCGGAAGGGTTGCGGTAACCAATTATCGTCAAATCACCGGACTCACGTGTTGAGACCTTGGACAAGACACTTAACCCCAATTGTTTACATGGGGGCACAATGACGCTGTGTACTAGGGCGTATTGCACGCCGATGGATCGCATGTCTTCAACCAATCTAATCCTGCCTGTGCTGAAGTGCAGAGTTATAATGTTGGGGAGCTGGCAGCTGCTCGTCGTTGTTCGTTTTTTCTCTCCGGGTACTGAGGCTTCCTCCACCCATAAAACTGTCACCAACATGATTAGTGTTCAACCGATTACCAAAAATGTCCGCTGACCGAGAGAGCCTCGTTTACCACCCAAGTGTGTGCAACTGGTAATTTTTACTACGACCTGAGTCAGTGAAGTGCAGCCTTCACTTTTCTGGTATGAACTGGCGATTGCTGCAAGTACGCTCAATTGTAAGCTTTACATGTCGTTGAACTTGTATAGCCCGTAAAGGGGCATCTACAGAGATCAAGAATACACATTGTGGTGGTTTTTCAACTTTACTGAATGGTGTCATTGACATCATTTTACATTAACAATTGAACAATTGCAGAAGATAATAAAATGAGTCATCACAAAATGCTTGGCAACAATTGGTTGAACAGATGTTCCAGGAGCCATTGCCGTTGTCATCTGATTGCCCACAATCGACCGACTGGGGTGTCCGATTCCGATCATCGGTTGAACACTAGACATGGTATGACCTTGGCTGTTAAAGTGTTGCTAAACCTTAATAAATAAATAAAATCATAATTTACCTATGCTTGGTGAAGTTCCTCCTTCTGCAAGATTTGCACACAGTTCTATTCGGATAGCACCTACAATAAATAATAGAAAAACTGTAGTATAAATCTTACAATCTCACACGCTATGGAATAGTTTCTGAGAATACTGCTTTCCAAGTCCTATAGTTTTGATCCCAGATTCGGTGACATAATGGCTAAGGTTAACCAGATATTATCCGTTTATAGCTCTCGGTTAGTCGGTTGTGAAAATGAGCCAACCGTTTCAACCGTAGTAGGGTGTACTAATGGAATTGTTGACAATTTATATGTCAAAACCAAGATAGCCGATGGCGGGCATGTTTTTGAATGAAAAATTTAATAGCACCTGTGCAGACATCACACCAAAGCTACATATGAAATTTGAAAAATATCAGATGCGAAATGCAGCCTGTACGGTGTGCCAATGGAATTGTTGACAATTTATGTGCCAAATTCAAGATGGCTGCTGGTGGCCATGTTTTTCAAAGAAATTCAGAAAAATTTGATAACTCCAATCTAGACATTGCCCCAAGGTTACATATGGAATTTGAAAAAGATTGGACGAGAGATGTGGCCTATAGGGACTAGGGAGTGCCAATGGAAATATTACAATTTATACGCCAAACTCAAGATGGCCTCTGATGACCATGTTTTTCAACAAAATTCTAATAAACTTGATAGCTTCCATCTAGACACAGCCACAATGCAATGGATGAAATTAGGAACTGATTGGGTGAGTGCTGTGGCCTGCAGGGTGTGCTAAAAGAATTGTGGACGGGCAGAGAAACATATGTACAGGTGTATGGACAGACGTATGGATGGGCAATGGATTGCAACCCATCCCAATTGCTCATACTTAACATTGTCAAGTTGAGCTAAAATGAAAGTGTCAATGACACTGTAGCTCAACTTGTGTAAGACATGTACATGCATAGTATGTGACACAGCAATGACACACATCTAGGTAATGACCTGATAACAAAGGTACATATAAAGTATTGTAACGGTCTGTACATAGATACTGACCGTAGCCTGTAACAAATGTATAGGTAAAGTATTGTAAAGGTGGGTGATAGTCAGATGCTAAACTAGAAAAGAAATCATTGAGTCCCAGAGTGGGTCTGCCTGAACCCCAAAATATTTGTTCTCATAGCACAGTGATAACAAAGGCACCCCAAAATACACTCATTCCTGTCCCAAGGTGAAAACAAAGGTACCCAAGAAGTTTCATGAAGATCAAATGTATAGGTAAAGTATTGCAAATGTGGGTGACAGTTAGATGCTAAACTAGAAAAAAAATCTTCATGGGGTTAATGTTACATTATGTATGGCGCATCATAAGCCAAATGTTAGCAGTCATTCCATAATTTATTCAAATCAGAACCTTCATATAGAAGTTCTGTACAAAAAACTGATGTACCTAATTTTGGTACAAAATAGCAGCCATCTTGAATTTCAGACCACACCCAAAAACACTCGTTCTCATCCCAAGGTGATAACAAAGGTACCCAAGAAGTTTCGTGAAGATTGGTTAAAACATGTGTACTTACTGTGTATAAGTAGCACTGAATAAATCAAAGTCCATCTAATTTGCATAATGTCTGCACGAGGAAAAAACCTATATTATATGTGATGTATTCGATGTTACTAAACATTCTTAGAAAAATTTATTCAAATCAGAACTTTCATACAAAAGTTCTGTAGAAAAAACTGATTGCACTAATTTTGGTACAAAATGGCTGCCGGTGGCCATCTTGAATTTTGGACCGCACCCAAAAACACTCGTTCTCATCCCACAGTGATAACAAAGGTACCCAGGAAGTTTCGTAAAGATCGGTTCATAAATACAGCCTCTAGCCTGAGCTGTATAGAAGTTGTGTACAAAAAACTTACTGGACCTAATTTTGGTACAAAATGGCCACTGGCAGCCATCTTGAAATTTGGACTGCACCCAGAAACACTCGTTCTCGTCCCAAAGTGATAACAAAGGTACCCAAGAAGTTTAATGAAGATCAGTTCATAAATACAGCCCCTAGCCCGAGCCGTATTGACATGTGTACTTACTGTGTGTAAGTAGCACTGAAAAAATCAAAGTTCATCTAATTTGCAGAATTTCTGAACGAGAAAAAACCTGTATTATATATGATGTATTCCATGTTACTAAACATTCAGACAAACATTTATTCGAATCAGAACTTTCATACAGAAGTTTTGTACAAACATAACTCTGCTCAGTATGGCCAAACCAAGCCAGTATTCAAACTCATTGAATACATTATTAAGAAAGTTTCACATACCAAATATCTGTAACTGAATCCATTGACATATGCTCAAGTTATCACTCTAGCACGCTGAAAACAGGCAAAAATTAACTAATTAAGGCCCATAACTCTGCTCAGCATGACCAAACTGTACCAGTTTTCAAACTTGTTTAAGACATTGTTAAGAAAGTATCACATACCAAGTACTGACCAAATCCATTGATATCTGTTGAAGTTATTGGCTTATTGCACTAATGAGAAAGGTGACAATGACTTAATCAAACTATAGATCAAGTTTTCAAAAAAATGAATCAATAAATCACTGTGCCACATCTTAGCGGCATGATGTCAATTTAATTTGTGTGATTCAAATGTGCAAATAAACAGCCTGAGAGGCTACACTTAAATATCTAATATATGCCTGGCATAATGAGCAGTATATTTTGTCCACTTGTAGACTTTTAACGAGATAACTCGACAGAGCAAAGTGTCAAAAGTGTAAACACTGAGCACTTTGACACAATCTCAGATATAAAAGATGATGGAAGTTTTTTATCATTGAATTGTACATACATTTAAAACTAGAAGTCCTGTCACGAACTGTGCATAGGAATTGCACGCAATTGCCATATCGAATGGCATCCAAAGCACGGCAGGTTCTCCTGGATACTCATAGCAAACACAGGTAATGTTTCTGCCAATGGGCCTGCGGGTTACCGGGAGGTCCATTGGCTGAAACATTGCTTGTGCACAGGCCATATGTACAGAATTTGATAGCCTTACTATGGTCATAACACGTAGATTAACGCACAGATCGACGTGTTATGCGTGTGCATTTCATGACGGGACTTCTAGTTTTAACTATAGTAATAGACATAATTTCGACTATGGTGTTTTTGCCCCTCACCCTGTTAATTAACGAAACATTATTTTACTTAGTCATATTTTACAGCCATCACATTTTCACATTGAATTTCCAAGAGAAAACATTAAAAACATGATAAAACCTTCAGCGGCAAACCCATAGGCCAAGTACTGATAATCCTTTCACACACAGTCTGAGAAATCTGTCAATTATTAAATTAATTAACTTGGGGAAGGCTGGTAAACCAACAGACAAAAGAAAAAAAGCTATTTTTATTCTTACATCTCAGCTGGCTCTGTACTGTCCTCCATTAAACTAAGGCATAATGCACGCTGATCATGCACATGCCTTCAACCAATGCTAACCCTGCTCGTGTTGAGTTACTATGCTGGAGAGCCTAACAGTTGCTTTCTACTGCTTCGTTCTCTCTGGGTACTCTGGCTTCCTTCAGCCATAAAACAATCCGACGTAGGGTATCTCCGATCGTTGAAAGAGTCATTAAACCCCTATAGATAAGTAAATAAATAAATTCTCCTCCATGTTTTGAACAGTGGTTAAAAAAGATCCACATAACTGCATGAAGAAACATCAAAAGACATATTTAATTCAGAGCTGTTCATTTCGGAATTTTGCACATGATTCAAGTCATATGACCTCTCTAATATTTCAGGATTTGCATCAGAAACTCTCACAGTTTGTTCCAAGTTATTTTGGTTATAACTAGGGTGAGCATTCTTCAAATTTTCTAGAGGACCTTATGTGTTGCACACATAATTTAAATAGCTGCTATTTTTAGTAACATCTCTATATTCTTACAATGATATATGCCTGTCCCAAAAGTCCTGTGTTTCCATCTTTCATTAACATTGCATGTTAGAGCATTAGTACTCAAACAATTAGTCGACTAGTTGATGTCGTCTCTGGGCAAACCAGTAGTCGACTCTCAATTGTGCAGTCGACTATTCGGAGGAGTTCAAGCTTTTAGGTAAATAGTCCCTCCTGTGCCACTGTCAGACAGTTTGAACAGCAATATCGGGCAATCAATGTATACATCTATTGCCATCTAATAGTAGTGACTAGTTTGTTTTAACTGGTACTAGTAGAGAGCTGAATTATTTTGGGCTATCCGGATATGTTATTAATTTGCCTTGTTGCAATTTATGGGAGAGCGCCTATAGGCACTCTCCCATAAATCACAACAAGGCAAATTAAATAAGACTATATAATTTCACTCTTAGCATAATTAGAAGCACATTAACAGAATAATGTTCCAGTAAGTTGCTGTATATGAATGCCCAAGTGAAGCCAAATTTGGACCTTCAGCACTCTACCGGAACACCAACACTGTTATAAGGAGACAAGTTATCACCAATGACTACTCGAAGTCGACTTGACTTTTGGGTATTGACCAGTCGTCTTTGGAATTCACTAGTCGTTTGAGCACTATAGAGCATGCTGACAAGGACAAATTTGTCAGTTGTTTCTAGGCAAGTCTTGGCTGCCACTGTACTAGTAGGCAGCCAAGACTTGACGAGAAACAACTACAAAGCCACAGGAGGTAAATTTCAAAGTATAGTGAACGTGTATACAAATATCCAGCACCTTAAGGCTTAAATAAATTTCCTCACATTGTACCAAGTTAAAATTTGGGTTCCCATAGTTAGCCCAAATATGAACCAAGAGGCTTAATTTGAACAAACTTGAAACTGCCACCTCCCCCCCCCCCCCCCCTCACACCCACCCCTCTCCAAGGATTCTCTATGCTCAATCACCATTTAGATTCTGGCTGGTAGGTAGATCTGAAGAAAAAGATTTTAAATAATTTTTCGTCTGATTGGACTGAATTAAAATTCTGGTTCCCACAGGAAGCCCAAATATGAACCCAGCGACTTGATTTAAACAAACTTGAGCCTCCCACACTAAGAATGCTGTGTGTTAAATATCAAAACACTCTGACTGATGGACCTGAAGAAGATTTTTTAAAAATATTCCTCGTATTACACTACAGTTTGTGGAGAATGGATTGTAACTAAATCACCTGAGGATTGGAGTTATCACCCAAAGTATCACTTTCAAGTTCTGAACATACGGACAAAAAACACAAGCAATTTTTCAGCAAATGGACCTCCGGGTTAAACCAGAGGTCCATTGGCTGAAACTTTGCTTGTGATGTTTATGCTTTGAAACAAATGTGCAATTATTGCTTGGATGGAATCTCCACTCTGCAGGTGATTTAGTGATAATACATTCTCCACGTACTGTAAGTTAAAATTCAGGTACCACAGTGAGCCCAAATTTGACTCTAGGCACTTGATTTGAACAAACTTCAAGCTGACCTCCCCCCCCCCCCCCCCCACACCCCACCCTCAACATGTGGTACGGTCCTTTAAATTCATTTATTTTGGGGGCACTGTTTTGCCTTAATTTGGGGAGATAAAAACCAGAAATAACAGTTTTATCCTGTTATGTTTTACTGTCATACCTTTCTTTGTGTTTCTATGGTCATATTATGAGGGAAGTTATTCTAAAATGCAGTATGGGAACAGAGAATTTATATATTTTTCTTGACGCCTTCACACCTTTTCTAATTTTGGGACAACTGTAAACGGTGTGAAATTGGGGTGATCTAAAGACCTGGTGGTATACCAAATATCAAGAGATTTTGACTGGAAGATCTGGAGAAGAAGATCTTCAAATACATTTCCTCATATTGCACCTAGTTAAAATTCGGGCTTCCATAGGGAGCCCGAATATGAACCAAGGGTCTTGGTCCAATCAAACCTGAAGCTGACCCCTTCATGTAAAAGAATTGTGTATACCAAGTATCAAATTCTGTATGGTAGTTCTGGAGAAGATTTTTTTTAATTTTGTAAAAAAAAATTGTGGGTTATTACACAATTATGCCCCTGGCCACCTTGTGGTGCCCCTATGCCCCCTGTGAGTGGTGTGGGTAAAGTGGGGTTGCAGGACATAGTTCTGTAGACTGTCAGGTAAAGGGTTAACTCAACTTAACTGTCCAAACTCAAATAATGTTTTGTCACTCTTTCTTCATGGAATCATCGATCAACACAACCGTAATGGTAATAACCTGAGTTTCTGCAAGTTGGTTATATCCATTACAGTGGAACCCTGTTAAATGAATAGCTGCTTTGCCAATGAAAATTATTCAATTAACAGGAGTATTCAATTAACAGGCATTGTTACTTTCCTGTTTTCTAGAGATAAACTTAGCATTTATTCTATTATATCTTGTTTGACAGAGCTCCATGAGCTCTGTCAAACAAGATATAATAGATTAAAAGCCTGTATTGGATGTACTAAGGCCAAATAGGTCTATAAACAAAGGAAAAGTGGGGAGAGTCAGAGTAATTTTTCGACAGGTTACCAGATTTTTTATTCAATTAACAGGAGTTTACTCTATAACCTACTTTTCAATTAACAGGTCAAATTTGTACTGGAGGTATGGTACATGTAATTGGTTTTGTGTTGGGAAATTATATTCTGTTAACAGGGATATACAATTAAGAGATATATAACTGAGTGGGCTCCACTGTATTATATAAATGTGTCAAACCATTTTGACCATATTGTATCAATCATGTAATTGAAATTCTTTATTTAATGAATGGTGATTGTTGTTTGATAGGAAAAATATGAACTGAAAAATATGAGGAATGCTGAATAAAAAAATAAATACAGTTAAAACTAGAAGTCCTGTCACGAATTGTGCACTTATCTAGGCTTAATTGCACGTAGGAATTGCGCACAATTGCCATATCGAATGGCATCCAAAGCACGGCAGGTTCTCCTGATTACTCATAGCAAACACAGGCAATGTTTCTGCCAATGGACCTCCGGGTTACCCGGAGGTCCATTGGCTGAAACATTGCTTATGCACAGGCCATATGTACAGAATTTGATAGCCTTACTATGGTCATAACACGTAGATTAATGCGCAGATCGACGTGCTATTTGTACGCATTTCATGACAGGACTTCTAGTTTTAACTGTAGGTTAGCTGACCTTTATTCATTTGTAACCCGGATTTAGGTTCTTTATAACTGAATAGGCCTAACAACTGATCTCTCAGAACGCCTAATAATGATCAATGATAAGTTAGGCTGATCCTAACTGTATGTTGAACCTTTGTGATCATGTTGTTCTTTATTGGAGGCTCAATCTTCCCAGGAAGAATTTTCTCGGGCCGAATATTCCCGAAGGCCAAATCTTCCTGTTCCCAGAATTAGCATCATTGTTAGGTCTGTGAGGTGAGTTCGGGGCAATACCAAAATGTCACAGTATTTCGGGCATTTAGGGCCTCATGAAGTAGATTTTCTGTTTCTCGGGTAATTGTTTGTAAAATAGCATGCAGGCGGGCGTTTTTTTATTTTATTTTTTGTAATTATTTCTTTGGCATCAAAAGTTCATGTTCTTGGTTGTTTTGTCTTAGGTCTCATAATCTATGGCCCAGAACAGCATGGGTGGTGGTGTATTTTGTCCCTTGAGTGCAAGAAGGCTTTGCAATGTTAAAGCATTGTAAAGCCTTCTTGCACTCCAGGGGGAAATTTATCAATTTTATTAACTTGGGTAAAATATCAGACATAAACTATTTAGTCTTTATTTTTTGAAGTTTGCATTGGTTATAAAAAGAGAGCATGCGGTAGCCAAAAGCACCATGAGGAAGGGCCTGAAAAATGGATTTTTAACTTTTTAGGCCTACGTAAGATTTTCACAATAAAATAAATGGTCTTGGGACACAAACCTAATGGATTTTTCAAAGGTACAATGTGATAATAAATAGCCTTCAACAAAACCTTTGATAATATTTCTGTATCTGTATTTGGGTATGTTGTAGAATCCTCTTTGACTTCTATACAATGGAGTGTGAGTGTGCTATGGTATTACCTGTTCAATTGCAGCCTTGAATCGGTCAACAGCGGCTGCATACTGAGAATTGGTCAACAGTGGCTGCATACATGTACACCTCAGCTTATTCCAGTCAATTGTGGTTCTTACGAAGGAGGTACCTTTATACTGCTCATTAGTACTGTTTGAAAGGTTCTGGTGTTGTTTCTTATTAGGTTTTCAGTGGTGTTTTGGAGGGAGCACAGTGCCTGAGTGGTTATGTCATTGGACTTCAAACCGAATAGTTCATGGCTCGATCTCTGCCAGGTGTAACTGCGTTGTGCCTTGGGCAAGGCACTTAATCCTGATTGCCCATATGTAAGCCCAGTTGCATTGTGTACTTAGGCGTACTACTGCATGTCGATGGTGCACTTGTCTGCAACCAATGCTAACCATGCTAAAGTGGAGCTAGTATGCTTGGGATTCTGACAGTTGCTTGCCACTGCTTGATGGTTCTCTCCAGGTACACCAGCTTCCACCACCAATAAAACTGTTCGACATGAGGTGACTCTGGCCATATAATACCATATGTATATATACTACAGAGCGAAGCGAGGTTGCTTCGCTCTGTAGTATATATACATATGGTATTATATGGCTTGTAGGACAAGCTCCAGACTCCTGTGGTTCTGACAAGCCTCGATCTTGTGTTTGTTTGTGGTCAGACAGTCTGTTTATGGGAAAAGCTGGTACCAGTCTCTCAAACGACTTTGTATAGGAATGTCAGTCGTTGGTTGTTTCAAATGTGACCCATATTTTACTTTGGACAGAAAATTTCTCCCGATTAGAGAATGGGGCCATATAATTTGTAGGCCTATATATAATTTATAAACACGCGAATACCTTGACAAAAGGTGAAACATGAACAAAAACCAAAAGATAAATCACCTCCTCTTTCTGCATTCAACGCAGAAGACACGCAATCAACACAGACTTCCATCACTAACGTGTCGCATTGAAACGGTGTTGTTTACTCTAATTGGAACACGACAAATATTTCAGTAATTACTTTGACGAGGAAAGTAAAATAATCTACTTTCGATTTCAGTTGCCGCCGGAAATCAGAACTGTCGGGGAAGCAAATGAGCCTTTAGACAATTTGATACGAGACAACTCGCCCCAAATGAGACCTGTTGAACCAGGTTTTGAGACAATTTGGACCAACGTTTGAGAACTTCGCCCCAATTTTTATGTTTGAAGCTCGTCTTTGCCAATTTGTTCTATTCACTTTATACTCTCAGTTGAATTTTAGTAACGTTTATTTATTAATATTCAGCGCGTTACTTAAAACAAATAGGAGGTGACATAATTTGCAAAAACAATTTGGAAATATATTTTTTGGCCTCAAAGACTTATGAAATTATGCCGCCCACCCCCTTGTTGGCATCATTTCGTTCAAATGAGGAGTGATAAATTATGTCAGGAGAAATGTAATTAGCTTGAGGGCCCCTCTTTACTAAAAGATTTTGTCTTTTCCTGACCATGATCAGGGCAGTAACTAACCTCCAAAAGTTTTTTTTCAAGAAGCTGGTGTTGACATTAATGTTCACAGGTTTTATTATTTTTTTCCATTTTTTGTCTCAAAAACATAGTCTATGACACCTCATTGGAAGGAACTCGTGGGGGTCATAAGCTATGTATTTGACGCAAAAAAATGAAAACATTAATTGATGAATTTTGTTTGCAGGTATCGCCTTCCTTTCGTGTTAGGTAAAGGGTTAATAAATGTACATTCTATATTAAAAAAATTCACTCATGGTTTGTATCATTTAGCCGAAGTCAATCTTTTCTACGTCTTTATTTCTTTATTTATTGGTGTTTAAGGTAACATATTTCTGTACGATGGTTAACTGTGACCGCAATATGGAGATAAATAATAAAAAAAAGTCCAGATTAGTCCATCGTTTATACCCATGTTCACCATTTTAGAGGACTTCCACGCCATTGGTGACTGGTTCGCATTGTACTGTTAAAGTGCACCTGTTTACCACAGTAAACAAGCACTGTTTCACTTCCCGGGGTTCCCACGTGGGGGAGGGGGGTCGTTTCTCATTCTGTTTAATGACTTTCAAGTGTACGCGGATTCCGGTACACTTCATTCACTGTTTCACTTCCCGGGGTTTCCACGTGGGGGAGGGGGGTCGTTTCTCATTCTGTTTAATGACTTTCAAGTGTACGCGGATTCCGGTACACTTCATTCATGTGTATTGTCGCCTTCAAGAAGGCGACAATACACATGACTGAAGTGTACCGGAATCCGCGTGTATTGTTGAAACGAAAGATGGCGGCTGATGATAATACAGAACACCGCATCATTTTTAATACGAAAATCATTGATTGTTTTACTTGATCATAAACAATAAGATCCCTGATCTATTTTTCGCAGATGATATCGTAGAAGTGTTGACTCAGAGGAAATGCTGGCAATTGTTGAAAGATATGGGTACAGACGGAGAATCAAACTAAATGGAAACAAAAGCAAAGTTATAACCGTAGGTCATAAACTACCGTTGAGAAATGTTTTTTAAAAAAATCGACAAACCTATATAATGTGACCACTCATCGAAACCCGTATACTGTTAGCATACTAGTAGTATGTCTCGTATGTTTGAGGTATAGGTTGGATGACCTCGGTGGATGACCTCGGAAGGGACGTCATGTCACGTGACCTAGTGGCGCCATGTTGTGTTGTCATGGTAACCCGCGTGAGCGGCCATCTTGTGACCTCATCCCCATAGTGATACGTGTTGTTAGTGCGCATGCGCAGCGCGTGTTGTTAGAGTGATACGCGTTTCCGCCGTCCATTTTGTATACTGGAGGCCGCCATCTTGGTTTCTATAGTAGCACGTGATTGCTATGTTACCAATGGCTTCTAACAGGACAGGGGTATGTTCGGAGGGTATGTTCGATTGAATCGGAGTATTTTCTGAAACGACTTCCCTGGATAATTACCACAAACAACCCGACAACTTGTATTATTTCGAATTCTTTCAGAATTCTCTGCTTCTATCTATATATGTAATAGTTTTCCTCTACCTAAGCATGTTCCTTTGTTCCGGAGTATACTCCCGTAGTGTAGAAGAGCCTATTAGTTGGAACAGTTTACCTTATTATTACTATATTTAGCAATTTCTGGTCTATTCTTGTTAGTTCTGACCCTATTCCAAGTACTCTTGTTGTTTCATTTATCTAGATCATTTATATAAATTATAACTAACCAATCAGATTGCTCGAGTTCCCATAATCTGTATGCAGAGTTATCTCCCTTCTGTATAACAAAAGCCTATATCCAATGGCCATATCCCATGGAATCCCATTTTGGGGAAACACCTGTGGTTATGGAATCCCTTTATTGTCGTATGAGACCATGAGGGCTATGTAAAAGCCCTCAATGAGTCCTCATTTATTATCCCTCATACTCTCATTGAATTTTGAGGTTATGAGGACCTTGAAAAATCCCTCAATGAGGTAAAATTTACTACGACTCTTAGCCTCATTTCAGTATTTGAGGATACCTATGGCCTGGTATTGTATTATTCGAGGATACCTATCGAGGATACCTTTAGGAGAATCCCTTTTTTGTCGTATGAGGCTATGCGGGCTATGTAAAAACCCTCAATGAGTCCTCATTTATTATCCCTCATAGCCTCATTGAATTTTGAGGTTATGAGGACCATTAAAAATCCCTCAATGAGGTATAATTTACTACGACTCTTAGCCTCATTTCAGTATTTGAGGATACCTATGGCCTGGTATTGTATTATTTGAGGATACCTACTGAGGATACCTATCGAGGATACCTTTTGGAGAATCACTTTTTTGTCGCATTAGGCTATGTAAAAGCCCTCAATGGGTCTAATGTAGTCTTACCAACCGCTTCCATCTTGTCGCCAAAGCTCCAAGGCCATTACAGGTCTATGGCCTATCTGTCCTATCATTAGCTTCTACAGAAGTCTTGTTCCATTGCGGCCTTGTACCAGTTCTATTGGCTTCTGTTATTCTGCCCCATATCTCATCCATTACTTCCTAGCTATACCTATCTCAGTCTCGACTATGACATTGATCAAGGTTGAATCAGATTTCCCCTGTATACATATAAGGCATTCCGTTATTGAGATTCCTAGCCAAGTCCGTAAAATTTGGACCATATTGACTCGTGGCGTTCCATGCGTTTTAGACTCTCGTGGGTCTCCCATTTTTGGAAATCCTGCGGATTATTTATTAGTCAGGAAACGGTCATTATAGTCAGGAATCAGAATTTAGTGGTTATTTATGTACATTCATGCCATTCTACACCACATGAAGGAATTCTGAGGCCGTAGCTGATCAGTTACCTGCTTTCAGAATGGTGCTTGTGCGGCCACCGATTTTTCCGGTGGGACGGGCCGAGGGAGGTAAACTCTACTCTCAGCTCCAGGCGTGGTTCAAATAGGGGCAGTAGTATAACAGGGATGAATCGGGCCAATTCCGCCGAATATTAGCCCGTGCAGCTAGTGTTAAATTCCCACAGAAACCGGATTTTTGCCAGCGCAAAACGACTACACCATTCAGAGCTGCACGCGACAAGTAGTTACGCACTGATTATATGCTATGTATTATTATGTAATTACATGGCTGTAGGTGTATAGTATGGGTATACATGTATGGTAGATTGATGGAGAAAGTGAGTTATCTTGAAAGTTTTCCTCGTGAAACGGTTGCCGTTGCTGATGACGTTGTGACTTGACGGTGCGCACGCAACGCCTTAGAAGCGTTCACCACTGTTGATGACCACTGTACAAATTGATATGACGTTGTTCGGACCAGAGCGTGTCGGATTTCTCGTGCGGGATTGATATGCTAGAATAATGTAGGCCGAATATACACCCGTTAGCCCGGAGTACAGTTTACCTACCGAATGCTTTATTCCATCATGTATTTTTATGGGTAGGACGTAATGCTTGATTAGTATGTAGTGTTGGGCAATGAATGCTTGTCTGGTGCGTGAAGATAGGATGTACGGTCTTAACCCTGTCGGTCTACTGTATGTTATTACTACTCACCCATCGAAGACATTATACAATCAGGGGTTGTGAAAGGTAGTGCGTAATGCTGGGTTGTGCAGTGTTGCGAGGTAATGCTCGGTTGGCTACTACGGTAGTATAAGATGTACGTTCTGTACCCACATTGGTCTTCTGTTAGCCCTTAGTACTGCTAACCCATCGAATGCATTGTACCATTGGGGTTGTTGTGGAAGTACGTAAAGCTATGGTTGGTTGTTTATAGGATGCACGGCCTGTACCACTGTTGGTTTACTGTTAGCCCTACGTAATGTTAATCCAGCTAATGCATGATATTATCCTACAACTGGTATAAGTAGAACCTAATGCTACGTCATGTGGCGTTATACTTAGTTGTCTGGTACAGAAGAGATAAACTGTCTGTATCCCGCTGGTCTACTATTAGATCTTAGTTCAAGTAACCCATCAGATGCTTCATTCGATTGTGTGGGTGTTATAGGTCTTACGTAATGCTAGACCAAGTGATACTGCAGGCAGTACTTGGTTGTCTAGTATAGTGGTGTAGGATGTAGGGTATGTGCCCCTGTTGATCCGCTGTTAGCCCTTAGTGATATCAATCCACCTAAGACTTTATAATGTCCTGCAGTTGGTATGGATAGTACCGGTATATAATGTTCGGTCATGTAGTCATATGCTTGATTGTCTAGAACAATAGTATAGAATTAACTGTCTGTACCCAGCAGGTCTACTGTTAGCTCTTAGTAGCACTATCCATCTAAGGCGTTGTGCTGACCAACAGTTGGTATGATAGCGCGTAATGCTAGTTTATGCCGTGCGGCGGTGTATGCATGTGTAATATAGGACTGTATGGTAATATAGGACGTGCTGTGTGCACACTGTTGTTCCAGTAGTATTGTGGTGTGGTGTGGTATATTTTGTTGTCTAGCACGATAACATACAGAATACGATATTTACCCCTGTTGGTTTATTGTTATCCATTAGTACTACAAAACTTCACATGGTTTGTACTATCGCATGTGTAGTTCAGAATGCTAGGCCATATGGCTGTGTGGTGTATGCCTGGTATCTGGTATCATAGCTTGAGTCCGGATGGTCTTATACACCCTCTAAGGCTTGACCAGAATGGAGGTTGGGACCAAAGATAGCTGACAAACCTGAAGCAGTGTTACAAGTCAGTTGTAATGGTTCTAGTACAAGGCAGATAGTAGGTTAGTAGTGGGGTAAAAAGTGGAATTAATGTGGAATGCTGAAGGCATGTAGTAGGTTCGACGACGTAGAAGCAGAAGAAGAAGGCATGGGCCAGTATCCAAGAAACGGGATTCTCCAATGCGTATCTCACAATAGTACACCACCTCGTGATGGACACCCCCCCCCCCCCCCCGACCGTGATGAGTCGAAGTGTCGAAGCGAAGGAGTAATTAGAAGCCATTACTCTTCAGCCCATTTGAAGTAATAACGAAAATCGCAAGAGTATTTACCCCCAGATAAATCGTCCCCTGAGTTCCGATGTGTTCTATGTGCCAGTAGGCACATAGAACACACTGGAACTCAAGAGACGAAATTACTCTTATGGCTCTTTAGCTCATCTGATGAAATTTACTTCTACGTTTCCGTTCACCCAACTCACAGCACCCCGATGGCCCTCCTCGGCACCCTTTTTCCTTTCACAAGATGAGTCGAAGTGTCGTAAGAGTATTTCCCACAAGAAGTTGTGCAAGCCATGTATGGTAGTGATATAAATGGTAACCGTAGCAGTGAAGGCATGGTGATAGGAACAGTACAGTCGCCGTGGACTGGTAACTTTCCACGTGTGGGCAATATTTCCACGGACGCAATAATATTAGATTCCAACCACTAATTACAGGAATAATCATCAAAAATTTAATTAATGAAGCACCGGGTACAACCCGGTGCTTCATTAATTAAAATTTTGCTGATGATGATTTTTACTACCTGGTAAACACACGCGTGGACATAAATGCCCACATAACTGCCCACGTGTGGATTACGACCAATCCACGGCGACTGTACAATACTTGGAGTTAACTACGGAATTGATAGTGGTGGAAGGCAGGACGTAGAAGCTATCGCATAATAGCTCGGAATCTTTTAATGACATTCCATAAATAGGATTCCGGGCTCCTATACGGATCCTGTGTAGTCGATAGCCTCTTAATTGGTTCTTAGTTTAAGAGATAACCAAAGCAACGCTCCACGTGGACATGAGTCCCGACAGTGGCAATGCAGAGTATCGGTAATAATAACTGTTGCAGTCAGGGCAGATGGGATCGAAATCTGTCCAACAAGTATGCTTGTAGGTGATCATTATGTAAGATACAGATACTCGTGAAATGTCCTTATTTCGGTATATTTCCAGGCAAAAGTAAATGATAGTGGTGGTATTTTTTATCATGACACCGAGCCAAACGTAATGATGAAATTAACCATTTTCATCATGACATAGAGCAAAAAATAATGATGATATTTTGATCATGAAATATTGATGATATTTTGATAATGACGTCATTTCTGGTGTTCATTTTGGCAAGTAAAAGTATACAACTTGGACTAGTCCTCTGCGCAGCCCACAAGGTATTCACCTAGAGGTCTGCTATCGGCTTCAGCCATTTTAACATGGCCGCGCAAATAGTGTAAAAGAAAGGCGTTTCTCGGTAGGAAGTAGAAATTGTGTTGTTGTGTACGTTAAAATTCCCAGATCTTGCCCATTTTAGTCGAAATCTTTTCCATGATATTTTCTGATCAACTTGAACAAAAATGAGTGTATGTCACCGCCAAAGAATTGTATTTGACCCAATTTAATGTTAGGGAGTCACGTCGATTATTCATGTTTTGATCGCAAATGTTTATTTCTGAGCGCGGCATAGCATCCGAAAACAGTGTAACATAAACTACGCCCGATAGCCGTCATTTTGATCGGGATTTTCAATCATCTGTGTCGATAATTAAAACTTTTTTATTCTGAAGTGAGAAATTCTGTACTTTCGCAATACCGTTTCACGTTGTAGACGAAGTCCCATACGTCCACCACCCGTGTGTGAGGTATACCCAGGGGTGTCGAAAAGATAAAATGAGCTGTAACTTTTGAATTAAAAGGATTCTGTGGGAAATCCGAACTAAATAAAGTCGATTTCGGTTGTTTGGGGTGGATTTTGGTTATGTGGAGGGATTGTCGGGCCTATTTGGGTAATTAGATTTACTCCTGTGCAATCGAACACACCCTCTGAACATACTCCCGTCTTGTTGTTGGCCTTTGGGTAACATCGCAACCACGGGCTACCATAGAAACCGAGATGGCGACCTCCAATATACAAAATGGACGACGGAAACACTTATCACCCTAACAGCACACGCTGCGCATGCGCACTAACATCACGTCTCACTATGGGGATGACGTCACAAGATGACCGCTAACGCGGGATACCATACGTGCCTTATTATTGGATTAAAACGGATGATTGGGGGTGGGGGAGGGGCAATCCGAACTCATTTCGGCAATTTGGAGTGGTTTTTAGTGATTTGGGGTATTTTCGGGTATTTGTGGGTAATTCCACGAAGTAAACGAAGATCTTGGAAACTTCAAACCCGAAAACTACTCCAGTTTAATTGAACGCACCCTCATAGCATACTCCCGCCCCATTGTAGGCCATTGGGTCACACAGCAACCACGTGCTACTATAGAAACCAAGCTGCGGCCTCCGGTATAAAAAATGGACGCCGAAACGCACGTCACGCTTATTTATTATTTATTTATTGTTGTTTAAGGTCACATACTTCTGCACAATGGCTAATCATGACCACAACATGGAGATAAAGTCAAGGTCAGTCAATCGTTTATACCCCATGTTGCCTATTTTAGAGGACTCGCACCCCAAGCTTTAGTGACGGGGTCCTATTTTACCAGTGAAAAAGAGCTTGTTTACCACAGTAAACATGCACTGCTTCACTTCCCGGGGTTCCCACGGGGGACGTCACGCTTACCACACGCACTGCACATACGCACTAAGATGACGTATCAGTATAGGGATGATGTCAGAAGATGGCCGTTCACGTGGACTACCTTGACAACCAGACATGCCATAGCCGGGGTCATTTTATCCCTCTCCAACTACTTCCCAATTTAAGGTATATTGTAAGCTTAATCCAGAGATAAGTTCAGAGATAATGTTAGTCTTAACATTTGAACACTGGTGGTGTCTTCCATGTCAATTCAATGTTAGCAATTGGGAGAGTCCATGTTCATTATTTGGGGGTAGAGCAATTAATATTTTCAACGTGCAGCCTCCTACCTCGGGACTGCACGTTGAAAATATTGATTGGTCAACCCAACAGTTTAAATTCGGAGCCATCCTACCTTATGAAAGTATGACTTATAATGTTCCCTGGCCGGAAAACCGGTCTTTGGGGTTCAAAGGGTTAATCCAGAGATACGTGTTATGTATTATTAATATTTATTGGTGTTTAAGGTCACATATTGCTGGTCGTGAGCCGTGTTTTTGACAAAGAAATGGAAGCAAGAGGTGCGCATCGGAGATGCATGCGTCGAGTTGTGGTGGCAGTCGACGAGTGCTGCATGTCCATAACCCAGTTATTTATTTATTTATTTATTTATATTTATTTATTTACTAAGGTTTAACGACACCCTAACAGCCAAGGTCATATCGTGTCGGTGACAGCTTTACTGGTGGAGGAAGCCGGAGTACCCGGAGAGTACCACCGAGCAACGACGAGCAGCTGCCAGCTCCCCAACATCGTAACTCCGCACTGCAGCACAGGCAGGGTTAGATTGGTTGAAGAAATGCGCACTATCGACGTGCAGTACGCCTTAGTACATGGCGGCATCGTGTCCCCATGTGGACAACAGGAGGCAAGTACCTTGCCCAAGGACACATCGCGAGAGTCCGAATCGGTCGCTCAGACGGTCACCCATCCAAGGACTAACCGGGCTGAACGTTGCTTAACTTCGGTGATCTGACGGGGACCGGTTAATGCAACGCCACCGCGCCCCCAGCCCAGTTATCAATCATATTCCGGTTATCAAATCTGGAACCTTTGAGCAAGATATAATGATAATTCGTAAAAATTATTTAATTAAGGCCCATAACTCTGTAACAAAAAATCGAACCGGGCCAGTTTTCGAAATCACTTGAGATATAATTACGAAAGACCTGTATAGCGAATATTATTCAAATCGGAGAACGTTTGCTCAAGTTCAAGTTATTGCGCCAACGAGCTCGAAATTCGTAACAAATGACTAAATAAGGCCGATAACTCTGTAATGAAAAATCAGACCAGGCCAGAAGTGCCATGTCGATTAACCCATTCACACGCATGTGTCCTTCTCTGTTTATTACACGCCTTCACGCCTATAAAAACAATTATTACAAAAGGACACTCAGCAATTCATTTGACTACTATCAATAAAAAAAAACACATTTTATCGCCAACCAAATTTGCGAGGGGAACCCGTGTTACTATTTCGTTCCCTGAGTTCCGATGTGTCCTATGTGCCTACTGACAGATAGAACACATTGGAACTCAAGGGACGCTTTTCAGCTATCGCTAGCGATTGAAATTGTAATGGCGTTGCACGATTTGTAGAAAATTCCAGTGAAACTTCGCTTCTATTTAAAAAATAGCCCGTCAGCGATTTCCGTTCCGCACATATGTGTGGAACAGATTTTCGTTTTCCACATGTTTTAGTGTTGCTGTAGATGGGGATCACATAGAACAGGCGTGCAATAAAATAATAAACCATAAGAGATCCACCAAATGTATATTGTTGGTGCCGAATTTTGGTGCCATATGCTGTATTTTTGGTGCAAAATGAATATTGTAGTGCAATTGGCTACTACCCCCTTTGTCCAATACACACGATATAGAAATTCGTTATAATAATTACTTCTTTAACCCTTTACCTAACGTGAAAAGCAGACGACACTTGCAAAAAAAATTCTAGAATAACTCATTTTTTTCATTTTTTGTTTCAAAAACATAGGTTATGACCCCTCGTTGGAACGAGCTCGACGAGCTCGTTCCAACGAGGGGTCATAACCTATGTTTTTGAGACAAAAAATGAAAATATTTTGAAAATTAATTGGCGATTTTTGAGAATAGCGCTGGCCGGTTTTGGCCGTTACGATGGGTAAAGGGTTAAAAAAAAATTCACAAAATGTCAGCAAAACAATATGATGTGACCCATCATTGGAACGACGATTTTGTTGAAATTTAAAAAAAAAATACTTTTTTTCAATTGCTCAAGTTGTAAATTACACGAGCGGATGCGGTCGATTCGTTAACTAAACGTTAACATAGGCATGTCTTTATACCTTTTGCGCACCATTAAAAACAAGAAGTGTCACTGGAGTAAAACACACCCCTCCCTAAAAACCAGCAAATGGAACTGACCTTAAACTTTACTTGTGGCCTTCAAAATGTGACAATCAAATATGACATTCGCCCTGAAGATTTGCAATCAACTATTATACACGACACACCTCCTTACTGTCCTCCATTTTAGTATGAAGTTTAATAACCGTCGTTAGGGGGCGCGGTGGTGCAAGCCGAGAGGTCCTCGGTTCGAATCCCACCTGCGGCAACCGCGTTGTGTCCTTGAGCAAGACACGTCACCCCACTGCCCACGTGGGGGGGGGGGGGGCATGGTGACGTTGTGTACTAAGGCGTATTGCACGTCGATGGCGCACTTGCCTTCAACTAATGCTAACCCTGCTTGTGTGGAGTTAGTATGTTGGGGAGCTGACAGTTGCTCGCCGATGCTCGGTAGTTCTCTCCGGGTATTCCGGCTTCCTCCACCTCCACCAGTAAAACTGTCGCGGTCATGATTAGCCATTGTGCAGAAATATGTGACCCTAAACACAAATAAATAAATAAATAACCGTCGTTTGATATTCGTTTCTGGGTATTGGCTGAGATGTGACTTTTGACCTTCAATATTTGGCACTTATGCATGACCTTGACCTTGAAATGCGCAAGCAACTATCATACGCAACATATCTCCTGCCTGTATTTAACATTTGTGTGAAGTTTAATAGCTGTAGTTTGATTCGTTTCTGAGTTATGGGCAAGACAAAAATATCTGCGGATTTTGAAACACACTCTCACATTGTCGGTTACAATTTTGTGAAGTGCTGAGACACGACTTGTGATCTTCAGTATATGACACTCAAGTATGATCTTGACCTTACAGATGAATACGCTGTTATCATCCGCAACATGCTTGCTGTCTGTCTTTAACATAACGTTCCCTGAGTTCTAATGTGTTCTATGTGCCTAGTAGGCCCGTCAGTAGGTACGCCTAGTAGGCACATAGAACACATTTGAACTCGGGAGACGATAAGACGTTTGGTAGTCGCAGTTGATTCGTTTCTGAGTTATGGCTGAGGTACGAATACAGACATATTTAAAGTGTGACCTTGCAATTTGACCTTGATCTTGAAGTACGGATCCTTCAATGATGTGCGACACATCCTCTCATTGTCTTGTGTGTGAAAGTTAATGATTGTAGCCCTACAACAGTTTTTTAGAATTATTGACTCGGACACACAAGCCCACACACACACTTTAAACAGCGTGTGCCACACGTTATGACATACATCATGCCACCCGATCAGTGGAAGAGGATGTTGGTCATAAAAATTCTTGAAGAACTAATTAAAAATATACACTCTGTTTTTGCTTACTTCGAATTTTCCATCTGCAAAATATGGCGGAATCATCTCAGAAACAGAAATGAGCATAACACTGTAACCGGATTATCATTCACTTTACCCTTTACCCAGGGGACGCGGTGGCTCAGTAGGTGGAGGTGCAGGCTGCAAGCCGAGAGGTCCTCGGTTCGAACCCCACCTGCGGCAACCGCGTTGTGTCCTTGGGCAAGACATTTCACCCCCATTACCCATGTGGGGGCACGGTGACGCTGTGCACTAAGGCGTACTGCACGTCGATGGTGCACCTGTCTTCAACCAATGCTAAACCTGCTTGTGTGGAGTTAGTATGTTGGGGAGCTGAAAGTTGCTCGCCGTTGCTCGGTGGTTCTCTCCGGGTACTCCGGCTTCCTCCAACCGTAAAACTATCGTGGTCATTATTAGCCATTGTGCAGAAGTATGTGACCTTAAACACCAATAAATATAAATAAATAACCAATACATACATTAACCCTTTACCCAACGCAGTCAATATCAAAATTTATTATTTTAAATATTATTTTTTCAAAACTTTAAACAAAACCATACCATGTAACCACTCGTTGGAAAGAGCTCTATCCAATGAGGTGTTACATGATATGGTTTTGTTGAAATTGTTTGAATTTTTTTTTTAACTGTTGAGTTTGCAAATTACGCTGGCGGATGCGGCCGATTCGTTAGGTAAACTCCTTTCTACCGAAATCAAACTTTAAACTAAGTTTTTTCATACATTTACAAACAATTTATTCACATAACACTGGATTCAGGGATGTGGCGACAGGGGGTGGGGTCTCACCCCCCCCCCCCACAGCTAGGAGTATTTTTTCAATAGTTGGAAATTCTGAGGTCAAAAAGCAAATAGTTGGAAATTCATTAAATTAACATTGTTCATGAAAAATATTAAAATTCCAAACAATGATGAGAAATTTTGATCTTTTATTTCCAACTGGAAACTTGAGTTTCAAATTTCCTACTCTAAAAAATGACATAGCCTCAAAATTTCGACTCTGACGTCAATCCGGTAAATTTTCTGACCCAAACACATAAGAATGATGCTTTTTCCGTTTCAGGACTAGTGGAAATTTTCAGAAGGGTTCATAACCCTTTACCCAACGCAGACGATTTCAAAATTCATTATTTTAAATATCATATTTTTAATTTTTTTTTTTAAAAATTCAACAAAACCACATCATGTGACCCCTCTTTGGAACGAGCTCGACGAGCAGCAGCTGTATTTGCATATTACGTGGGCGGGTGCGGGCGATTCGTTGGGTAAAGGGTTACAATTTATCACCCAGCGCTGCAGAGCAACCACCTATCGAAACCACTCACAGTCGGAATTTACACCGGTGCCCCCCCCCCCCCCCCCTACCCAGCTGAAACCCTCTTGCCACATCCCTGACTGGATTCCAGTCGGTTTGAATTGAAATACTCGCAAACAAGGGAAGCAAACAACAGATGTACTTGTGTGTTTAGTCTACACCGTTGTACCACTGTCAACTTTTGATAAATAAATAGTTTTTGTACTCACGTTTTCTGATTTATGCCCCATTTTAGAAATTGATTTACAGACTTCTACACTGTTTTCGCTTTTGCTATTGAACACGTCGTTTCGCATTGTTTCTTCGCAACGAATTCTTTCAAACGCTTTCTGTCTCAACATAAATTTGATATGGATCTGAATTTTCTGAAGTCAGTTGATGCACTTTAAAATCATTTAGGTTAAAAATCAGCCCACATTAACTGGGTTGAGTGAATATTCACTCAATCCAGTTGATTTGCGTTGATTTTTAACACAACAGATTTTAGAGTGTTCTTTCTTCCACTTCGATGTAAGGCGAGTGACATAGGTTTCCACTTGAGGCACAGAGCTGAAGTTGGTCCAGTTTACACAAGAGGTTTACTGCCACACACAAGGGAACTCAGCTTTCTTTACTGGTTTCTTTTATGAACTCTCTGTCCGCTAGGATGCAGGGTGAGCTCAAAAGTCACTCTTGTCCGTATTCTCCACAAATTGTAATCGGGTTGTCGGTAACTTAATTTTTTTTTCTAGCGGGATCAAATAAATTTTAAACTACAAATAAGTTTTTTCTTACCTTTAAAAACTGTTTATTCACATTACACTGGATTCCAGTCAACTCGCCCCAAATAGGATATTTCCGTACAAAGATCGTGTGATGCATGCCACAAACTGGTATTTCCAATCCTTCGTTTTACATTCACAACGTAATTTATATATACACTGGTGGTTAATATAAAAATAAACATTTAACCCTTTACCTAACGTAACGGCCAAAACCGGCCAGCGCTATTCTCAAAAATCGCCAATTAATTTTCATTATTTTTTAATTTTTTGTCTCAAAAACATAGGTTATGACCCCTCGTTGGAACGAGCTCGTCGAGCTCGTTCCAACGAGGGGTCATAACCTATGTTTTTGAGACAAGAAATAAAAAAAATTAATTATTCAAGAATTATTTTTGCAAGTGTCGTCTGCTTTTCAGGTTAGGTAAAGGGTTAAAATATACAACAAAAACAGACATGTTTTAGAACAAGCTGGGCGAAACATGAAATGATTAACGACTTCTTGTTATGGTAGGCTATCAGGGATGGAGACTGGATTTCTCAGACCCTGGGACTATGTACTCCGACGTGGAATGGGGGGGGGGGGGGGAGAGTCCCCGACTATTTTTGTTTTAAAGGAGAAAAAGTCGTAATATCCATGACGTCAAGGTTCTGAGAGAGTCAAAACGAAACGCAAAAAAACCCTAAATTGAGGTTTGTGGAACTAGGATATCAACAACACGTGTCATGGCGTTTCGCTGTTTTTGATACCCTAGTTCCAAAAGCCACAAATTTAATCAGTGCGATAGAAATCACAACATAGACTAGTGTGTGTCGATCAGTGATTCTGTAGAATGTTTCTGGCGCGGACTAAAACAGAAGTCTCGTAATGTAATTAACCCTTTACCCAACGTAACGGCCAAAACCGGCCACCGCTATTCACAAAAATCGCCAATTAATTTTCATTTCTTTTTCGTTCCAATGAGGGGTAATAACCTATGTTTTTTGAGACAAATGAAAGTGTCAATGATACTGTAGCTTAACTTGTCTGTGTGTTGTGTTTGATGAAAAGGATAATGTTCAATGTTTATGAAAGGATTATGAAATAAGACAAGAATTGTGATAATTGGGAATATGTTAATTTCTATTCCCTGTATGCTATGTTTTTAACAAGCGATTCACTCAAAAGTGAGTATGCCCACCCCCCCCCCCCCCCCACCCTCTATATTTTATGCTGATACATCTACATACCTATTTTAATTTGATTTGGCCAACTATAACTAAAGTTATCATCGCGAAACCAAAAAAAAATATGAATTTTTTAAGTCAAAAAAGGGGCATAACTCTAGGAGAGATTTTCGGGCTGCATCCCGTTTTGAACTTGACCCGTGTTTTATGTTGATACATCAACATATCAAATTTCATTTAATTTGGCTGACTATAACTAAAGTTATCATCGGGAAACCAAAGTGGGACGCATGCACGGACACTGGCTATTTTCGGGGGACAAAAACCGTCCACGGACATGAAATTTTACAAATGAAAGTGTCAATGACACTGTAGCTTAACTTGTCTGTGTGTTGTGTTTGATGAAAAGGATAATGTTCAATGTTTATGAAAGGATTATGAAATAAGACTAGAATTGTGATAATTGGAAATATGTTAATTTCTGTTCCCTGTATGCTATGTTTTTAACAAAAATAATATGAGGTGTACACTGTACTAAAGAGCTGAGGGTGGGTTAATGTGGACCTCACAGTTAATGTATGTGGCCCTCAAAGTTAACGTATGTCAACGAAAGTTACCAAGATACAGTGAAATTATTCCAAAACGAGTCGTCCTATCAAGTTACATTGAAATCCCTTCATAAATATGGCCTGAAGACTGTGCTAAAGGTTTTCGGGCTTCAGGCCTGTGAAGCAATGACGGTTGACCGATTGCAACTACAAGGGAATGTCCTCATCTCGACATTATACTGAGTCATTCTACTAAGTTACAATGAAATCCCTTCACAAATACGACCTGTAGTCTGTAATAAAGTTTTTCGAGTTTTGGTCTCTGTCTCGGTCTCGGGAAGCCATCATGGTTGAAAGACCTCGGGAAGCCATCATGGTTGAATGATCGCGACAAAAAGGGGGCGGTGTCATTTGGGCATCATCTGGAGTGATCCTACGAAGTTACAATGAAATCCCTTCATAAATATGACCCGTAGACTGTGCTCAAGATTTTCGGGCTTCGAGCCCCTGAAGCCGTCACAGTTGATCAATCACAACCAAAAGGGGATGTCATCATCTAGGCATTATATGGAGTCAACCTAAAAAGTTACAATGAAATCCTTCCATAAATACGACCTATAGAGTATGCTAAAGATTTTGGGGTTTTGGGCTCGGGCAGCCATCAAGGCTGAATGAACTCTACCAAAAGGTACCGTTCTCATCTAAACATTATTTGGAGTCATCCTACCAATTTACAATGAAATCCCTTCATAAATATGACCTGTAGACTGTGCTAAAGGTTTTCGGGCTTTGGGCCCCTGCAGCCGCCACAGTTGCCCAATCACGTCCAAAAGGGGACGTCCTCATCTAGACATTATATGAAGTCAATGTACCAAGCTACAATGAAATCCATTCATAAATTTGACCTGTAGACTGTGCTAAAGGTTTTCGGGTTTTAGGCTCGGGCAGTCGTCACGGTTAACAGATCGCGACCAAATGGGGACGTTCTCATCTAGACATCATACGGAGTCATCCTACCAAGTTACAATGAAATCCCTTCATATTAAATGTGACATGCAGACTGTGCTAAAAAATTTTGGGTTTCGGGCTTGGGCAGCCATCATAGTTGACAGATCATGACCAAAAGGGGACGTTCTCATCTAGGTATTATACACAGGCATCCTTCCAAGTTACAATGAAATGCCTTCATAAATACGACCTGTAGACTGCTAATGGTTTTCGGGTTTTGGGCTCGGGCAGCAATACCGGTTGACCGATCGCGACCAAAAGGGGACGTTCTCATCTAGACATGAACCCAACCCTGCATATGATATTTCGTGACGACCAGACAAGAACTACGGGGTGTAGCCTGTGCTGAAGGAAAATGTGAACAGACTCACAGACTAATAGACTTCCGCACGCGTGATCTCAATAGCTTATCTTGACTTTGTCAAGTTAAGCTAAAAATGAAAAATAATTCGTTCTTCAAGAATTTTATTTTCAAGTGTCATCTGCTTTTCATGTCAGGTAAAGGCTTAACTGACAGAGTGATTATATGTCCATCGGGTTATTCTTATTGAGCATATGTATCGGGTCTTCGGGAGTATTGTCTCTATTTTATGGTGTTTGCAAAATGTTATCTCCCCAACGAACTTTGCCGATTTCACCGACGGGGGTGGGGGGGGGGGGCGGGGTAGTAATCCCCTACTGGGCTCTACCCACAACCGACCCCTCTCCCTAGCGCCACCCGTGTAGACTATAAGGAAGAGCGAACACATTAATCACTTAATTTGTTGTACCTGCACGGTCGATAATTATTTTTCATACACGATGAACGCATCGAGTTACACATGCTTTTCAGAATAATAAACTGTCACAGACTTTAGCCCGGTGATAACACTGCAAAGGAATACACATATGAACAACAATGTCGTTTATAACCTCATTTATCATATGACTCGTCCGTTTTGTTCACTTTAAAACATTTGATATTTTGTTTTCATATTAATCAGTGATAAATAAAGCCTTCCGTCAATTTCATTGGTCAATTTCAAAACTAGACAATTTGATTGGCTGAACAAAATACAACTGGGCCACATTTTCATAATTTGCATAATTAGAGTTGGGTGCGTTCTTTGGTCAATTTCAAAACTGGACAATTTGATTGGCTAAACAAAATATAACTGGGTCACATTTGCATAATTTTAGTAGGGAGAATTTACGTTATCTGTCCTATTTAGGGTGGGTCATATTGTATTAATCTTTTACCTACAAGAAAAACGCCATTCATTTTTTTTTATATTTTCACTTTTTGCTTCCAAAACATAGGTTATGACCCCTTATTGGAACGAGCTCGACGAGCTCGTTCCAATGAGGGGTCATAACCTATGTTTTGGAAGCAAAAAATGAACATTTTTAGTTATACAAGTATGTTTTTTCCAAGTGGCGTCTGCAACTCCAGTTAGGTGATGGGTTAAAAAAGTCCTACCAAGTGGCTAATTTGTGCGTGTGTGTGTGTGTCATATGATAAATAGAATATGAAATGAGTGTTTTTCTCATATAATATTTAAGAAACTCGTCCGAATTTTCCGTTTGGGCTCGCCAAAACGGAAAATTCTTAGACTTGTATCATAAATATTATATGAGAAAAACACTCATTCCATATCCTCTGTATATGTTTTATGCTATTTTGGTCTCTATTTTCGTTTTCACCGAGGAGACACCCCCCCCCCCCTCACCCCCCCCCCCCCAAAAAAAAAAAAAACCCAGGAGATTCTGATGTCAAGTTATATCTTTTGGGTTGATTCTAATAGACATTTAACACTTTTTAACACTTTGAAAAATAGATAGTAGAAATGTGTTTCTTGTTCTAATATCAGAAGTACAGTATGTGGAGAGTGGATTGTAACTAAATCACCCGCGGAGTGAAGTTGTCACCAAAGCTATAACTTTCAAATTGTGTACATATCGACAAAAAACACAAGCAATGTTTCAGCCAATGGACCTCCGGGTTTAACCCGGAGGTCCATTGGCTGAAACTTTGCTTGTGCTGGTTATGCTTTGCAAAAAATTTGCAATTATTGTTTGGGTGGAATCTCCACTCTGCAGGTGATTTAGTGATAATACACTCTCCACGTACTGTATCGCGGGCACAAAATGACCTTGCTCAACTGGATCTCATATAAACAATCTGAGTGTGGGTGAAAAAAATTATTTTCAAATGCAAGACTTCAACCTGCTGAATTGCACGAAAAAATATCCATACCAGTCATTTTCAACCAACCAGCAGCCCCAAAAGCAGAATTGCCCCACTACCCCGCTTACTTAATCCTGGCTTATATAAAACCCTGTTTCTGAAATGTGAAAAAACTATATGTTTCCGTCACATTTTTTCAGTTACATGCCCGGTAACAGCTCCGCGTAAAAATGACATCATAAAAAATAGCCGATTTTTCGAAGCCTCTATTTCCCATAATTCCTCTGGTAATTTACTTCCGCGCAACAGACTCCAACTCTGTGACCAAAACTTCAAATTCTCTTGTCCAATAGATAGCCTAATGTCACCATATATCTGATATTAAAAGTATATCTCCAATTTACATGGCATTTGTTTCAACACATGCCCTATGTTTAGAATTTTACCCTCGTAGTATATATGAAGAGCGTCCTTTAGAAGCTCTGCCCCCGAGAAAAAATACCCATTTGCGCGAAAGCTGTGTAGACGGACGAGCTGACACACCTCAATAAAATCGCTTCGAATGATATGTACACAGTTTATTGGTTTGTACATATTATTCTGCTGTCTCTCCTTTTTCCTCTCCATACCAAAACAAAGTCTAAAATAAATTTAGAACTGCGAGAAATCTTGTTGAATTTTTAATAGGTTTTAAAACAATAACGCGACAAAATTATGAAAAATGAACAATGAAACAATCCTGTTAACCCTTTACCCAACGTAACAGCCAAAACCGGCCAGCGTTATTCTCAAAAATCGCCAATTAATTTTCATAATTTTTTCATTCTTTGTCTCAAAAACATAGGTTATGACCCCTCATTGGAACGAGCTCGACGAGCTCGTTCCAATGAGGGGTCATAACCTATGTGTTGGAGATAAAAAATGAAAAAATTAGTTATTCAAGAATTTTTTTTTGCAAGTGTCGTCTGCTTTTCATCCTAGGTAAAGGATTAAAATATTAGACATTTGTAACTCTTTACTTCACTGTGTTCGTAGAGTTTTGTGCCATATCAATTAATTCCCTATGTAACTATTTCCTCAATCCCCACTGTAAACAAATAACGTTGAAATACAGAATTACTGACAACCAATTACTGGCCGTTATTAAATATTAGATGAAAGTACCGAATTAAATTAATTTTGACAATACCAACCCTTTTTATTGAACCCTAAGATTAATTTTACGTTAATAACTACCATTTTTACATAGCTACAGATGATTTAACAGTGTTTCTACCAGGCATGTCAACCGGTACCTGTACCGGTACCGCCGGTTCCCTCATGCTCCAACCGGTACCGGTACTGCAGCTTTTGTCCCGCCGGTACCGGGACAAAATTATTTTATTCGGAAATTCCTAATTGAACGTGGGTAAACAGACAGATAATCGTGTATGGCACACTTGCGCGACATACTTTCAACTTATTTGTGAATAAACATATCAAAACACTCTAAAGGTGCATGTTCCATTTCCACAACGACCTCGATAAGATCGACCATTTTGACATTTCAAACGTGGCATCAAAGTCAGTGAAAGCGCCGTCTTGGTTACTTCATAGAAATTATTCTGTGGCGACATCAAAGTAATCCTAAAGCATGATTTTCGCGCTTTACGATTACTTTGATGTCACCGCAGAATAATTGTACGATGCCATGTTTGTCTTTGCGATCTTGGGGACAGTTTAAATGCGAATTTCTACCATCTGATTGTGATATGTCACCCAATAATATTGTTGATTTGTCCCGGTACCGGTTTCGGCGAGACAGGCTCTGTCCCGCCCCGGTACCGGTTATGTTGGTACCGGTGGTACTTTGACATGCCTGGTTTCTACATTATTATTGGTTGCCTGGACACACAGCCAACAATGATATAAAAACACTGTCAAGGTAAATTCATCCTACCGATAAAGTTCTCATCGGAACAATTGTTTCAGAACCATATAAAAAGGGACAGTTTGTGATTGTATGGGGACCCAAGGGTTGATAATGGAGCAACACCGAGGAACTGATATTTGGTTTCACTCCATTGACCTCAAAGGCTGTTGTTGCATCATACAGATGAGATCAATTAATATCTTCAACCTGCAGCTGTAATGTGAATGTTAAAGATATTAATTAGCCTACCTTAAAATCGGTTCTTCCAGACCAAGAAACTTTCTACATGGACGATGTTATTTTATAAAAAAAAAACAAAACAAAACAAATTAAAAAGCTGAACACGCGAGCACTCCTCAAAAAAAAATATTTTCATACGATGAAATAGTTAGAGTCATTGCAGTGAAATGTATGGCGGCTGTAAGGACACCTAGTTGCTAGTAATTCTTCTACCATAATTTATCGTTGTGCTATAGGACTTCACTTAAAATGAATTCATTTATGAATATCCCATAACATCCAGAGGCGGCGGAAACTGGATAAAAGTGGAGGGACACACATTTTCAAGGCTACCATGGTTCGGCCCAGTGGAAGAAAAGTTACAATCGAAGACCGGTAAATGAACCATGACACACTGTTGTCTCTCATTTAGATGAGCATGCCGCGAGGTTTATGCATGTCAAAACATGCAAACAATTTCAACGCTAGTGGCAATATGATGCATGCATAATAAGGTCAGTCCTTGTGAAGTCAGTGTTATAGGCTCCTTTTTTAGTTTTTTTTAGATGAATAATTATATTTTTTTAAATGATTGAAGGAAACATAAGTGCTAATTGTTTTGAGTTTGTTTAGTGGTCCAATATCAGAGTTTACATAAGCTGATAATCCCTGATTAGCCCATTTGCATAACGGCACACGCTGCTTTGTTAATCATGTATTTTAAAAGGGATTAATTATTGTCTCGGATATAAGTGTTTACTAGTAACCGTTGTTACGAGTAACTGTTCTGTACATATTGTATTATTTTTCGGAATGCAGTAGTCTGGATGCCGACTGTGAACGGACTACGGCAGGATTCCGCCATACAGTGTAAATAAATAAGGAAAGCTGACAAGCGTTTTTACTGAGCTAATTTTCCCAAAGTTACGCTTTACGACACTTGGTGCAGAATCCGCGGCAGAGTGGCTTTTTACGCTCCTTCGCGATCTTGGAGAAAAGACATTTTTCTAAAGATAATCAACATGGAAAACTTAATTCCTTCTAATGTTCAAAACTTGTTACGGGCTCTAAACCTGGACCAACTTCGTCTATCACGGGGGCTTCAGGTAGAAGCTTACGAAACCCGCCTGACATTGACTTGGAGGAAAGCATCGGATCATTTCAGAAAATTCAAATCAAACTCAAATTTGTGTAGAGACAGGAAACGTTTGGATGAATTCACTGAAAGGAAACAACGGGAAAATGCGACTTTTATTGACAGCAAAGTTGAAAACTCGGAATTGTGTAATTCAGTTTCGAAAAAGGAGGAGAAAACAACAGAACATGTGAGTGCACAAACCGTTTATGTAGCAAAAACTCATTGCGGCACAACGGTTCAACCTGAACACGCAAATACATCTGTTCAATGTGTGCCACAGTTGGCAACTATTTCCACCCAAACCACCCCAGAAGAGCCCAAAATTGCATGTCTCGATAACAGCATAAAACATGGTACTGAGCCTAAAAGAGTGACGGAGAAGGTAGAAAGATATTGCATGACTGTCGATTTTGGACTTGAATATTTAATAAAATGGAGAGACCTTCCACCAAGCAAAAATTCCTGGGTTCATGATAAAGATTTGGATGACGCGGCACGTCAGTATATTAAAGAAAACAAACATAGAATACCTGGTCCAAGTTCAATGCCCAAATCACTGAAAAAGCGTGACAATAATGATCATGGTGTTAAATTCCTTTCAGCAAACAAGGTAAACCAACAAAGAGAAAATTATGATCGTGCCAGAGCTTGGCAACAAAAGGTGGAAACTTACAAACGGCAACGGTCTCGGCAGCAAAATAGAAACTTCCGTGTAGACTACACACAGGACACCAGTCAAATTCAAAATATTGTGTATGGATACCGAGAACGAGGAGAACTTTGGGTTTGTGCTGATTATTATGATGGTTCCCGGGATCAAAAGGTGCCTTTAGAGTTAGTGCCACAAGAAATTGTGGACAAACATGAGATTTTCTTTCTCGGACATTGAACAATATTCCAGCTCCGCAAGTACTTCTCAGTACCGAATAAATTTCGTTTTACCAAACTTTTTATTTTAGCAGTTTCGAGTTTCGGGCTGAGAAGGACTTGACCGTGTTAACTTATTCAAAGAGCGGACGCTGGTTTATAATTTTATTTTGAGTTCTCTTTGGGGGACCAAAGATTTTTCAGGTGTGCTGTTATAGGCTCCTTTTTTAGTTTTTTTAGATGAATAATTATATTTTTTTAAATGATTGAAGGAAACATAAGTGCTAATTGTTTTGAGTTTGTTTAGTGGTCCAATATCAGAGTTTACATAAGCTGATAATCCCTGATTAGCCCATTTGCATAACGGCACACGCTGCTTGGTTAATCATGTATTTTAAAAGGGGTTAATTATTGTCTCGGATATAAGTGTTTACTAGTAACCGTTGTTACAAGTAACTGTTCTGTACATATTGTATTATTTTTCGGAATGCAGTTGTCTGGATGCCGACTGTGAACGGACTACGGCAGGATTCCGCCATGCAGTGTAAATAAATAAGGAAAGCTGACAAGCGTTTTTACTGAGCTAATTTTCCCAAAGTTACGCTTTACGACATCAGTATTAGACGAAAACTGTCATAATGCGATTATTGATGACAGTAAAATAAACTGAATTTACCATTTGCTCACGGTACGGATGTTATCAGAGGCGGCGGAATCAGGGGCATGTGCCCCTCCACTTTTTTTCCACAGACATGGTGGGCTCTTACACAATGGGTTAAAATGGGCGCATGCAAACGTGTCAATATACAGGCATTCCTGTAATATATTACTTGAAAATCCAAACAACATTTGTCTAAAGAATCCTACCTTCGGTCGCTTCGATCCGTTTCTTTTACTCCAACCATCTTGTACACCAAGGCGAGCCTTTGGATTGAAAGATATTTGAAGAAGAAGAAATGGACTGGACAGTGGCCACACGCGGTATGCTCGTCTAAATGAGAGACTATAGTATGTCACTGTACAGTAATTACGCCGCTCTGCATACGTCGAATAGATAAAGAAATTAAATTGAATTGCCGAGGTATCAACTCCGGGCCTTTCAATCAGTTTTGTCTCACAGGATTTTCTCAGACAAGTTCTTTCCCTCTATAAATTTTTGTACAAATTTTATACTATATACATATTTATCTCAATTGTTTATCCCTCTTTACTCTCTGCAAAAGTGATTTTCGTATGCAACTCAACTCTATCTACTGCATAAATTAAAATATGTCAATTCCCTTGTCTTCTTCGGGATCATTTTCACAGTACTGTTGTGTGGTGAGTCGCCAGTGCAGATGAGTTTTTTGTCAGGTGAATCTTCGACAAGAGTGACCTACGTTGATATGTTTTCCGTGAAAAGAAAAATAAAACGTGTTTGAAATTTGAATTTAGACTGCGGCGTTATGGATTTTTGTAGCAATTTGTTCCTATGGCGAAAGCAGCCTGAGCAGTACGTTGCAGGTAATATATGTATGGCAAAATATCTCGTTTTAACACCTTAGTCAAAATACAGCCACAAACTGCCACTTTTATATTGCTTCGAAAAAGTTGCCCGCCCCGTGTATTCTTTTTTGAAAATTCAACCAGCTGGCTGCATTTTTTCCTGGCAATGTTTCACATCTTTGTTAGCTGCCAGTACAGGCAGCTAACAATGATGCGAAAACACTTCAAGTCATCGGCGATGTACCTGTACATGTGGTTGTCACTAACGTAAACATTAAGGGCCTATATAAGTAATGGAATTTTGTTTATTTTGAAATTCTCACCTCTCATATTCCTTAAATTCAGATTAAATATACACAAATTATACATAAAAATGAAGGTTGGGATGTATAGAACACGAAACACATATGTAACCAACTCATAGAGTCGACTGTAGGCACCACTGATTCCTGGAAGTCTGTTGCCGTATTCGCACCAGAACTGATAATTTAATAATATTTCACGAAAACAACTTGTGGCCAAATGTGCTTTACATATCCAAGAACAAAGCTAGGGGATAAAAATTCTTCACAACACGGCAACAGAGCTGTATTGGGGAAAATTCCAACGCCTTTGCTTTTGTTTACGTATGTTTATACATTCGATTTCCGGCCGACGTCATCGGACAGAAAAAGCATGTAAAAACAACGCCGTCTAAAATCAAATAATGAAAAAGATCGCCTTCATACAGTATACTGTTATTAGATTGAGATTGCACAGTTGCCATATTCAATGCAAGGTATCATGATACCTGTTGGAATTTCTTAGAATTACGATTTTGTTTTTTGATGAAAATTCGTGGTAACGAGTGATTTGCGCATGTATGTCGAGCATGGAAACCATTGAGTAACATGCACGAGCAATTATAGAATGCTGAATGGTGAATGTTGTAATTGGAAGAAAAGGCTAGAGTTCTTCAACTGGTCAAGTGCATTGCATTCACTATCGTGGCACCTATTGGATAAAGCAGATGGAATCCATTTTAAAAACCCTGCCTCCAAAACATACACCCATAGAGATTGTGGTTTCTTCAAAAACCAAAACTTGTTATTCGGTTTGTCCTGGTAGATGAACCAAAGTTGGTTACATGGAACCGAACATACACATGTTTTGATTCTTCAATCTGTCACATTAACTGGACTATCAATCAACAAAACGCTCGACTCAGGTATTGTCGGTGAACCAGAGGTAATCAAGTGACGTCACTCGAACACCTTGTCTATTGTTCTATCAAGTTGTTTGAATACTCCGAAAAGACTATGGAGCCATGGTAATAATAACTCTTTGGCCAGCCGCTGATTTGTCGCGGTCCTCATAAGAGAAGGCCATCATTCCCCCTGCACCCCACCCCCTCTTCCCCTCCTCTCCTCCCAGCATTCAGATATAAACTGCTTAATAGTGTCCCTCACTTCCTCTTTTTCAATTTCTTCAATAAGCATTCCTACCCTCTCCCTCGTGTCCGCCTTCAGCCATCTATCCTTTGTTTCTTCACCCCACTTCTGCATTATTCTTCCAGTAAATTTTATTCTATGAGGTATATACTGTGGGCATTCCAAGAGAAAATGTTCCAGGGTCTCCACTACTCCAGAGTGGCACATTTGGCATCCCTTTTCCCCATCTCTCCCAATTTTTCCCCGAAGCTCCAGTGATCTTGACTACTCCGAAAAGACAATGGAGCCATGGTGAAAATAACTTGAAATACGAGATAGAACAATAGACTTGGTCTTTCAGTGACGCCACTTGAATAACTCTGGCCCACTACGTATACGTGAATCCGTGTCTTTTGTTGATAGAACAAACGACTGGGTGTAAGTCAGTTACCAATCTAGTTGTCGGTATTCACGAGTTTGAACAACCTACAAGCATGGAGTAACACATCGAAGCTACGCGGCTCGGCGTCACCCACTGCACACTGTCAGGTTGTTCAATTCCACGAATACTTCCGGCTAGCTTGGTAACTATTACTCATTTGAATAGCTCTGGTCCACTGAGTATACCCGAGTTCGTGCGTTTTGCAGGGGTGGCGCCAGGGATTTCTCGACAGGGGGCTGACCTCTCCGACAGGGGGCTATAACATTTGACATCCCAAACGAAGGAAAATGAGTGAAAATTGGTAAATTGGAGAACCAAAATAGAAGCAAATTGAGTATGTTTGTTGATTGTTTAACCCTTTACCAAACCTGAAAAGCAGACGACACTTGCAAAAATAATTCTTGAATAACTATTTTTTTTCATTTTTTGTCTCAAAAACACAGGTTATGACCCCTCGTTGTAACGAGCTCGACGAGCTCGTTCCAACGAGGGGTCATAACCTATCTTTTTGAGACAAAAAATGAAAAAAAAATAATGAAAATTAATTGGCGATTTTTGAGAATAGTGCTGGCCGGTTTTGGCCGTTACCTTAGGTAAAGGGTTAAAGTAAACATATTATAATAAGGTCGGGAAATATTTCATCTATAAAGCCAGTTTGACGAACGACATTAAGGAATTTCGTGAGAATCACTATTCTCTGTCAAAGTTCCAGTGCTGCACGGGTTCGAGACTGTCAAGACGAGATATCTACATTCGATTGTCGAAAATTTCTCGTGAAGTCGGGTTTACGAGACTCTCCGACGGACTGACTAAAAATCTCCGACTGACCCCCCCCCCCCCCCCCCACCCCCCGGCGCCACCACTGGCGTTTTGTTGATAGAACAAAGGACAGGGTGTACGTTAGTTACCAACCTCAATGCCGGTATTTCGGCAAACAACATGTCCCGCGCTGTGACACCTTGCGGATACCCGGCTCGGTGTCACTCAGCGTACTGAACAGGTTTCAAATTCATGAAATACCCCCAGCTCGATTTCTAGCTATTACATATCACGCTTCCAGGTGTGGGTTCTCGTGAAAAAAAATTAGCCCCGAACAAAAACTCTGCGCCCCCTCCACAACGGATTCAAACAATTCCAAAAAAATACAATAAGCGGTCTTTCTTATCACCTTGTAAATGTGGTCTAATAAGTTCAAACCTATCTTAAAACAAAAACAAAGATTTGTTTCGTTGGTGTTTGTCCAATGCATAACACGTTGACCACAAAAATAATTGGTTGTGAAGACCTTTTAATCACTGGGTGCGATATGGGCGTCGTGCGCGATAAGTAAGTAACAACCAACGATTTTTCTTTTCAGTTTGGAGTTTCGACAGTGTAATGACTCAAATTTGAGAACAGATGTGGAACAAAGACACTAAGTATTTAAATTTCTAGGAATTTAAACTATGTTAAAGTGAAATATTTAATATCGGAATATAAATTTTCACAACGATGCGTTGCATAAAAAATTAAGATTATTTTGCTTTACAGCAAGGCTCATATTTGTAGAATCACTTTGTGTCTCAAATGCAAACTCAGAAGCAACAGCTTTAACACTTTAACTCATTGGGTATGTTTATCAAATCTAGTCATGGCTGCTATAAAGCAGCCATGAATAGAATTAATGAAAATATTTTCGAAATTTAACTCAAAAGTTAACCCTTTACCTAACATGAAAAGCAGACGACACTTGCAAAGAATATTCTTGAATAAATATTTTTTTTCATTTTTTGTCTCAAAAACATAGGTTATGACCCCTCATTGGTCATTGAGCTCGTTCCAAAGAGGGGTCATAACCTATGTTTTTGAGACAAAAAATTAAAAACTAATAGTAAAATATTAACTCTTTGTGTGTTTCAACCGGATATCCCTGCCCTGGGCATTACAATAAGTATAACTTGAGCATTTTGCATTCAATTTATCCACTGTAAATTGAATCAAAGTTTTGCGCAATTAACCGTTTACCCAACGTAACGGCCAAAACCGGCCAGCGCTATTCACAAAAAACCGCCAATTGATTTTCACACTGCGCACAACGCCAGGGTGAAGCCTCAAACTTGACGCAATTATTCGCCGTAGAAAAATTGTAATCAATAACAGAATGTTCAGTTTCCAATATTGGACCCTGTGTGTTTAGTAATTTTCTTTGTTTGTACAGCATGGTGAAATTACATCATTGCGCATCGTCGTGTATCCACTTTCTCACTCACGTCACGTCACGTCATGCCATGTGTATAGTCCACAATTGTATAACAGATTAGACGCGATACGGTGTTACGTGCGATGTGATGAATTGATAATTAATCATTTTATTCTCAGTTCCCAATCCTGGCATCGTGTTACACATAAAATTTGAGCAATGCACAAAACCAGTCACAAATAATAGCATCACTATTGAGCAAATTTAAAAATAACGTCACTGATTATAATATTGAATTAAAATTCATTACGTCAAAATTACATTCATTGATCGTAGGTTTCATTTTTGACACTATTCACTTGGTTTCATTTTCTTTTGTCTTTGTTTAGAGGCATAATGCTTAAGGACCTATATAAGTAATGGAATTTGGTTTATTTTGAAATTCTCACCTCTCATATTCCTTAAATTCAGATTACATATACACAAATTATACATCAAAATGAAGGTTGGGATGTATAGAACACGAAACACATATATAATCAACTCATAGAGTCGACTGTGGGCACCACTGGTTCCTGGAAGTCTGCTATCGTATTAACTCGCACCAGAACTGATAATAAAATAATATTTCATCAGAACTTGTGGCCAAGTGTGCTGCATATATCCAACAACAAGGCTAGGCATTCAAAACACTTTCGAATACAGCGATAGGACTGCATTTTGGAAAAGGACAACACTGTCTGCATTTTTTATTGAAGATGGTTTCCATGCTCGACAGACATGCGAAAATCACTCGTTACCACGAATTTCCATCGAAAAACAATATCGTAATTCTAAGAAATTTCAACAGGTATCATAATACCTTGTGTTGAATATGGCAACTGTGCAATCTCAATCTAATAACAGTATACTGTATGAAGGCGATCTTTTTCATTATTTGATTTTAGATGGCGTTGTATTTACATGCTTTTTCTGTCCGATGACGCCGACCGGAAATCGAAAGTATACTCATACGTAAACAAAAGCAAAGGCTTTGGAATTTTCCCCAATGCAGCTCTGTCGCCGTGTTTTGAAGAATTCCTATCCCCTAGCTTTGTTCTTGGATATGTAAAGCACATTTGGCCACAGTTTGTTTTCGTGAAATATTATTAAATAATATTATTAAATTATCAGTTCTGGTGCGAATACGGCAGCAGACTTCCAGGAACTAGTGGTGCCTGCAGTTGACTCTGTGAGTTGAGTACACATGTGGTTCGTGTTCTATACATCCCAACCTTCACTTTGATGTACATTTTGTGTATATTTAATTTGAATTGAAGGAATATCAGAGGTTAGAATTTTCAAAATAAACAAAATTCCATTACTTATATAGGCCCTTAACCCTTTACCTAACGTAACGGCCAAAACCGGCCAGCGCTATTCTCAAAAATCGCCAATTAATTTTCATTATTTTTTTCATTTTTTGTCTCAAAAACATAGGTTATGACCCCTCGTTGGAACGAGCTCGTCGAGCTCGTTCCAACGAGGGGTCATAACCTATGTTTTTGAGACAAAAAATGAAAAAAATTAGTTATTCAAGAATTATTTTTGCAAGTGTCATCTGCTTTTCATGTTAGGTAAAGAGTTATCGTAAATTACAAAAAAATAATAATACCCCTACTTTATGCCAACGCGTTCAATGCCTCCATTGCATGTAAAATGGCATTCACACCTTGCGCAAAACAGAATTTCACCACGACGAAGGCGTGAAAGCATTCATATCTCGTTTCTTCACAGGTGTTTTATGCGCATGTGCTGTTGACCCAAAGAGCAATGATGAAATTGGTCCTCTTGGTTTCTCAGTGTTGCTCTTAGTATTTGGCAAAGCTGCCTGGTTAGGTTCACTCGAAGAAGTCATAGTCGACGGAGGACACACAGCCGACACTTTCTCGAGAAGAGATGTCTTTTGTATCACATCGGTATTGTCCGTTGGAGAATTCATCGGCTTTTGAAGATGACCTTCGGAGGTCATGGGCATCGAAGGAACTTGGTAGATAATTGGTAGGGAACATCTTTTATTTTTACGTGTACTTCTATTGAATTCTTCCGCCGGGTCTAGTGCACTATCAGTCCATAACGAAGATTGCATGTGTTGTTGCTCATGAAATTGTCTTATACTGGAGAGAAGGTCAAGGTTTTTTAGTGGATTGTCACTATCAATGTTGCCCGAGTCAGATATCACCTTTTCCCCACTTTCTGGGCGCATTGCCACTTTAGAGAATGCACTCTCTATGCCCTCTTTCAGCAAACCCAAACTTCCTCGCCTACGATTCCCTTGTGGAATATCCACGTTTGGTCGTTCAGCGGTCGCAACTTGCGTTTCGTTGGCCATGGAAGCTGAAATAGAGATATAAAATTATTCGCACCACGATTGTTGCATGTTTTCAACGTTTCCCGGTGCAATACGGATATTAAAAAATGTGCTAGAAACATCAGGCGTGAAATCCGGCCTACATATAAGAACGTCATGTAAGAACGCACAGGATTGGTCATTACACATCTCGTCGCCTGAGTGCTAGGATGTCCTATGTCCCCTATGGGACATAGGACATCCTAGTACTCAGGCAACGATCTGAGAGACGTTATGACGTGCTGAAGTGCTTCGAAACAAAACATTACAGTACGGCCGTCCTGGACAGGTCTCTTTTCACGGGTGGGCAATATTTCCACGGACTCAATAATACTAGATTCCAAACACTAATTGCAGGAATAATCATCAAAAATTTAATTAATCCTTGTGTTTTGCCCTTGGAGACTGATTTTTGATAGTGCACCCCAACCCGGACATGCGTACTGCTGGACTATTATACCTTCACCTGTATACCAGAATGCTGCCTCCATACCCGATATGTAATGGATATATAGGGGAGCGCGGTGGCTCAGTAGGTAGAGGTGCAGGCTGCAAGCCGAGAGGTCCTCGGTTCGAATCCCACCTGCGGCAACCGCGTTGTGTCCTTGGGCAAGACACTTCACCCCATTGCCCACATGGGGGCACGGTGACATTGTGTACTAAGGCGTACTGTATGTTGATGGTGCACTGTGTTCTACCAATGCTGACCCTGCTTGTGTGGAGTTAGTATGTTGGGGAGCTGACAGTTGCTCGCCGTTGCCCGGTGGTTCTCTCCGGGTACTCCGACTTCCTCCACCCGTAAAACTGTCGAGGTCATGATTAGCCATTGTGCAGAAATATGTGACCTTCAACACCAATAAATAAATAAATAATGGATACAATAGAGGATCTCAAACGGGTGATGTTTGGATATAAGATTTTTTGAAATGAGTTTGATGAATTTGATTCACAACGAGCCTTTAGGCGAGTTGTGAATCGAATTCATCAAACGAGTTTCAAAAAATCTTATATCCAAACATCACGAGTTAAAGATTCTGTATATCACTTGAATTTTCGAATGTTTTTTACACTTTTTATTTAATTCATTGTCGCGAAATTCTCCCAAAACAACCGACAATCAGTTCGTTGGCTCAGACGCTTCACACCATGGCGTCATGAATGCGCTTTACTTGCACCTGTTGTCGTAATTGACGCCACGTGAACTACGCACAAGAATACAATGCTGCTGCTATGGGACCACGCGCCGATTAGACACTAGTTGATAATCAGGAAATAAGACATGGGTTGTTACGTCGAAATTAACGACGTTTCATGTGATATATAAGAAATGACGAGATATTGTGTGGTACTTTCTTTCTAATTCATTTGATCAGTTTCTGTTTATGAACAGTTGCACTTGCACCATTGTAAATTTGTGTTTCTGTAGAGTACGGTGTTAATATAGGCAAGATGAAATGATGAAATAAAAAACTAAAAAAAATATTGTTCATAAAAAAATTAATTAATGAAGCACCGGGTACAACCCGGTGCTTCATAAATTAAAAGTTTGCTGATGATGATTTTTATTACTTGGTAAACAATGCGTGGACATCACTGCCCACGCGTGGACTACGACCAGTGCATGGCGACTGTACGGTATCAAATAAGAAAGTAAACAGACCTCCATAAGTGATATTTTTCGTCAAAAATTTCAGCTTCATTCACTTAACTCAAGTTCAGTCGTGATATATAGAGATTATCACCATTATGTGGATATACAAAATATGTATCCGAGTCGAGCTCCGGGTTCTAAGTGCAGATCACGACGAGTCGAATACTCTACCCTTAGAACCCGGAGCGAGACTCGGATACATATTTTGTACATCTACATAATGGTTATAATCATTTTATCTTACAATATATTGGGGATAAGTCAAGAATGTAAACGAATATATAACGAACTATTTTTTCGTACGGATGAACAAAAAGAAAAAAAAATGGAACTCACGCGAAAGGAACGTGCTTGTATCCGACCCCCTGATACAAACATCTATGTCCCGTAACCAACCGCAATACCTTGCAGTGATTGGTCAATGCCTCGTTGATTTTATTTAATATCGGCGGGCACGAGCATATGTCTACTGTCGGCGATTCTTATGTCCACTGTCAAGGAAAGCGTCTCGTTGCCATGAGCAACGGTTCATCGCAATGTCTTTTTTCACTTGAAATCAACTGAGACAAATACATTTAACTGAAGTAAAATACACACAAAAGTACCGTTATTACGTACAAAAAGATTAGTTATGTAAACATGGGTAATTGGGTATGAAACCGATTAGATTATAAGGTCTCTTTTCATTAATTTATTGTAACAAACTGAAACGAATTAACACCTCACCGAAACAACGTCTGCTTTCTAATATTCGCTGTTCACAAACGAAGAGGCTTACGGAGGTGTTTATTGTTATTTAAGATTACAATAAAATAATTTTTTTTTCCAATTCAATTTTACTTGTGTAAGAACGGGACATATACGTTATTCTGTTTGTTGACAGGGGACATGGTCTCACGTTCCCTGCATGAAACATATATTAAACCTCGGCTGACGCCTCGGTTGAATATAAATTTCATGCAGGGAACGTGAGACCATGTCCCCTGTCAACAAACAGAATAACTTGCAGTAACAGGATACACGACAGTTGCGGAGTTAATACAGACAAAATACATGTTGATTGTAAGATAAAAATAGAGAATACAACTCGGGTGGAGTATATTGGACTGGAATCACTGTCCCTAAATTTGTTGACGTTTTTCCAGTATTTCCCGCGCGCCATATACAGGAAGAAAAAAAATGAAAATCAGCTTCATTGACTTAACTCAACTACCCTTCTTGACATTTCCCCGTATTTCCCACAAGCCTTACAGGAAAAACTCTGCCGTTGATTTCTGTCCCCCCGTCCTCTACTCTCGTTAATGTTCCTATCTTAATACACAAGTGATTCGGGAGATTAATTTTGCAATTATCATAGAGATGTAATGGCTTATTAACTCGTAGGCAGGCCATCGGGGGGGGGGGGGGGGGGGCAAATATGGGCGGTAGGGGGAAGCACCGTGACAAGTAATGCTTGCAGTTCTCGTGCCCATCCAGCAGGGCACAGGGCTGGACCCCAGAATTGACGTCATAGTCACGCGATCCAGTTACGCTATGGGTGTTGTCGTGGTGGCCCACATGAGCGGCCATCTTGTCACGTCATTAACATAGTAATATGTTGTGTCAGTGCGCATGCACAGCGCGTGTTATCAGGGTGACACGTATTTCCGTCGTCTGTTTTGTTATCTGGAGGCCGCCACCTTGGTTTCTGTGGTGAACGTGGTTTATATGTGACTCAGACCCATTTGGAGTGATTTTTTAAACCGGACATCTATTTTTACTAGTTCCGATTCTTTCGGCATCCTCTGCTTCTATCTGCTTATAAATGTTATTGTTTTCTTTCTATCCAAGCCTATTCCTTTGTTTCGTAGTATACTCCAGGAAAATAGAAGAGCCTTTCAGATGAAAAAGTGTTACATTCAGTTCCTCTCGGTCACTAGTTACCACCACCTGTTCACATTATTTCATGTTTTAAAGTTGTTGTTTTTTGTTTGAAGGAAAATGAACATTTGAAGGAACCTGAAAAGGATTGTCTCTCTTGATATCTTTCTCAATGACAAAATTAATATGTCAAGAACACACTCAAAGCTCTTACCAACCTTAATTGCTGTCATGCTGCTGGTGGATATTCCTGTCAGGACAGAATTTATTTCTCTTGTCGGTAAAATAAGAATAATTTAGATACATTTAATAAAATCCCCCCCTCCCCCCGTGTGAATTAAATGCATTTTTTACCAATGAGTTCTTGAGTTAAATTTAAATTTCCATCACAGCAGCCATGACCAGATCTGATGAAGAATATCTTGAAAATACCCAGCAGGTTATGAGTGAAGGGCATTTGTTTTAAGACATTCACCGAACTGTCGGGATGTCTTTTTATATGTTCCTTTCATGATGTGTGTACCTCATTGGAATAAACTGAACGAAATCCTCAGTGTCTCGAGCGGTGTGCTCCCCAAAAAATTTAAAAAATGGTGTGAATGAAGAATACATAAATAAAATGGGAAGTTATTCGGATACTTAGTTCTGTCATTTTGAAATGTGATTAACCCTTTCAATCCTAGTGGTATCTTCCATGCCAGTTCAATAGCAGCAAATGGAATAGTCCATATTCATTATTTGGGGGCTGACCAATTAATATTTTCAACGTGCTGCCCTGGGGCAGCATGTTGAAAATATTGATTGGTCTTCTCCGCATATTCGCTTTGAAGCCATCGTACTTAATGAAGTTATGACGTATCATGTTCTTTGGCCGTAAAAAGGGGTAAACCGTAAACGAAAAGCAAAATTGCGTCAAGTGGGCTCACCAATAGAAGATTGATTGTCCTCCAACCTCTCCGCCACACACACACAACCTGATGTTTTATACGTCTTGGTATTCCTCTTACATGTTGAGCACGTTTCAATGAGGGTCAAAAGCTCTGGTATTGAAGCCAAAAAATAAGAACTTTTAGTTTTTCAAGGATCGGTTTTTGCAAGTGTCGTCTGCTATTCGATGAATGAGTGTGTGTGTGTGGGGGTGGGGGGGTGGGGGGTGGGGGGGGGGGTAAACCTGATTTGTCCCGATTGTGATGGTTCAAGTCCCGTCTGATAAAATATCCGCCTAAGGCATGCCTTGACGATGTAGATGAAATATAAGCAAGTTAGGATTTCAGTCTAAAAAAATACCTCGAGATATTAGACCTGTATTTGTGGATTACAAATATATGGTATATTCTGTGGCCAACCACAACCAAACAAAACCAAACTGCAGTTGCGTGGACATCATTTTCCAGTTATGGAGCAAAAAGTAGCAATTTAAAGCAGAGAAAAATATTCTATAACACGGCGCACGATGTCACCAAAAGGGTTTCGAAATAATTTCAAAATGAGTGTCTAAAATCTGTGATTTTCTCCAGTCTGGCTCTTAGCACTCATTTTGTCTGTCTTCTAATGTATAGATATAGCAAAACAAATCGGGTAGACCTTAGAATTTTCCGACAAAATATTTGGTGTATCTGCGCCCACGCTACACTGTTTAGTATCGTTTCATGGTCTCCTCACATTTTATTTGATGTCAAGATCACGAGTGCTGTTGTTCTCGAGACCGAAGTTGGTCGGGTGTGGTGTTGGCCCCACTAGGACTCTCCAGTCGTTAACCCCCCCCCCCTCCCACCTACTTCCATAGTTAGGACTAATGGCTGGGTTGGGTTCACATATGCGGTACCACCTCAATAATTTGAAAGAATGTCAGGAGCAAGTTTTCGTTCCATTTTTCTCTCTCAACTTAGGACCTTGAAATCATTTTTGGGACGAGAGCTTCACAAGAAATGATGTCAAAGCTTAGAACTATGAATAAAGAATCTCCGTGGGAACCCCGGGAAGTGGAGCAGTGCTTGCTTACTGCGATAAATAATTTCTGCTTCACTGGTAAATAGGACCCGGAACTAACGCCCGGGGGTGAAAGTCCTCTAAAGTGATCAGCATAGGTATAAACGACTGGGATAATGGGGAGATCGTCCCTCCCTTTGGCCGCGATATAAGATGTTTTCGATTATAATTACTCGGGCCACGTTAACTTGGAGTTGAACTCTTAATCCGCTGAGTATTTTCAAGATATATTATTTTGCTTTACAGCAGCCATGACCAGATTTGATAATAAATTAATCTAATTGTAACACAAGAAATCATTAATGAAAAATTCCATTCAATTACCAGACAGAGAGAGAGAGAGAGAGAGAGAGAGAGAGAGAGAGAGAGAGAGAGAGAGTGTGTGTGTGGGATTTATCATAGTTTACCTATTCCGTTGAAAACGTGCTGTATCTAAAATATAGTCTTGGAAAGCTTGAAAAATCTGAAGATTATCTGAATTAGACAAAGATAAATCACAGAAAAGAATGCTATCCAAAGTGATGTTTGATTGAGAAAAGTTTCGGTTTGTATGACCGACTGTCTGTGTGTGGGATCCAAACATTACAAATCTTGTCTCTAGACATACTTTGTGTATGAATATTCTCCACTCCACGAGTGCTTTAGTTGTATTCCACTCTCAACGTACAGAGTCCAACGTATACTTCTTGCCCTGTATGGGACATTTGTTTTCTATAGTCTTCCATAATACTTAGGCACGGAAGTTCTTTAAATCTCAGAAATCCCCGAGCAACTTCCTCATCTGCCATCCGAACAATACACATGACTGCAATGGTCGATAAGCTTCCGATCTGACAACTGATTCTCATCCTCTTCGGATTTAACTTTTTTTCTCAACATGAAGGAAATAATTCTAGTTCTAAAGGTACCCTTTATCACGGCGATGTTAGTTAAAAAGGTTCTATTGAACAAGAATGTGCATGTACCATAATAACTGTTGAGGAATCAGAATAAATTGTGAAGATTGTTTGTTCAAAATAATTACAAAGTTGAGTTTGATACCATGAACAAATAGGCTTGAAATTTCCACAGTATTCATTTCGTCGCCTGACAGATAGAATGTCCTATGTCCCCTATTGGATGATATATGTCCCCTATGGGATGATATATGTCCCCTATTGGATGATATATGTCCCCTATGGGATGATATATGTCCCCTATTGGATGATATATGTCCACTATGGGATGATATATGTCCCCTGTGGGATGATATATGTCCCCTATTGGATGATATATGTCCTCTGTGGGATGATATATGTCCCTTATGGGATGATATATGTCCCCTATGGGATGATATGTGTCCCCTATTGGATGATATATGTCCACTACGGGATGATATGTGTCCCCTATGGGATGATATATGTGCCCTATTGGATGATATATGTTCACTATGGGATGATATATGTCCCCTATGGGATGATATATGTCCCCTATTGGATGATATATGTCCCTTATGGGATGATATATGTCCCCTATTGGATGATATATGCCCCTTATGGGATGATATATGTCCCCTATGGGATGATATATGGCCCTTATGGGATGACATATGTCCCCTATGGGATGATATATGTCCAATATGGGATGATATATGTCCCCTATGGGATGATTTATGTCCCCTATTGGATGATAGATGTCCCTTATGGGATGATATATGTCCCCTATGGGATGATATATGTCCCCTATGGGACATAGGACATTCTAGCACTCAGGCGACGATTTGGTGTACACTAAAACAACGTTCTGCAGGCGTAACGTCCAGTTCATCATCTTCAAAGTGTTCAAAAAAAGTATCAAGTCGAATAGAATGTAAAGACAATTAACCCTTGGCAACCCTCACTTATTTCATCCTTTTTTATAAAAGCTGACCGGTCACTGGCGACGCCAGATTTCTGTTTATGGGAGGACAAGTGGAGGGCAGGCGTTTTACAATTGAATGGTTCCAATATTCTCATTTGTTGGCGACGGATTCTAATAGGCTCACATATTTTGTTATCGGTCTGTGCAATATAAAATTCAATGCAATCCGCGCATGTTATGCAGTTTACCATTACAACGGGATTTACTTTCCCATAAATCTTTGCTATGTTTTTCAAAATAATATCTCCAATCGTATTTAAAAATGGGTACAAACCGCATCGTGGTACAGTTCATACTTGCGTTGGTACAAATCTTGGCTCTGTTTTTCAAAACAATACCTTTAACCATTTACCCAACGAATCGGCCGCATCCGCCCGTGTAATATGCAAATTCAGCAGCTGAAAAAATATTATTTTTCGAAAAGTTTCAACAAAACCATATCATGTGACCCCTCTTTGGAACGAGCTCGTCGAGCTCGTTCCAAAGAGGGGTCACATGATATGGTTTTGTTGAAATTGAAAAAATTTAAAAAATGATATTTAAAATAATAAATTTTGAAATCGTCTGCGTTGGATACAGGGTTAACGGTATTTAAAAAATGGGCACCAACCGCACCGGCGGGTCACTGTATATATCTATTTGGAAATCCCTTTGTCCATTTTTGTCAAGCTTGACACGAGTTAACTCTTAAACCACAGAGGTCGATTTTACGGTCCTGGTATATGATACGTCATGATTCTATTAAGTAAGATGGCGGCTAAGCGAATATGTGGGTGTTGACCAATCAATATCCTCAATTAGGGCTGCACGCTGAATATATTAATTAGTCTACACCCAGATAATGAATATGGACTCTTCCAATTGCTGCCACTGAACTGACATGGAAGATAGGGTTCAAAGGTTTAATATTTTCTTTTAGCATCTTGTTGACATCTTTCTCGAGGACATTTTAACCTACGTCATTCTGGGGATAGAGTCGTTTGTGACAAAAGCCCACATTTTTTTATTTAACACACGCGCACAACACGTGTAGCACACATGCCGAGTGTCAATGACTCTGGGGCTTAACTTGACTGTATGCAGTGTTTGGTGAAAAGGATAATGTTCCACGTTTATATAAGGACTATGAAATAAGACAAGAATTGTGATAACTGAGACTATAGTAATTTCTGTTCCCTACATGCTATGTTTTCAATAAGAATAATTCGAGGTGTAGACTGTACTAAAGAGTTGAGGCCTGGGTTAATGTGGCCCTCAGAGCTAACGTTTGCCAGCCAAAGTTACCAAGTTACAGTATCGTCATTCCAAAACGAGTCATCCTACCACGTTACAATGAAATCCCTTTTTAATATGACTCATTGACTTTTCTAAAGGAATCTAGGTCACGTGCCGGTCCGAAAGTCAAAAGTGACCAAAATAGGACAGTCTCGTCTAGATATCAATCCGTTCATAAAACAACCTGTAGACAGTGCTAAAGGAATCTAGGTCACGTGATCAGGCGGCGGTAATGGCTGGCCGATCGTGACCACAATAGGCCAGTCTCGTGTTATCATAGCGAGTTATCCTTCCAAGTTACAATGAAATATGAAATATGAACTGTAGACTGTGCTAAACAAATCTTTAACCGATCACGACCAAAACAGGACGTTCTCATCTAGACAGTTTATCGACTCATCCTACCAATTTACAATGAAATCCCTTCATAAATGCAACCCGTAGACTGTGCTAAAGGGATCTAAGTAACGTGCCCCTGCGGCCGTCACGGTTGACTGAACCCGACCAAGATTGGACGTTCTCATTATACGGAGTCATCCTACCAAGTTACAATGAAATCTCTTTATAAATGCGACCTGTGGACTGTGCTGACGGTTTTCGGGTTTCACGATTGACCGATCGCGACGTTCTCATTCAGACATGACGTGGGACCTGCATATGAAATGTCGCGATGATCGGACAAGAACTACGGGGTGTAACCTGTGTTAAAGAAAGTGTGAACAGCCTAACAGACTCACAGGCTTCCGCACTCGTGTTGGCAAATGTCAATAGCTTGTCTTGACTTTGTCAGGTTAAGTTAAAATGAGTTCTGTTACCACAGACATATCCTAAAAAGGGATTCCTAACGTTTGGTGGAACGTGTTTGCCTGCTGATGTATGTTGCGTGGTTTGTGTATTTTCACATTCGCACATATCGGTACATATGGCATGTGTCCATGTTCTGCACGAATTGCGTACACATTGTGGCGAGCAAAAACCTATGTTTTTTCGGGACCTAAATTTTACCTCGTGTCCGAAAAACGAAAGTCTTTCTCCGAAAGCACTGCTGTTTAGTGCTGTAAGTGCCTTAAATGTCTTTCAGGGAATATGCTTACTGAGCTTATAACTTTGAAATCTGGGCAAATGACATTATACACACACCAGGGTCGAGTTGCATGCAGAGCGCGTCTAACACTGCTTTAATCTTCTACATACCAATGATGTAGCCGGGGCGGGAGATGGGGTGGGGTGGGGTGGGGGTGTAGGGGCTGGGGCCATGGCCCCCTAAAACTTACAATCCCCCCTCCAAATGAGAAAATTAAAGCACCAGAGGGTCCCAGATTCAGACTCAGGGCATTGAATTTTAAAAATTTTCTCAGGAGCCCTCCGCCGAACCTCCAGCAATGGGAGGGGTATACCGTAGAGCCTGAGGTGTGGTGGGTATAGCCCTCGCATTGGCGGGGGTTCGGGGAGCCCCCCGAACCCCCACCAATGGGAAGGCCATACGCCCTCTACGGCCTTCGGATATGCCTGAGGCATATGTTGACCTGGCACCCCCAAAAATTATGCGCCCCCCTCAATAGGAAATCCTAGCTACGCTCCTGCTATACAGCCAAGTATTCACACCCTGGTATTTCTTGGGTCATACGGTTATTCCTTCCCTTCCTGGGTACTTAACACTTCAAAAGGTATCCACGGTGTTCCAAGTGGTATGAGAAGTTATTGTGTTTCACCGGAGAGGACCGTGGACCCTCAACTACTGGGGAATACATACCCTTAACCGAGTACAAGGTGAAATGAAGTGGGGAGGGGATCAAATATTTTTCTGCTGCCATGTATACCTTCCTCTCCACTTCATTTGCCCTACCACGTCAATGTCTCCGACCAACTGTCGGCCCGATCTGTCGAGGTTTACGAGGAGCATACATTGCATAAGGGAGAAATGATGGAAAAACGTAAACACGAATGCCGTTAAAAGTATTCGTGATACGCTTAATCGGGAGACATGATTTTCCAACTCGCTATTTTATCAGGAAACTAAGTTCTTACCGGCCAGCTCAGTATCTAAACTCCCTCTTCTTCTTGTGTTAAATCTGGGTGGAAAGGACGGTACACACTTTTCGTCAGAACCACTATTTTCTTTGAAAGCAGGAAACTCTAGAAATGGAACACTGATATGTAAATACTTCTGTTTGAACTGATTTACCGATTTCTTCCTTATAAAAAACAACAACAAAAATCGAAAATAAATCCATTATACTCTAAAACGGAGGTCGACTTCAACTTTCTCTCGGGTTTGGGACACCACTTGACTTCCAGTGTTATAAGAATCGTTCGAGCAATCGATGGGTCTGTATAAAATGTCTCCTTAACCCTTTGAACCCACGCGGCCGCTTTTCCGGCCAGGAACATGATACATCATTACGTCATTAAATAGGATGGCTGTTCAGTAAATGTGTGGGGTAGACCAATCAATATTTTCAACGTGCAGCCCCGGGGCTGCACGTTAAAAATATTGATTGCTCTAACCCACGCATGGTACATCATTAAGTCATTAAATAGGATGGATGTTCAGTAAATGTGTGGGGTAGAGCAATCAATATTTTCAACGTACAGCCTCGGGGCTGCAGGTTGAAAATATTGATTGGTCTACCCCACACATGACACATCATTACGTAATTAAATAGGATGGCTGTTCGGTAAAAGTGTGGGGTAGATCAATCAATATTTTCAACGTGCAGCCTCGGAGCTGCACGTTGAAAATATTAATTGGTCTACCTCAAATAATGAATATGGACTCTTGTAATTGCTGCCATTGAACTGACTTGGAGGATACCACCAGAGCGTTTGAAAAGATTCAAACCAAGGGATGAAAAGTATTCAGGGAATTTCCCGTGCATCCCGCAATACTGAATCCTATGCATTTGCAATCAAACTGACCACATTATACAAAAACTCTCATTCCCCTGAAGTGTATTTATTTGCATTGGTTTTTAACAACGTTGTGTATTTTTCACAATGTTTTGTCGAAAAAAAATGAATTCGTTGAAAACTCATCACGTTTGTTTGTTTTTTGGCGAGAGAACCACACATGATTAAATGTTGGTAAGTAGCCAACGGTTAATTGGTTCGAGTTGAAATGGATTGCAACTGTTAATGGAATGCAGTAGGGTTATATCACGACGCAAAGCAGAGTGGAATAATTGCCCGTTGACGCTTAAGGATACCAATCTTAATCAACTCGAACCAGTTAATTCTTGCATTCATTCCATTTTCTACAAACTGTCCCTTGAAAGCAAAAAGGTGCAAGTCTCAATGTTTCTGTTTTGCAGTTGTTCCCTTCGTGTTTTTAAAGAATGGATTATTTGTGCTAATTTTAGCGTGAATTCATAGACTGTTCTGATAACGGCATTGGACACTCCAGATGAGAGATAACAGACCGTCAAAATAATATTGTAATGTTTTTTTTGTTTTGTTTTTTTATTAGGGTTTAACGACACATTAACAGCCAGGGTCATTCATGTCGTTGACAGTTTTACGAGTGGAGGAAGCCGGAGTACCGGGAGAGAACCACCGAGCAACGACGAGCAGCTGCCAGCTATCCAACATCGTAACTCTGAACTCTGCACCGCGGCACAGGCAGGGTTTGTTGGTTGAAGACATGCGCACTATCGACGTGCAGCACGCCTTAGTACACAGCGGCATCGTGCCCCCATGTAGGCAATCGGGGTTAAGTGCCTTGCCCAAGGACACAACGCGGGAGCGCGAATCAGTCGCTGAAATGGTCACCCATCCAATTACTAACCGCGCTCGACGTTGCTTAACTTCGGTGATCTGACGAGAACCGGTTACCGCGATGCCACCGCGCCCCCTTGTGATGGGTTTAAATCATTTTTCGTTACGCCATACAGTTGACTAGTCACCCATTTAGTATTCAATTACTTGACGTATCGAAAGAGATGTTCAACTGCGTAACGTCCCGGAGAAAGTTTAACCCTTTGAATGCAAGAGGACGTTTTTTCCGGCCTAGGAACACGTCACAATTTCTTTATAGAACGTGAATATATGGGGTAGACCAATCAATATTTTCAACGCGCAGCCCCAAGGCTGCACGTTGAAAATATTACTTGGTCTACCGTGAAATAATGAATATGGACGCTCCCAGTTGCTTCCGCTGAACTGACGTGGTAGATAACACCAGGGTTCAAATGGTTAACCCTTTACCTAACATGACAAGCAGACGACACTTGCAAAAAAAATTCTTGAATAACTATTTGTTTTCATTGTTTGTCTCAAAAACATAGGTCATAACCCCTCATTGGAACGAGCTCGACGAGCTCGTTCCAATGAGGGGTTATAACCTATGTTTTTGAGACAAAAAATGAAAAAATAATGAAAATTAATTGGCGATTTTTGAGAATAGCGTTGGCCGGTTTTGGCCGTTACGTTGGGTAAAGGGTTAATAGAATACTAGAGGTCAACTTAAGACCGTAACGCGAATTTCCATATACCATTCAAAAGAGCATGACATCCGCCGATTTATCCCACTTCAAGGAGGAAGTGTCAAGGTCATGTGGACAAAAATGTCACTTCATTTGACTTGATATAACGAAATTTAATTTTAGAGTTTTCGATGTAAAAACGTCAAAATATACTATATTGTAATTCATCAGTTAAATTTGACATTGTTGTTCTTTCTGAACCCGTAATTCCATTGACTGAGAGCCGGTGGACTCCGTGCGAAGTGATGCGCCGGAGCCTGACGTCATTTAGGAAGCTACCGAGGGATACTCCTCATTATCCACCAAGTCGATGGATATCGTGAAATGTGTTTTAGATAATTGGCGATAATTCACAGGCTAGCATATAATAACAGACGCTTCTCCGAGTTATGACAATAGTCGTTGTATATGTATTCCGCGAGGTCTGAATTAACTAAAGATTGAATAATTGTATTTTGCAGTCATGCTGTACTGTCTCTAAAACTAAAAATGAATCTTCCCCTTAAGGTCAGCGATGCTAGAACTCTGTCAGTCACAAAGATGTTGCGAACACAAAAGAATTTATCAAACATGAGGAGAATCCTATATGCATTGTTACAACAGTCAGACGGATCTACTGTGTCCATATCCAAACCAACAGGGAGTATTTCGATTCAGTTGTCAAAAGTTAGCTCAAGTATCTATGTTTTTCTTCCAGGTGTTCTGTAGATATATATATATTGTTTTAGGGCTGTATAGATGTGATTTTTAATAAAAGATAGTTATATTAGTGTTTTGTTTAGTTTCTTTATCGGATATCAGTGGCGTGTTCCCTATCTTCGCGCGGGTCATTTTCGGTGTTTTGTTTGTTTTGTTTACGAGTTCGACCGCTTTTTAAAATTCAAGCTTCTCATTCTAATTGTGGCTATGGATGGTAAGTGCTTCGTGACGCGAGAAGTTCAGATCAGCAGGGCAGAGACTGTTATTATAGGTGTCCAGGTGGGGGAGTGGTTGAGGCCAGCACAGGGGGTGCTACTGCTAGTGAGTTACCAACGGACGGCCAGCGGTCGGATGTGTGTAGGCACTGCCATATGGTGTATGTGGATGGGTGTGAGCTGGGGGAGTTGGGGATGTGTGCCATCTGCGTAGAGCTAATGCAGCTGTTATAGGCATATGTAAAGTTGGAGGAAGAGGTGCAGGTGGTGAGGGGGAAACTGGGGAGGGCAGGAAAGTCTGGTGTTACCCCAGTTAGGGTGGCATTCGATGGGGGATGGAAGGCGGTGGGTAGTAGGAAGCGGACTTTTGACGTGGATAGTGGGTCTTTTGGAAATAGGAAGGTGCGTCGGGTTGAGGGCAGAGGAGAAGTAGGGGCTGGAGTGTCAAATTCCCAGTCTAGTAGCGTGAGTCGGGGGGCAAAAAGGCGTATTCTTATAGAATCGGATAGTGAGGGAGATAGCGATGACCATGTGGAGTCTGTCAGGGTAGGAGTCAGAGGGAAGGTTAGGAAGGTGGTAAACGAGGACAAGGTGGCTTGTAGTGGGAGTGGGCAGAAAGTGGGGTGCAGTGTCCAAAATAGATTCAGTGTGTTAAGTAATTTCGAGAATTCTGAGGAGCAGGTTGGGTCTGAAGAGGTGGAGGGGGAGGTAGGCATGGGGGTTAGTGTGGCGAAGTGCAAGATTGCGAGCCGGCCCAGTGGGGACAGAGGTGGTAACAGGGGTAGTAGGGGTAGTAGGACGGGAAAGAGGACAGGAAAGGACAGGAAGAGGCAGTTGGTGGTTACAGGGAGTAGTATAGTGCGGGGGTTGGATAAGGTAGTGTGTGGGCCCGACAGTGTTAACAGGACCAATTTGTGCTTTCCGGGGGCTAGGGTGGAGGACCTAAGGGACAGAGTGGATGGGTTAGTAAAGGGGTCAGGCCCAGACCCAGTGGTTGTTGTACACGTGGGGACCAACAACATCAGGGAGAGAAAATCAGTTCAGCTTATTGAGACTTGCAAGGACTTAATAACTCAACTGAATGCCAAGAATGCACAGGTAGTGGTTTCGGACCTTCTCCCAGTACTAGGTGGTGGGGGCGAGCGTAATTCGCGGATCATTGGGACCAACGAGGAATTGGGGGAGTATTGTAAGGAACTTGGGATACCCTTTGTAGACAATTGGGGGTCGTTTTGGGGCAGAAATGACCTATATGGAAGGGATGGTCTCCATTTTAGCCCAAGGGGTACAGAGGTTTTAGGAAGAAATATGTTGCAGGTGGTGGAGCCTTTTTTGGTATAGGGAGGGGAGGGGGGGGGGTCAGTGAAGGGGGGAATAATCACAGAAAATGCGTCACGAACCATAGGTGTAAAAAAAATGGGACAAGGGGGATAAAGAAAAGGGACCAAAAATCCAAATCAATAGGAATAGCTTCCCAAGGAAAGAACAGGTACACAAAGTGGGATATACAAACATACAGGGACTAGATAATAAAGGGACCAGGAGGCGGAAGCCAATGAACCTTGACACCCTGAAAGTGGGTTATAGCAACATCCAGGGTCTCCACCGGAAAGTAAGTGAAATTGCTACATTGATTGAGGCAGAGGAGTTTGACGTCATGGGCTTAAGCGAAACGTGGATAAGACACGAGGAACGGATAGACCAAGTAAGGGGGTACGGATGGATAGGTGTAGGGCGAACGGAAGGCCAGAAAAAAGGGGTAGGGGTAGGCATGTACATTAAAGAGGATTTAAAACCATCGCTGATCACAGACCTGGAAAACACCAGCACCCGGCTGAGGTATCGAAAGAAATTGGATGGGCAACGATCAGTTTGAAAAACAAAAGTATTGCCCTTGGGGTTGTGTATTGTGCGGTGGGGGGAAGCAAACCCGAATGGAATGATTCGATATACTCAACACTGAGGTCCAATATCACCGAATTACAAAACAAGGGGCTCGGTATAATTCTGATGGGTGACTTTAATGGCCACATAGGTAATGATGAAGAAGGCATAGAGGGTGGGGACAATAAAATCAACAGGAATGGAAGGAAGCTTTTGAACTTCACAAACGAGCTCGGTCTGAAGATTCTGAACAGGGACGCGGGGTGTAAGGGGAAATCGACGTGGGAGAGGAACGACAGAAAATCAATAATCGACTACATCCTCACAGATATTAATTTATGGAGGGAGGTGATAGGGGTAGAAGTGGATGCTGAGGGTAAAATGGAGGTGGATAGTGATCACAACTTGATTACAGTGACGATCAGGGCCAAAACTCTAGTAAAAAGCAAAGGAAGCTCTAAGGAGATTTGGGAACTCAAAAAAGATGCTGACTGGGCGAAGTTCAATGAAAAACTGAAACCAAAGCTTGCAACCGTACCCAAGAGGGGCAGTGTCCAGAAGATGGCCGACGTCATAGTTGCGAGCCTGGTGGAGGCAGGAAAGGAATGTTTAGGAAAGGTCAGGGTGCCAACACGGGAACTTGGGTACAGAGTGAACGAAGAACTGAAAAGGGTCATAAAGGGAAGAAAAGCTAAATGTGCTGCATACAGAAGTAGAAAACTTAAGGGGGCGGAAAGCAATGAGGCCACAGTTGCTAAGGAAGAATACCACCAAGCACGAAATAAAGTAAATAAGATTAAAGTCGATAATCGGAGAGTACGAAATAGCAGTCTTATTAGGACGATAAGAACGACAGGGGGGTCGAGTTCGAACGTATTTTGGAAATGGGTGAATAAACGTAACAAAGGAAGTAACCCACAGAGTATTAAAGTAGATGGCAGAGTTACAGACGAGCAAGATCAAGTCGCATCAGAACTAGTCAAGCACTGGGAAAAGGTAAACGATAAGCGATGGGGCATGGGGAGCCCACGAGAGTGTCCGAATCAGGTCGAGGAAAACCTATCGAGCTTCGTGTTCAGCGAAATTAAAACGGAGGAGGTGCGAAAGGTGATATCAAAATTAAGGGATGGAAAAGCGGGAGGAGTGGATGAAATTCCTAACGAGTTTATCAAAAAAGGGGGAGAGGAACTCGTGAAAAGCCTAACCGCCGTATTCAATCTAGCCATAGAAAATCAAGAGGTCCCAAAGGAGTGGAGAGAAAGCAAAATGACATTTATTCACAAAAAGGGGGAAAAAGACGTTTTGGATAACTATCGAGGGATCTCTGTCAGCAGCAACATTGGAAAGGTTTTCTGTAAAGTCCTGTATGGGAGACTAGAGGAGGTGATTGAGGAGAAGGGTTCTTTGGGAAAAATCCAGAATGGCTTCAGGAAGGGAAGGAGAGTTACTGACCATCTTTTCACACTATCCCAAATGATAGAATCCGCGAAAGCAAAAAAGAAAAAGATGTTTATGGCCTTTTTGGATATCAAAAAGGCATACGATAGAGTATGGAGGGAAGGTATGTGGCGCAAGCTGGAGGCTATGGGCTTAGGAGGCGAGTTTGTTGGAATTATGAAAGCATTATATAAAGATGTACAGAGTGAACTTAGCCTGGGAAACATTACAACGAAACATGTGCCTATGGAGATAGGCCTAAAACAGGGGTGTATCCTTTCGCCGATCCTGTTTGCATTGTACATCAAAGGTTTAGGAGATGAACTCCTGCGTAGCGAGGAGGGGGTAGCAGTTGGGGACTTGAAGATCCCACGGCTATTTTTTGCAGACGATATGGTTCTAGTGTCAGAAAGCGAAGAGGGGCTAAGGAAAATGCTGGGAATTGTTGGGAAATATGGGAGCAAATGGACACTCGAACTTAATGAAAGCAAGAGCAAAATTATACCTGTGGGCCGCAAAGTGGACTCCACCCGAAGGTGGAGAGTGGGTGAGTTCTGCATTCCGGAAGGGAGCAGCAAACTTCTCAGTGTGTGAGAGACAGGTGATTACGAGTATTTGGGGGTAAATATAAACATTACAGGAAGAGGCATCTACCGGAACCACACAAATAAATTGATTCTGAAGGGGAAGCGAATCCTTAACCACATGAAACTTATAGGGAGAAACAGTTTCAATAAGGTTTTCGTGGGGAAAACTATTTGGGAAATGGTGGGGCTGCCAAGTATAACATACGGTAGGAAGTGGTACCCCTAAACCAGACGGCCGTAAAGAGCTTGGAAATCCTGCAGAACGATGCAGGCCGATGGATAACGGGGTCGAGTAATGCCGCAGCGCTAGAAGCAATCGGGGGTGAGCTTGGGTGGATGAGGATCAAGGACAGGATAGACCTGTTGAAGCTCGGTTATCTTAATTATTTGGTAAATCTCCCCAACAGCCGATGGTGTAAAGCAATGTTCCTGAGAATTTTCAACTCAAATATCAAAACGGGGTCGATGGTCCAAGTGAGGGAGCTAGTAGAGAACTACTCATTGGAGATCTCGGACCTGGACGTTGGGGTAAACCAGGGTAAAAAAATCGTCAGAGAAAGGGTCATGGAGGATTGTAACCGTAATTGGCGAGAGGGGGTCAAATCAAAGAGGTCTTTGGGTGGCCTGCGTGATAAAGAGAAGCCAGGTTTTGAAGAGTATGTCAGGGCAAAGCCAGCCTAAATATAGGGGCAAGGGGCCTCATATATAAAGATAGTGTGAGTTCAAAAGATATTCCGCATCAAGGCGAAAAACCCACGTGAATTTCACTTCTCTGTAAAGCTGGACATTGAAAAAACACACGTGGTGTATATCCAGCTTTAGCGCAGGGACCCAGGGGAGAAACGGTATGTTAGATAAGGTCTAATCTCATTTAATTTATACAGTAGTCGCGAGTCTTACGAGACGTAATCAGTTGGTGGCAAGATATCGTCACGTTCAATTGAGAAACGAGATTCTAAAACGATAGAAATGTCTATCGTATCGTCACCTGATCATTAGGTAGCAATAATGGCAAGAACGAATCGGTTTTCTCGACAAGTGAAATCACCGTTAAGTCACGCGCGAGATGACTTGCATTGATTCTGGCTCGATATACGTCATCTCCTACCGTTTTGACAGGTGGACAGATGAGCGTCGGTCCACCTGACAGTTTAGGGTAAAAAGTATATATACCTTGAAGAGCAGAGCATTAGACACACTTGGGGTCACACACACGTTGGTGAAGTCCAGGACAGGCGGACTCTGTTTCCTGGCATAGGGGTACCTTCGATCACAGGACCCTGAAACGGCTGGAATCGCCAGAGAGGGCATTCCATGATTGATTTAGCTTAAGGTGGATAGGCGGCCACAAGAGCCGAATTTCGTTGAGAAGGAACACCCAGGTGAAACGTTAAAGTTTAGATTGTCGAGTAGCGGGTATCAGCCCGCAATAATCAGAAGTGTAGGTTAATTGTATTGTGCGTATTAACCCTTTGAAGCGTCAGACTGATTGCGTCCTGAGTAGTTTGTTTTGCTGTCGAAGCATCGTAATACCGACTGGAGATCGGTGTGAGTGACAATTTCGCCCTAGCACAAAAAGGGGGCATTTGTGAATCGTGAATTCAACCAGGAAAAGTGAGTATTTCAATAGGACTTTCACGGAGGACTTTCAAAAGGCACATAAGGTATGAATAGACAATATCTGACCCAAATCAGAAGTACGGTGGCTTTATAGATGACGAACATTGCTGGTCGGAACCCTCCGACAGCCAGAGGTACAGTTACGCGCAGACGTTGACATTTGAGCCTAAGCGGGTGAAGCTCTTATGGCGGGCTCACAGTAATAACATTTCAGATTTGTGAAGCTCTTATGGCGAGCTCACGGTAGTAACATGTCCAGTGTGTAGACTATAGTGCCAGTACAGGGCTATGGAATGACTGTTGAGAATTATTTAACCCTAGCAACCAAATTTCTGTGAAAAGAATCGAATTGTTGATTGTTAAAATATTGAAACGGCTTTATTTTTATGTGTAAATAAAAGAATCGTTGTTACTTTAAATCATTCTTTCCATTACGCAGCCTTAAGTGATTAGGAATCACACCTAACGGAAATCGAACCTATTTCAGGCCAATTTGGCAGAGAAGGAATCACGGCGTCGGTCTAACTCAGCTCTCTGTGCCGAGTTCGCGACACTTGGATTCCGACCCTCCACGTTGGTCTAATTTTCCCGCAACTTCATCAGCGGGACTAAATAACCCCACGTCAGCCCAGGCCTTACGGGGCCTCAGGTGTCCCTGACAGAGTACCTTGATGGCACCTTTGGGGGGGGGGGGTCACTGTTGTTCAAGCTGACGTCGCGATCCCTGGAGCTGAGGGGGGAAATTGGGAAAGACGGTGAAAGGGAGTGCCAGATGTGTAACTTGGACATGGTGGAGACCCTGGAACACTTTCTTCTAGAATGCCCAAAGTATCAGCCTAAAAGAATGAGACTCACTGGGAGTATAATGGGGAAGTGGGATGGGAGAATGAAGGACATGTGGTTAGGGGGAGACTCAAAGGAGAGGGTTAATATGCTAATCGGAGAGATTGGGAAGAATGGGACAAGGGATATCATCAAGCAGTTCGTCTCCGAGTGTTGGGAGGAGAGGAGAAGGGCGGGAATAGGGAGGCAGTTGGGAGTACAGGGGTAACCATGGCCTTCTCGTCCGAGAACCGCGACAAACCAGCGGCTGGCCAAAGTGTTATTATTATTATTATTACTACGATTTATTTTTTTATTTATTTATTTATTTATTTATTTATTGGTATTTAAGGTCACATTCTTATGCACACTGGGTAATCATGACCCTGACAGTTTTACGGGTGGAGGAAGCCAGAGTACCCGGAGAGAACCACCGAGCAACGACGAGCAGCTGCCAGCTCTCCAACATCGTAACTCCGCACTGCAGCACAGGCAGGGTTAGATTGGTTGAAGACATGCGCACCCTCGACGTGCAGTACGCCTTAGTACACGGCGTCATCGTGCCCCATGTGGACAATCGGGGTTAAGTGTCTTGCCCAAGGACACAACGCGGGAGTCCGAATCGATCGCTCAGACGGTCACCCATCCGAGGACTAACCGGGCTTGATGTTGCTTAACTTCGGTGATCTGACGAGAACCGGTTACCGCAAAACCACCGCGTCTCCTTACAACGATCTGTGTATATAGACAACAAACATATAGTGTGTTTTTATATCTGTGTTATTCAACGAGTTGAAATATGGTTTTTTTTTTTTTCGAGGCTTCGCCGAGAAAAAATAAACCATATTTCAACGAGTTGTATAACACAGATATAAAACACACACTATATGTTTATTGTTTTTATCTGATAACAAACAGACACCCGTCTCGTGCGTCTACCCGACTTATATATGCTTCCCACGGGCCTCCAAAGAAAACCAGTCTACGAGACAAAAGAAATAGGACAAGATGCATAGAGTTGTGTCCCTTACATTACAAAATCGATGACGGCGATTGTAAAGTGCGATTGCACTTCTTGCATCATGTAACTGCGCTGGAACAAAATAAATTTCAACTATTTTATTAACAGTAACAAAACGGTGTTTCAGTAGAGTTATTCTTTTTTTGACATAGTTCCAGTTTTCTTCCGTGTTTTATGCTGTAGTCCCAATATAACAAATAATTTTGCGTTTGTTTACAATTTTTACGAAGTGTTTTTTTAGGTAGAGTAGACGAACTTTTAATTAGCGCAGTTCCGCGAGTACTTTTGATCGAGGCCGTGACTATAAATAGTTCGCAGTCACCGCATACTAATTACTATTAACATTCAAGTAATTTCTACAATGTTTTGAAGCAAAATTTTAGGTTGCCTTTATTGAAGCAAAATAAATAAGAAATGACACCATCAGAGGATTTTGACAAAGTGCAATAAGCGTACAATTAAAACCTGCCCTGTGATATAACGATGTTTCATGAATGAATGAATGAAAATGGAATTGAAAGAGGTCAGAGGTCGTTCGCATAAATTATAATTATATACAACACCCGTTGTATATACTTCAAGTATATACAACGGTTGTTATACTCTATGGTTATCAGATAAAATATGGTTCAGGTATTTAAAGCCTTTCACGAAAACTAGTTCAGAATTGTGCAGGTTGACGTTTATGAAACTTAATTTCCGCAATGTACCGAGGGATGAAGGACATACAAACCGATTTTTGAATGAGATCCTATTCCCTGGCTTCAACCTCGCGGATTCTCATCAAGCCTCGGAGGGAGCACTTTGATTGTAGGAGCCGCTAGACATAAATCATCGGCATAGCAGAAATCATTTATATTGCGGACATCTAATTTAAACTCACAACGGAAATACCAGTAGCCATTACACACTCAGTCCTTCAGTTCTGCTCCCCATAAACATCCGTGAAAATTTACCTTTCACCTTATCCACTCCACCTTCCTCATTGCTCTCTTGAAGAGTGAAAAATTTTCTCCTCGAAAGAGTTAGTCTCGGAGACTGACTGCCAACGTCACTTGGTGGTGGATTGTGTACCATCAACTCATCTTCCGCTTTACCTCGGTAGCCGAAAAATTTGGTTGTTGCTGGCAAGGATTTTCCAGTATCCATTTTCTACAGGTCTGCCGGCGTCAACATCCTGAACAGAAAAAAAATATGAAACCTTATTTGCAGTATCTTTTGACCTTGCACGCTACACGACTAGCAGACGACACCCATACAACACGTGTCATGAATAACAAGACATTATTTTTCTCATCAATAACATAACTTATGATCCCTCATTGGAACGAGCTAGACAAGCTCGTTCCAGTTAGGGAACATAAGCTATGTTTTGGAGGAAGAAATTGAAAACATTATAACCCTGGGGAATAACTGTCGGTGTCTGTTTTGTAATCTGGAGTTCAACTGATGATTCGGAGACAAATTAAAGATGATAACAATTTAATAGCGAATCTGGTATTCCAAATATCTAACAGCAATCAACATTTAATAACCGGACTTGTTGGATATCCGAACAATCTTACAGCAATAGCTCATACGATAGGATTTCCCAGTAAAATGAAGCAGAGTAACGTTTGGAAATCCAAACTATAACTGAATTCTTACTTGTGATCAAGGCTATATATACAATATAATAAATGCGTCATGTCATAACAAGTTTACTTGATATAAAGATTAAAGTAAGCTTTCACTGGGTCTTAATGATATGCCTTATTAACTTAGTGAATGGAGCTTAAATAAACAATGGAGGAAAACAATGAATAGAGGCAACTTGTTAACAACTTCTATAAGAGAGTCTTGCTGTCACACGACGATGAAGAAATATGCCAAGTTTGAAACAAATGAAATTAAATTGGACAAACGGCGAATAGTAGATTGTGAATGCAATATAATAACAGTAAATTTGTCTTTTTGATTCGAAAGTTTACATGGTCTGTACATGCTCCAGTGATAACATACAAAATTTGAATGCCGATTTAGGTGAACAGCACCATTAGGATATTTCCGTTCCATTAGGTAGTGGATTGAACGCAATGTTCACGGAGCTTGGGTTGACCCCCCCCCCCCCCACCCCTACCCTTGCAGAGTGAAATTGACAGTAAGGCCTATTATTTGAAAATGCGTGAGAAGCATACTACCATTATGCAAAGGTTTAGCTAAAGGACCTCGGGATCAACCCTGAGCTAAACCAGCAGAAACTTTGCTTTTTGTCCATTCACTCTTTCACAGAAGAAACTATTTCGTACCTTTGTTGAATCTCTGCTCTGCATGTGCTCTAATGACAAATCCACTCTCCAGATACTGTGTGTGTATAGATGAAGCGCGTCACGCCAACAGCCCCTCTGACACGAATCAAGCCGGCTCCACGAATCCGCTAAACTTTCAATAGTTGCTTAATCGATTATTTTCCAATGATTTATGTATTTGTTGGGGTTTAATGACACTTTCTAGAGCTGGGATCACCTCGTGTCGGACAGTTTTACAGGTGGATGAAGTCGGAGTGCCCGGAGAGAACCACCGAACAACGGCAAGCAACTGTCAGACTCCCCAACATACTAACTCCACACATGCAGTGTTAGCACTAGTTGAAGACAAGTGCACCATTATCGAGAAGTACGCCTTAGTACACATCTCCACCGTGCCCCAAAATGGACAATCGGGATGAAGTGCTTGCGCAAGGACAGAATGCAGCTACCTCTAGCAGGGATCGAACCGTGGGCCTTTCGGTTTGAAGTCCAATGCCGTAACCACTGGGTCACAGCGCTCCCTCTTTTCCAATGATAACTTACCTTTAATTGATGTGTGGTGTGCACTAGCATATGAGTGTTAACAGTAAATTTGTGTGAGAAGTCTACATAAAAGCAATGTATCTCTCGAAAAAGCTGTGTTCTGTTTGGCAGCTGTTTTTGTGGAACATACGTGATCTGACGCCGTGAAATATATATTTAATGATGAATGTTTATGAAAGTGAGAAAGTCGAAACATGTAATTCTGAATATATACGTGTAGAATGAAAGTCAAATATATACATCACAGCTACTCAGGACAAATGTCCTAGTTAAAGTTGATGCCGCCCTTGAACTTAAACTACTTCAGTTTAACACATACACTGCGAAATGTTTTTCAAACGAAACAAACATTTTGTACTGGTCCTTGAGACCCCGTCTCCACTGTTCATCAATTTCTTTTTCTAGTAGATTGACTAAGACGTTTGGGGGCGCGGTGGCTCAGTTGGTAGAGGTGCGGGCTGCAAGCCGAGAGGTCCTCGGTTCGAATCCCACCTGCGGCAACCGCGTTGTGTCCTTGGGCAAGACACTTCACCCCGATTGCCTACATGGGGGCACGATGACGCTGTGTACTGAGGCGTACTGCACGTCGATGGTGCGCATGTCTTCAACCAATCTAACCCTGCCTGTGCTGCGGTGCAGAGTTCAGAGTTACGATGTTGGGGAGCTGACAGCTGCTCGTCGTTGCTCGGTGGTTCTCTCCGGGTACTCCGGCTTCCTCCACCCGTAAAACTGTCACGGTCACGATTAGCCATTGTGCATAAGTATGTGACCTTAAACACCAATAAATACATAATAATACTAAGACGTTTAGTAGCAAATTGCATTGCCCACTATGATAACGAGGTTATATCAAGTTTTCTTCTCTTATCGCCCTTAATTTCGCAATAGGTTAACGGCAGTCCCAATGAAAGATCTCGTTATTCAAATCTCATAATAAAATATGACATTGATGAATTAACCGACTTTTCTAATTTTTCTTTATAAGAAAATGAATTGAACAATATACCCACTCATATAAATAGATAGACACAGGTCGTTGGGAACATTCTGCCTGCTTGAATTATGTTGTTTTAGTCTGTACAACAGCAGACACCACTTCGCAATCAAATATCACTCACATGTTATTATTATAACCTAGTGTTACGGATCAGACCGCACAAAAACGGTCCGGTACCAGTACAGGACTGGATCACCCCACACTGTACCGGTACACAACGAGTTAGACCGTGCCGGAATACGTGCCGGAATACGCGCCGGAATACGTGCCAGAAGGGAATTACAATGTGTCAAATTGTGCTAGTCCAGGACACAACGCTCATTTTTGGACTTTACCTTCCAACTTGACCAGTAAAATAACTAGGGGAACTAGGGGAGAACACGTTTCGTTTTCAGATTAAGATCCAGTCGTCCAGATAGGATAAGTCTGCACCTTACTAGTTTGCGCATAAGTGATACACTATATCGTCCCTTGAGTGCAACAAGGCACCATCTGCAATGCTATAGCATTGCAGATGGCGCCCTGATGCACTCAATGTCAGCAAGAGAGGATATAAAATTCGCTTGTATCAAAGTCATAATGCCTTATAGAAATCTTCATAATGCTGGCAGTTTATCAAACATGCCTGATGTCCTCTAAAAACCTGTAGTCACCCTCAACCATCGAATACATATACAGAAGGCGTCAAAACACCCTATATTTGTTTAAAAAAATGAACACACTGAAGTGAATAGCTTTGGACCCGTCCAGTAGAAACAGAACCGGATCGTACAGCACAGTTATTTTTTGGACCGGACCTCCAACTGCGGATCGGTACGGTCTGCATCACTAATCATAATCTTACCACACATAAACCACATGGAACGTGTGGGTGGAAATGAGTTGTACAAAAATGAAAAGAAAATGTTTTTTCTATTTTTTCATCACTTGTAATTTCTTCTGCGGCATCGATATACAACAGGGTCACGGGCTCACGGCAGAGATGGTGCGGGTGTGTGATTGGACGATGTTTTCAAACAGAAACTAGCGATGTCGTGCATCCATTTCTCACTGTAAACACTCTGAAGTGGAGATGGGAGATTTGCGGTCAACCTGCAGCTTGGCCGTACTCAGAGACTACCACCTGGCCTTTGAGTGAAGATACGTATCACCACCTTGAGGTGTTTTGGGCGTAGATTCTTCATCTGAGGGTGTCTCTGACTTGATATTTGAAACAAAATAACCGACGGACATCATCTAAATTTTTCAATGGTATTAACCCTTTACCCAACGTAACGGCCAAAACCGGCCAGCGCTATTCTCAAAAATCGCCAATTAATTTTTTAAATATTTTCATTTTTTGTCTCAAAAACATAGGTTATGACCCCTCGTTGGAACGAGCTCGTCGAGCTCGTTCCAACGAGGGGTCATAACCTATGTTTTTGAGACAAAAAATGAAAAAAATTAGTTATTCAAGAATTTTTTTTGCAAGTGTCGTCTGCTTTTCATGTTAGGTAAAGGGTTAAAACAGATTTAATCACATGTCCGCATCAACAATGGTCCATGATAATATAATTATACATTGCACAAATCACACTGAATTCATCCCACACCCGAATATTCAAATTCCCTTCGGTGCACCTGGCGTTCTCTAGTTGATGTTGCCTCTTGTCGTCTCTCCGGCCCGCAGCGTATTGTCTTCGCTCCTTCGAAGTGTCAGGGTACTGTGCGTATCAGCTTCAACTTTTCATGTCAATTGTTCTCATGTTTCCTTTACTGTAACTGTCCGCCGACTCCTCTGGCGGGTACCTTACTGGCTATAACACTATAACGTCACCTCACCATGCACAATCGGGGATAGTCTTCATGTAAGAGACAAGAAATATTAAACATACAATGTTGATGCATGAGATTTGCTTGGCTTCCATACATCCCACTCCAAGTTCCTAGCTTGAGTCGAATATATTTGCCCCCAATAGCTCCCTCAACTAATTTTACTTCTGCGGGACACAGACCCGTGAAACTGCATCTTTGGCTCTCAACTTTGCTTAATAACTTTTTCGACTACCCGGAACGGCCTCTCGCCACACAGAACTACTTTTGGGTCCCTCGGCGTAACAGCCTCTGACCGGAATCCCAGGCTTCCTCCAACTGGATACTCGCTACACAATCTTTCCAGCATTCTTACATACCAACCATAAATTCTCAAAAAGCGAGTGAGTGTTCCTTCTTTGAAGAACGTAATAGTTATTAATGGTTTCTTTGAGTTTTATTAAAATGACAAACAGAGAGGCAACCCAATGCTGTCTTAATTCACGTTTTGAAAACTCAAGATCGCTGCGCCTAATTTGCATCTCTTTGGGGCTCACGATGGGTACCTGACGTACTGGTGCACATCTGTTGCAGCACATGGTGGCAAGGTTTGATTAATAGTTTGCCTGGCTATTAATAGAGCAAATATTTTTCCATTTCTTTACATATGTAGATATCCATTTCGAGTAGATCTGGACACCTACGATTCCAGAGACTGGTTCATGGATTAAGGGTGTGTTTAGCCAAGCTACCTTCACATTCACCCTAGTCCATATCGTTTGTGCAATGTCGCAACCAGTTTAATTTCACCGAATGAATGTGTGCTCTATAAATAAGGTAATTGCTGCGGCATGTCATTAGTCCGGATATTTGGATATCTCAACGTGTGTACGCAGATTCCCTGGCCAAGCAAAGTGGCGTCTACATCAGAGACTGATATTGGTTGAATTTTGGCTATTTAACTGTACACAGGAAGAAGAATGAGACACAGGCATATGCGTGTGCACGAGATTCTACAGCAACGTGAGTTATGTAGCTAATACCATCATCTGGTGAAAGAGCTGCACTTTCACCCGGACAAATCCAAGGAGTATTTCAGGATGTCAGAGGAATGCTTCGACTTCGTCCTCAGTATGGTAGAGGGTAACGTTGGCAAGACGCTACCTGCCATTTGTTTAAGGTAAGCCGTAATATGTTCTACTAAAATAGCCAGTATTTGACAGTCGAACCCCAAAAGGCCATCTCAGTCAAACGTGAATTTATCGTGGTGGAATGGTGTTAACCGCGCGCCAAAGACTTGCGGTTAACACCACTTCACCACTCGTGGTGAGCATTTGGTACACCAAGCTACTATGGGTATATTCTATATATAAATAATAAGAAAGCCATAAATGACGCACACATACGGCTTTCGTATTGTAATTAATGGTATAATCTATACCGGAATATGGTGGTGTAAAACTATTGCTTTCAACCCCAGGTTTCAACTGTGGTGTCTTCCCACTAGACCAATTACCTTTAGACCAATTCCCTTTAGGCCAATTCCCAAAAGACCAATTCCCCTTAGACCAACTACATACTATTATTGATTAAGGGTTGATTAAGGATAATTAAGAAAACATTTATTTACTGATAAGCACTTTATTTGATACAAAAAAATATTTATATGCATAACATACAAAAAATATAGGTTTATAACATTTCAGCATAGCTCAGTACATATAACATTTTACAAAAAATTAGGTCCCCAGAGAGTGCATTTGGTGATGTTACTCTGCAGAGCAGGGTAGCATCACTAAATTTACCCTCTGTGAACCTCAACCTGAATCAAGGTCTCAAACATAAACAGAAAGAGGTCCCCAGAGGATAAACTGGCCCACTGTATGGGATAGCATCAGCAAATTCACCCTCTGGGGACCTCATTCTGCAAATGACAGACTGTTTATTTTCAGGCTTGAATATCAATAACATTAAATACATTTATAAATATTTATACATTTATCAAATTATTGATATAGAATTATTTTAAAAGTAGAACACAGTTGGTCTAAGGGGAATTGGTCTTTTGGGAATTGGCCTCGTGGGAATTGGTCTAAATGGAATTGGTCTAGTGGGAATGAACCTCAACTGTCTAACATTTCCGTTAGATGCATTTGCAACACTATCAGATGAGTTGTCTTACTAAGGCCTGAATTGATATGAACTGGTTTGACAATTACCCCCCATTGGGAATCACTGTTGGTCGATATAGATATTCTATTTTACAGTAGAACCTGTCTTGAGAGACCGCTCTTTGGGCCACACAAAAGTGGTCTCTAAAGACAGGTGGTCTCTCATAACAGGTTTCAGGTTTTCTCAAGTCCGTGAATAACCAACCACAAAATTCAGAAATGGAGAAGAATAGGTTTTTGTAATTACTTTGTAGTTCTTTTTTATGAAGTTTTTGTAACAAATTGAAATGGACTGTTATAAAAATTATAAAAATAAATTAGTGTTGAAAATCTTCATTGAAGATTTTCAACACTAATTTATTTTTATAATTTTTATAACAGTCCATTTCAATTTGTTACAAAAAGATTTTCAACACAAATGTATTTTGATTCCAATCTCACATTTCAGGTATGTATGAAATTGTTTATTCAGCAATAATCCTAATCTTTTCACAGGGGTCTTATAAAAACATCTCAATCTTTAATGAGTTAGCAACTGAAACCCAATTAAGAGCTTTTAATACTTTTAATTATGTTAGTATAACCACAATGGATTTTCCAATTTCAGAACAGGTAAAAAGTTTTTGTCATGGATTCAGTCTTCAAAAGGGCAGTCTCTCAAGACAGGTCCATTATGGCATAAAAATACAAGTTGGTACAAGGTCCCAGTTGTCTCTCAAGACAGGTGGTCTCTCAAGACAGGTGGTCTCCCATAGCAGGTCCATTATAGAGTAAAACCAATTGGTGCCTGGTAGATGTGGTCTCTCAAGACAGGTGGTCTCTCAAGACAGGTGATCTCTCAAGACAGGTTTTACTGTATTTAGTTTATTTTTTATGTTCTATTTTCAGTAGCTCTGATTGATTACTATCAAATGTGCCGCACGATTATCTGCCAAAAATTCGCACTGGAAGCAATATCGTCGGCTTTTCGCACGGACAAAAATGAAGACGCCTTCGCGGTCGTACTCTGTATGAACGGCTATATTCGGATTCCATTCAAGGAATCAAACGCGGACGCCGTGTCCGCGGTCGTGGTCGTGTCCCCGTTCGCATCCGCACGCAGTATGATTAAAGGACCTTTAACAGCCGTAACTGCTACTGTAACATAATTGTTCCCAGAAAATGGCATAAATGTGTACGAAGCTTTATTTCGGATTTCCGGCAACGAGAAGCCACCGAATTTTGCCGCACGTTCTATGTCCAGTGATGGTAAAAATCCGTATGTATAACCTTTGTCGAAATACCGGATAAATGTGTATGAAGCCTAATCTTCATACGAATTCTTCAGTTTTTCAGCAATGGTAATGCAATGACGATAACGCGATAATGGCAATGTAGTCGGTCTGATGAAACTGAACTCTCATGTACGCATATCTACGGCAATGGCAACGACACATTTCGACTATCCGGCTATTTTTGTAAATCGATGTGGGAGAAATTTTTTACAATTTCCGGACATATAACCGCTGACAAAAGCACTGCCGTTGCCGTATCCATTACCGCAAACATAATCGTTGCCGGAAACCAGTGCGCAAAATAACTTTTTTTCTATGCGTAGCAAAATGCTACACATTTCTAAAAAATGAATAGCATTTTGTAAAAATTGCTTAGCTATTTTTGTATACCGGAGTTATGTTATGCTGTTTTGTATTGAATTCTTCTAAGTATATAGAATAGTTTCCATCCATTTCTGGGCATTTCCAAATGATCTGCAACACATGAAACATTTACTATGTTTTTTTTAACTGAACTGCCTTTAAGGGTTGCATGGACTTGGATATTTTCAAATGACGTCGTGGTTGTTTAACAGAGTTCTCAAAATGGAAGTTGGGATTTTTAATTTGATGGGCTTGAAGTTATTTTTAATGGACATTTTATGCAAAATGTTGTAAAAACAGGAAGAATTTAAACCAAGAGAATTCATCTTACATATGAAGTTGCTAATGATGCTTGATGGAGAGTTAACTTGATCTGAGTGATGCCTGGAATGTTTCACAATCAGAAGTAAAGCATCAGTGAACTAGTTTTCAAATTTGTTTGTAGAGTTTCATTTACATTTTGCGATACAAGATAATCAACTGCAGCCTAATAGGCTGCAGTTGATTATGTTGTATCGCAAAATGCTATACATAATTGAACATTGTGTAGCTTTTTGCAAGTTTTGCATAGCAAAAAGCGACGCGACACCGCTTATTTTGAGCCCTGCAGGAAACAGGATAAATATGTACGCAGCTTAAGCCATTCAGTGTAACCACAGGCCTACGACGTTCTGATTATGAATAAAATGCCATAAAATAAATATTTTATTTAATATATCTAATAATATAGACCGGCTGGCAACTGTTTTTCTTCTCACGAAATTATGTGACGTCCGAATAATCGCTCGCCGAACGCCGAAACGCTACGCACTCATAAACTCGATTATGTTTCCATGACCAAGAGATATCGTTTTTAACACTGGTACAAAGCGTACTGTGCTAACTCCATTATTTGACCCCTTACAAGCTGACAATTTACCAGTGAAATACAGATTTCCCAAAAGATTAAGCCGCCATTACTGAAATTTGACGATTATTTCGGTAACGACTAGACGACAGGTCATTACGGATCGGGCCACTCGTCGGAGTGCAACAGTAAACCAGAAACTACAAGAAACGATCACAGCCTTCTTTCCGGCTGGAAATGGACCTTGCATTTTGATTAATGTTAAATTTAAGCACCATGCGTTCAACAATGGTGACATGGTGTGTGCTTTCCAGGGCCGAACCGTCCAAGTACCTTGACTTCAGGCCCGAGGGTAGTGGTGGATGGGTGAGGGGGGGGGGGCAGGGAGGCTAACCGCCTCCCTATGGCAACCTTTGTCGAAGTTTTTTGTCCCTTTGTCGGACGTTTTCTAACCCCCCCCCCCCGCCCCCACCTACACCCCTATAGCCTATGGGAAACAGTCTGGCTTCGGAGCTGCCTGACCAAAACGGCCCCCGAGCCGAACCGTCCGGAAATGAGCGACCCAAACCGTTATCTAAAACCAAATAATCCACCATGGTCTCGTGTAACCCATAATATTTCAGCAGAATTTTAAAATTCCAGTAAGCTTCAACAATTATGGCATTTTTTGAAAGTGTATCAGTTGCATTAAGGCTGCTGCCCCACGCCTAATCAACGCATATGGATGTCACCCAAACCGCCCCCTTACCAAACCGTTCCAACACTTATCCGCAACACATACGAACACTTATTCGCCCAAACCGGTCCCCAGACCTGATACACCTACCGTCTGCCGAAAGCCAATGCCCCCCACCCCCGGAATCGAACCCCCAATCCATTTCACCTAAACTTCCCCTTCGATCACTTGTTCTGCAATACAGTTTGACAGAGAAAAAACACGATATTTGAAAAAAATAAAATAAAATAAGTATACAAGTAACGACGAGGGACGTATACGTGTACTTATTATTTATCCCCCCCCCCCCCGTGGGAATCCCGGGAAGTGAGGCAGTGCTTGTTTACTATGGTAAACTGGTTCTGTGTTACTGGTAAAATAGGATCCAGTCACCCATGCTTAGGGTGGAAGTCTTCTAAAATGGGCAACATGCATGGGTATAAACGATTGACTAAACTTGACTTTATCTCCATGTTGCGGTCATGATTAGCCATTGTGAATACATATGTGACCTTAAACACCAATAAATAAATAAATAAATATTTATTCTTTTATTGGTGTTTGAGGTTACTTCCTATATCCGTGGCTAAATCATGTCCACAACAAGCATGGAGTCAAGAATAACCAATCGTTGATACCCTTTGCCAACTTTGGGGACTTCCACCTCCAGACGGGGGTAATCATATCTTACTTTACCACAAAACCAGAGCTTGTTTTTCAGTGAAAAAGCATTGATCCACTTCTCCATGTTCTCACGGGAGCCGACTCTATGCAGAACAATGAAAGCTACATTTTAAACCGATTGTCCATGCAGAGGAACGCCTAAACCACCCCCCCCCCACCTTTACCCCCATCCGACCAGATAAAAAAAAATCAAATTCCATCCGTTAAAGTAAAATAGTATGTGCTCAGCTTTATGACCCCACTATTAAAATAAATTCAAGGGTAGACAGTCACCAATGGGCGTGGGACACCCCTGTCTCCGTCAGACACCATGTAACCTCCGTCTTATCTGGGTTGGGATTCAAGCTCAGGTTGGTCTGAGATGGAACGGGGTATTAGAGACGATGGGCACGCTTTCTCTTCTGCTTAATCCTGAAATGTATCAACTTTCAAGTCTGGGGACACCTCTCCCCACTTCTTTCAGAAATTTCTACATTGTATTGACCAATATATGAAATAATTTTGAAAAAAATGAAGTCCGTTGATATTCTAAACTGTATTTACGCATGTTCCGTGAAAGTAGGCACATGATCAGCTGACAACTCCAGTCTCCCGTAATTTGTTGTTTTTGTCGTGGCGTAGGAAGCATTTGAATGTTGGTGGAAGTGGGGGGGCATACATTTCTGAATGTTTTTTTTTGGGGGGGGGGGGGGGCACAAACTTCTGATTATTGAATGATATGGCTGGGCCGCAGATGTCGAAGGCATCTGACAAGCGCTGAAGGCGCGAAGTGAATGAGTGGGATTTGGGGTGCCCCCCCCCTCACCCCTCCCCCCCCCCCCCCACCGCGAAAAAAATTAAAATGGAGATATCAGATGGTGCATTCTGGTGGCTTTGGGGATGAAAATCCTTTTGTTTTCTTTAATAGAAAATGTCGATTTTTTAACAGAATGTTGGAAATTCTTAAAGATGCTGGTACTTCCTTTCCGTGAATTATGCAAATGCTGCATCCTAGTGATTTGAAATTTACGCAACGGAAATGTCGATCCGCAGGAAGATGCCTGATCATGCCTCGATAGGTTCATGAATAGGCCTACGTCATGGAAATCGCAGCCAATAAACTGAATTTGTCTTGGTACTGCATACACGCTAGTGTAAGTTACACTGGTATACATGCAGTAACAAGACAAACTCGACAGTGTTGGCTGGTTATAGAGACAGCCAACACTCTTACAAAATCACAGACATGTAGGACAGTAGGAGAGTTCACTGCGGCACTTATTATTTTCATCAAAACATGGGAAAAAAGTTGGGGTGAGGCACGTGCGCCTTGTGCCCCCTCCCCCGTTTCTCCGCCCCTGGCTGTCCTCACGAATGTACTCCTCTATTTTCTGTTGTGACGTACTGACAAACTTTCTTCGTGTGTCCAAATTTTCCAAGAGATTTTTTGTCATGTATATTAATCATTTATCTAATGAATATGGTTTTTAAAAGAATTGTGATGCCTTCTCCAGTTTCCGGAGACCTCAAGTATGTCAAAATTCGGGGCTGGCCTGGCGCGTTAGCCTTCTTAGCTCGCTAGGTCATAAATTTACACTCCGCGAAGATAACATGACTACAAAACACCCACCGATTGGATTTTTCACGCATGCATTTACTGTCAATATTGGGAATAGGCAAAGTTTCAGCCAATGGCCCTCAGTATGGAACCCGGAGGGCCATTAGCTGAAACTTTGGTTATGTTTGGAAAAATGTCATGCTCTGCCGACGATACAGCGTTACGGCTCATAATTTTTGTCACAGCTTGCTAAAGAAAAAAAACGCTTGACTGTGGCTCAGGAGGTTTATACAATTATATGGCTGGCAGGGCCGACTCAGGGCTGCAGCCTCAAGTATGTGCAGTGATTTTTGTCTGTCTTTAATACTGTCCGATTTTGACAACTATATTGGGTGTAAGTAAACTTTAAAACTGACCTTTTGTCACCTGTCATAGCAGGCCTTGACAATTCCATATTTTTGATTAACCCATTAACAGGTTGCCCATTTAGTTGCTCATTAACCTTTTTTCTGAAGGCTACGTAAAGTTGTTTCATTAACCTGTTGGTTAACCAAAAATCCAAATACGATATGCCACAGGCATATCCCGAAAGATCTAGGCCTGCGCTGGTGGGATGGTTTGGGAGGGAAAGGTAGAGTTATGCCCATTCTGTTGAGTTGTGCCTCTTCTTTTGGCAGCATTGCATATAGCGGTGAATAGGTCCAGAATTTATTCGGCTGTGGCCCCATCATACGTCAGGCCGCAGTGCATTTCAATTTCCATAAACTGTAACATGTTTCTAATTATGCTTACAGTAGTCCAAACATGGCCTGAAAGTCCGTAATATAATTTTTTGGTTTGGTACGTCCTTTCAAGGACGTACCAAACCAAAAAATTATATTACGGACTTTCAGGCCATGTTTGGACTTTGCTTACAGCTGAATAATAAGCACAAATTTAATAATTGTATGTGAACTACTTTTTGTTGAGGCATCTAATATGCCGATCGTTAAAAGGTTGGTTAACAGATGGGTCGTTTTTGGTTAACCGATAGTCCGTTCGTGTTACTTTTTGTTTGCGTAACCTCTAAGGGAACGGTACGATCGTTCGTCTGAATTGTCGATGCCTGTCATAGCCAAAAAAGACCCAAACAAAAACGTATATTAAACTTGTAAGGTCTAGTAGAATATGGGACCGTATCCCAGAGTTTTCAGAATTAAGTCTATACACATTTCTTTGGTCCACCCCAACCCCCACCCACCTCCCGAAGGCCGACCGAATGTAGATGTAAAACTATATGTATACGGTTTCTTACTGGTAACTGTTGTCAAGATTTGCAAAGTTGTACATTGTATATATTTTGTGATTGCTGATAATACAAGTTAACTATTGTTGAAATTTTTGAAAGTCTTTTTTGTGATCCACGGCCGTTACGAGTCCCCATATGTACCTCACGGACTATACAGTGACGGATCCACAGCCGTTACGAGTCCCCATATGTACCTCACGAACTATACAGTGACGGATCCACAGCCGTTACGAGTCATCATATGTACCTCACGGACGGATCCAGAGGTTTTTTTAATTTTTTTATATGAGTGTATTTAGACACCCCCCCCCGCCCCCCCCCCCCCCGGCATGGCTGATACACCGTAAGCGTTTACAGTGGATTAGATACTGAGGGTGGTGCACATGCCCCACCCCAGCAATTTTTTCGGAAAATGTGTAGCTCCTGTGTTTTTTAGGATGAAAACGCTGTTTTGGGAGTTAATTCTCCGAACAATGACAAGTTTTCAGTTCAGATTTTTCCCTTTCTTTGGTTTGTTGAACTGTCTGGCAAATTTTCGGTCTGTGGGTAATTTTCTCCTGCCCCTCCCCCGAGAAAATCTATCTATGCCACTGAGCGTAAGCATATACACCAAAAGATGGGAAAGGGAGAGGCCCGGCCTTTGGAGTTATGGTGCTCGAGACGTCGTAGGACTATTCTGAAAAGCACCTGTGCTGTGAACTTTAACAACTGAATTGACAGAATTTTCAATTTTACCAAGTATAGTGGGCTTCAAAATGTTTTTATGTAACGAACAATTTAAAATTTTAGCCTCAATCAATACTGAAAGGTTGTTCAATACAAATTAAATGATATTATGTCAGAAAAAAACAGTGATCTGGCAACACAGATTGTCGTTTTCCATTCACTTTTCAAGTTTTGTCTGTGTTCTTCCCGGAGACATTGAACCGTTCTGCGATTTCGTCTCACCAATCGGTAATGGCGGCGTAATCTTTTGAGAAATCTGCATTTCACTGGTAAATTTTCAGCTTGTTAGGGGTCAAATAATGGAGTTAGCACAGTACGCTTTGTACCAGTGTTAAAAACGATATCTCGTGGTCATGGAAATATAATAGAGTCTAAGAGTGCGTAGCGTTTCGGCGAGCGATTATTCTTCGGACGTCACCTAATTTTGTGAGAAGAAAACAGTTGCCAGCCTGTCTATATTGTTAGATATAAATATACAGAAATATTTATTTTATGGTATTAATCATAATCAGAACGGCGTACGCCTGTGGTGCAACCAACATTTTGTAAACATGAAGAATAGCGGACCCAACAAATTATACAAAAACTACAAACTTTTCCTAACTTTTCATGGTTTCCCAACATTCTTTAATGTTTTTTCTTTATATATTCATAAATTTTGGGGAATAAAAATCACTTTTTAGCTTGTTTTTACTAGTTTTTTAACTTCCGTGACGAAGCAATTCAACTTGCGCGTCAACCATCTTTTCTATCCGAAAGTGTGTGTTCGATTTTGAAGCGCACTTCTTCTGCACCGGTACCACAAGGAGAAGTCGTAAATTTATTATGTTTCTGACGGAAATTGGTGTTGGATTCACCTTTTTTCATTTTTAAGGTAAGTTATTAACCTAAATAGCACCGCGCTCGACGGGTTAGGGTCAGTCTAGCAAGGGTTCGGGTTAGCTAACCCGAACCCTTCCTACACTGACCCTAATCAGTCGATTTCCTGAACTGATGTGATACTGACTTCTCCACAAATGGGAGGAGACGCCCACCGTGACGTCACATGTTTGACAGTTTCCACTGAAAGAACGTCGCTGTTGGTAAACACGATGGGACGACTCTTCCGTGCCCTTTTACGGGAAGGAAAAACTTGGTAAATAATGTCTAAATGTATTAAAAACTCAGAGTTTTGGGTACATATGTGAAGAGAAAACACTAAAGAATGTAGGGAAAACATGAAAAGTTGGGTAAAGTTGGTAATTTTTGCATAATTTGTTGGGTCCGCTATTCTTCATGTTTACCCAAAATTTCCCCACACCACAGTGCGACACTATGAGCAAGGTCACATTTCTGCAGCGGTAAAATGCCGCTACGACAAAGTGCCGCAATCGGTTACAATGTCAAGGGGAAGAACAAGGAAACTCGGTGTGGCTTATATTAATTTTGTTTTGTAGTTTGACTCAACCTTTACCGGGCATTAGCTACAAAATTTCCATTTTTGGCTAAATACAGAGCTTTTGACCCAATGGAGTGTCATACCCTATTTGTGAGGCCCAAATTGTTTTTGTGGTAAATATTCAAATTGATCAACAAATATATATAAAAAATACACTCACACAATAAACAGTTTTGACTGTAAAAGCACATACTTCATGATCATGGGCGGCGGAACGATTTTCAAAGTGGGGTTGGGGAGGGGGGGGGGGGCTGGTTTGGGCAATGCGTGGTCGTCGGTATGACTGGCCAACCATGGTTTGGTATGTCGCACGAAAATTTTAAATTCAGGGTCCCAAAACACCCATTTCCCTGCATCTGAGCGGATATTTTAACATTTTTCAGGAGATGCATTTGAAAGATTTCACACTTTGAGAGCAGTTAAAAAACGTCGGTAAAGCATACAGGTGAGGTCTGTTTATCAGCTTTGGTCGTGACGACCAAAGCTGATAAATAGACCTCACCTGTATGTTTTACCAGACGTTAACAGCAATTATTTTGTCTATGGATTATCATGTCTAGGGGTTGATTTGGTACTTGCATGTCTGTAAGATTACAATATATTTCAGTTAACAGATTTTTTTAACAAACTGTATACATTTTAGCGTTTGCTGTCGCTTACTGCAAAAAAAAAAATGATCCGAAATTCATCGAAACTGAACCAGTACGAGAGAAACATAGCTGGCGAAAATATGGGGGAGGCTTTGGATCCGCCCCTTGTTTCACCAGTCATACAAAAAAATATGGCCCGACAAAAAAGTGGGGGAGGGGGAGCCCCCCCCCCCCCCCGTTTCCCCGCCCCTGCATGCTATGATTCAAATTATTTGCGAAACCCGAAAAACTTGAAAAATGTTCTATATAATCTTAAGACAGAACATTTCGAGGGTGGTGTTAGGAGAGCTGGAATGAATGATCAGAGTTGGAGTTTTTCTTGTGTTTCATTCAGGGAGCGCGTTGGCGTCGCGGTAACCGGTTCTCGTCAGATCACCGACGTTAAGCAACGTCGAGCGCGGTTAGTAGTTGGATGGGTGCCATTTCAGCGACTGATTCGCGCTCCTTTTTGCGTCCTTGAGCAATGCACTTAGCCCCGATTGCCTACATGGGGACGCGGTGACGTTGTGCATCAAGGCGTACTGCACGCAGTTGGTGCGCATGTCTTCAACCAATCTAACCCTGCCTGTGCCGCGATGCAGAGTTCAGAGTTACGATGTTGGAGAGCTGACAGCTGCTCGTCGTTGCTCGGTGGTTCTCTCCGGGTACTCCAGCTTCCTCCACCCGTAAAACTATCTCGGTCATGATTAGCCATTGTGCATAAGTATGTGACCTTAAACACCAATAAATAAATAAATAATAAATAGTCAGGGAGCGCGGTGGCTCAGTGGTAGACTGTTAGACTTCTATGCTAGAGGTCCCGAGTTCGATCCCCGTCCGGGACGGCCCGCGTTGTGTCCTTGGGCAAGGCACTTTATCCCGGTTGCCTACATGGGGGCACGATAACGCCGTGTACTAAGGCGTACTGCATGTCGATGGTGTTCAACCGCTGAGCCCTCCTTGAGCGGAGCTTGAACAGAGTTAGAATGTTGAGAAACTGACAGTTGCTCATCGTTGCTCGGTGGTTCTCTCCGGGTACTCCGGCATCCTCCACCCGTAAAACTGTCACGGTCACGATTAGCCATTGTGCATAAGTATGTGACCTTAAACCCCAATTAATAGATAAATGAATTGTATTTCAATCGTGCTGATATACATGTATGTCACATTCGGGGGGGGGGGGGGGGGGGGGGGGCTATGCACATTCTTGCTTTTGACACCCTTTTTTGTACCGAAGCTTTTCAGTCAAGTCACAATGTCACTCACATGCGTAACGACTAATCAGATACGTTTTTACAAAGCGTTCTGACACCCGGAGAACACCCCAAGAACACTTCGCAATGTCTCTATTGTATCGAGTGACGTTGAATTTATTTATTTTTATTTATTTATTTATTTATTTATTTATTTATTTATTTATTTATTTATTTATTTATTTTTTGGGATTTAACGACACTTTCGACAGCCGGGGCCACCTCGTGTCAGACAGTTTTACAGGAGGAGGAAGCTGGAGTACCCAGAGAGAACCACCGAGCAACGGCGAGCAACTGCCAGGCTCCACAACAAACTGATACAAGCAGGGCTAGCATTGGCTGAAGATAAGTGCACCATCGGCGTGCAGTACGCTTTAGTACACAACGCCACCGTGCCCCCACGTGAGCAATGGGGATAAAGTGTCTTGCACAAGGACACAACGAGGTTGTTACAGGTGGGATTCGAACCGAGCACCTATCGGCTTGCAGCCTGCATCACTACCTACTGGGCCACCGCGCCCCCAGTAACGTTGAATACACACATCAATCGTGGTATACTTGTGTTTAAATAATGTCCCCTTATATGCCCGCCTAAAAATTACAATGACCCCCTCAAAATGGGAAAAGTAAAGCACAAGAGTGTCACAGATTTACTCTCAGGGCATTGAAGTTTCAAAATTTTCTCGGGAGCCTTCCCCCGAACCCCCACCAATGGGTGATGGATACCGTAGGCATGAGGAGGGGTGGGTATGGCTTTCCCATTGGTGGGGGTTTTGGGGAGACCCCGAACCGCCACCAATGAGAGGGTCATACCCACCCCAGCTTCGGCCTACGGCCTTCGGATATGCGTGTGGCAAATATCGGCTAGCACCCACTAAAAGGCAATTCAGTTATGCCCACCATCCTCAATTGGAAATCCTAGCTACGCCCCTGATGCCCGGAAATGCTTGTGTTTTTATAACAATCTACTCAAGATACATTTCATGTCACAGTTATTATTAATTAAACGCGTAAACATTTTTTTTAACTTTACAGTGTGCAAATTTGATAATTTAAACTAAAATTTTAGAAAATTCATCACATAGTTTAAATTTAAAATTAAAATAAATAATGTATTTTGTTGCACGAAAATATTTCGTCGCGGAATTTTATCGTTCGGGTAAAACAAACTCGGCATACTGTCAATTTGCATATTGTGCACAGGGATGTGGCTAGAGGGTTTCAGCTTCGGGGGCACCGATGTAAATTCCAACTGTGAGTGGTTTCGATAGGTGGTTGCACTGCAGCGATGGGTGATATCTTTTAACCCTTTCCCAACGAATCGCCCGCAACCGCCCGCGTAATATGCAAATACAGCTACAGAAAAAAATATTATTTTTCGAAAAATTTCAACAAAACCATATCATGTGACCCTCTTTGGAGCGAGCTCGTCGAGCTCGTTCCAAAGAGGGGGTCACATGATATGGTTTTGTTGATTTCTAAACAAAAAAAATTAAAAAATTATATTTAAAATAATGAATTTTGAAATTGTCTGCGTTGGGTAAAGGCTTATGAACCCTTCTGAAAATTTTCACTAGTCCTGAAACGGAAAAAGCATCATTTATAATGTATCTGGGTCAGAAAATTTACCGGATTGATGTCAGAGTCGAAATTTTGAGGCCATGTCAATTTTAGAGTAGGAAATTTGAAACTCAAGTTTCCAGTTGGAAATAAAAGATCAAAATTTCTCATCATCGCCACATCCCTGATTGTGCAGCAAAATCTCAAATTATACGCGTATTAAAAACAACGAACCCAGTAACTTTGGTTTCTATTTGGCATTCTATTGGTAATGACAGCTTGCCAGGTCTTTCTACTCATTGTTAACTCCAAGGAATGTTAATCTCCATTCGAGAAATGTTCAAGTATATCCGGATGTGCAGTTAGTTTGTTTTTCATTTTAGATCACGTGTACATTGTTCAGCTTTGTGTTTGGACAGGGATTTATATGCATTTTGAAATTGGGGGAGGGTGACATGGTCATATAGAGAAGGGCACACACACACGTATATATATATATCTACAGGGTTGGCACCCCCCAAAACGGGTTAGTTATTTAAAAGTCAATCTAAAAACATATGTTTCAGCCAAAATATTGATAATTTTCTTTCCAGTTTGCAAATGTAGCTAAATGTAGCTAAATTACAGAAAACCTATTTTTTTTCAAGGAGTACAGCAGAAGGGCGGAGAATTTTTCGACAAAATATTTGGTGGGGAGGGAAGTAGTATATCATGTATGAAATGTCCCCCATTGGCCGGACCCCGGCCCGGACACCGGGAGTGACGTCATGTCACGTGGCTCAGGGCGCCATATTGTATTTTCAAGATAACCCGCGTGAACGGCCATCTTGTGACGTTATCTCCATAGTGACGCGTGGTGTTAGTGCGCATGCGCAGCGTGTGTTGTTAGGGTGATACGTGTTTCCGTCGTCCATTTTGTATACTGGACGCCGCCATCTTAGTTTCTTGAGTAACACGTGGTTGCTATGTGAACCGAAGGCTTATAATAGGACTGGGGTATATTCGACGGGTGTGCTCGATTGAATGGGAGTCTCACGAATTACCAAAAACAACCCGACAATCCCTCCAAATCACCAAAAACGACTTTATTTACTACAGATTCCCCATTTTATCGGCTTAGCACGTAGTGCTATGATATAGAGGGGCAGTACGATTGAATAGGACTATTTTTCTGGTTTGGCTTTCCCCCCAAAAACCTCGTTTAATTCGTAGAATTACCACAAACAACCCCCGACAAATAGTATTACGTGTCGAATTCTTTCAGAATCCTTTTGAGGACCGCCATACGTTGGCTTATATTAGTAGTGCTATAGTACCGAATGACCCCTTGGGTACGTTCCTTTGGACTAGAGTAATGTTCAGATTTTCTCTCAGAATTCTTTTATTTGGATCCGTATTCCATAAAGTGTATGTTTTTTTTCCAAGGGCCCATGGAACCCATTTTTTGTGAAACGTCTCTGGTTATGAAATCCCTTTTTTGTCGTATGAGGCCATGAGGGCCATGAGAAATCCCTCAATGAGGCCTCATGTACCATCCCTTTTAGCCTCATTTTCTTTTGAGGGCACGAGGGTCATGAAAAAATCCCCCAATGTGGCCTCATTTACTGTCCCTCTTTGCCTCATTTCAGTATTTGAGGATAACTATAGCCTTGTATTGTATTATTTGAGGATGCCTATCGAGGGTACCTTTTGGAGAATCCTTTTTTTGTCGTATGAAGCCATGAGGGCCATGAGAAATCCCTCAATTAGGCCTCGTTCACTATCCCCCATAGTCTCATTTTCTTTTGAGGGCAATGAAAAAAATCCCTCAATGAGGCCTCATTTACTATCCCTCTTAGCCTCATCTCGGTATTTAACAGCAATATCCCCAGGCACCCCATTTCGGAACCCCTTTTTGGAAAACATATGGCCTTCGTCATCCTTTTTTTGTCGCATGAGGCCATGAGGACTATGTAAAAGCCCTCAATGAGGCCTCATTTACTATCCCTCATAGCCTTATTTTCTTTTGAGGGCATGAGGGCCAGAAAAAATCCCTGTGAGGCCTCATTTACTATACCTCTTAACCTCATCTCGGTATTTAACAGCCATATCCCCAGGCACCCCAATTTCGGCACCCCTTTTGGAAAACATATGGCCTTCGGCACCCCTTTTTAGTCGTATGAGGCAATGAGGGCTATGTAAAAGCCCTCAATGAGGCCTCATTTACTATCCATCATAGCCTCATCTTCTTTTGAGGGCATGAGGGCCATGAAAAAATCCCTCAATGAGGTCGCATTTACTATACCTCTTAGCCTCATTTCTGAATTTGAGGATACATATGGCCTGGTAATGTATTATTTGAGGATACATATGGCCTGGTATTGTATTATTTGAGGATACCTATCGAGGATACCTTTTGGAGAATCCCTTTTTGTCGTATGAGGCCATGAGGGCCATGAGTAATCCCTCAATAATGTAGTCTTACCAACCGCTTCCATCTTTTTTCCAAAACTCCAAGGCCACTCCTTGTCTATGGTCTGTCTGTCCTATCATAGCTTCTACAGCTGTCTTGTTCCATTGCGGCCTTGAACCATAGCCTTCATGGCCTCATACGACAAAAAGGGATGTCGAAGGCCATGTTTTCCAAAAAGGGGTGCCGAAATTGGGGGTGCCTGGGAATATGGCTGTTCAATACAAGAGATGAGGCTAAGAGGGATAGTAAATGAGGCCTCATTGAGGGATTTTTTATGGCCCTCATGCCCTCAAAAGAAAATGAGGCTATGAGGGATAGTAAATGAGGCCTCATTGAGGCATTTCTCATGGCCCTCGTCGCCTTATGCGACAAAAAAATGATTCTCCAAAAGGTATCCCCGATAGGAATCCTCAAATAATACAATACCAGGCCATAGGTGTCCTCAAATACCGAAATGAGGCAAAGAGGGATAGGAAATGAGGCCTCGTTGAGAGATTTTTTCATGGCCCTCAAAAGAAAATGAGGCTAAGAGGGATAGTAAATGAGGCCTCATTGGGGGATTTCTCATGGCCTCATACGACAAAAATGGGATTCCATAACCAGAGACGTTTCACAAAAAAGGGGTTCCATGGGCCCTTGGAAAAAAAAACAAAAACATTATGGAATACGGATCCAAATAAAAGGATTCTGGGAGAGAAAATGAAGATTACTCTAGTCCAAAGAAACGTACCTAAGGGGTCGCTCGGTACTATAGCACTACTATTATAAGCCAAAGTATGGCGGTCCTCAAAAGGATTCTGAAAGAATTCGAAAAAGTACAACTTCTTGGGGGTTGTTTGTGGTATTTCTACGAATTAAACGAGGGTTCTGGGGGAAAAGCCAAGCCAGAAAAATACTCCTATTCAATCGAACTCACACCCTGTGCCCCTCGGTACCATAGCACTACGTGCTGAGCCAATACAATGGGGAATCTGCAGTAAATAAAGTCGTTCTTGGTGATCTGGAGGGATTGTCGGGTTGTTTGTAGTAATTCGTGATACTCCGATTCAATCGAGCACACCCACCGAACATACCCCTGTCCTATTATAAACCTTTGGGCCACATAGCAACCACGCGATACCATAGAAACCAAGATGGCGGCCTCCAGTATACAAATTGACGACAGAAACACGTATCACCCGAACAACACGCGCTGCGCATGCGCACTAACACCACGCATCACTATGGAGATGACTTCACAAGATGGCCGCTCACACGGGTTATCTTGACAACACAACATGGCGCCACTGGGTCACGTGACATGACGCCACCTCCGGGGTCCGGGCCGGTCTCCGGCCAATTGGGGGGACGTTTCGTACATGCTATTATTGCTATACTACTGAGGTGGTATCGCCTTTCCCTAATCCCTTCTCCTCTTTATACGCCATTGATACCTTGGGACGAACCGTGAATCAATGTGACTTTCCGTGGCATGGATGTTTAAGAGAAACTGACATTTCTGTTTGTACCTTCAACTTCGGGAATAGGTGTCGCTTATTTGTTTCGAATGTATCACATATTTATTATCGCCCAACCGGGAGCGCGGTGACTCAGTTGTTACAGCATTGAACTTCAAACCGAGAAGTCCACGGTTCAATCACCACCAGGGTTAACTGCATTATGTCCTTGGACAAGGCCCTTCATCCCGATTGCCCACGTGGGGAAACGGTAAAGCGTGCGGCACGTTGATGGTGCGCTTGTTTTCAACCAAGGTCAACCCTGCTTGTGTGGAGTTCGTGCGTTAGGGAGTTTGACAGTTGTTCGCTGTTGCTCAGTGGTTCTATCCGGATACTCCGGCTTCCTCCACCCGTAAAACTATCCGACACGAGGTGGCCCTGGCTGTCAAAAGTGTCGTTAAATTCGAATAAATAAATAAATATCGCCCTACATCCCCTCCAGAATTGCGTTTCTGGTACCAGTTTTTCAAATGTTCAGTCCGGAAACACTTGCATGGTCAACTCGGTCTGTACTGCGCATTTGACCCCCCCCCCCTCCCCCCTACCACCACCAACGCACACTTGGGACCAGTGGCAATTTGCTAACTCTACGTCAGACGTTATTTTGGGTTTCTACTGTAGAACTCAAATTGCGTGTCGAGATCACACCCGTATATTATGCGGGTATATTATCACCCTAATGTTTATGTACACATGGTTTTATCAGAGTCAAGCTCATGTTTCTTGGGTCATATTTCGACGAGTCGAGATAGAGTATTAGAAACAAGAGGGAGTCTCTCATACATTTTGCACATAATGGTGAGGATACATATACATTATCATGACCAAATGAATGTCCTGTAATTTGTATCAGCTTCGAGGTCGTGTTTACAATTAGATCGCAACGAGCCCGTCATTGGAAAGGAGAATGAATAAGCTTTACAGTGGTGTATTACACGACCGTTGGGTGTTCTTGGGTTGTTCATGATAACTGGGAGAAGTCGCAGAAAAGGCCGAAAAACATTTAGTCGGACAAGATAGTGCACAGTGGAATGTGGTTTACGAGCGACAATTTTCCGATTTATTATAAATAATTCGAGGTCCCATTGTCTATTATTGTAATATTAACCATATACCTTTATCATTTACTAATCTCGGATCCACATTTATTCATTTCTGGCGATCACATTTGCCGTTTATACATTTTTAACCTTCCCTTGGAAACTAAACAAGCTAACGGCATCCAGAGAAGCGAAGATGGTCACAATGACATCCCATTGGCTACTATCTATTACCGAGAAAATCATCGATGAAAATAAGCCAATGGGAGAATCGGGAAAGTTTTTGTGCGACTCGCGTATCTATGAACGCCGTCAACTTGGGAAAAGATGTCAAAGTTACGGCTAAAAAGTGTATAAACGTTAAATGTGAACTCCAGAAATGAAAAAAATGCCAACCTAAGATTGAAAATTGATAATGGTATGCGGTTAATATTTGAATCTGCCATCCATAGACAATGGGACCTCGAATTATTTATAATAAACCGGATAATTGTCGCTCGTAAACCACATTCCACTGTGCGACTAAATGTTTTTCGCCCTTTTCTGTGACTTCTCCCAGTTATCATGAACAACCCAAGAACATCAAATGGTCGTGTAATACATCACTGTAAGGCTTATTCATTTCCCTTTCCATTGATACCGGGTATTGTTGGATACGTTGTGTGAATCAAATTTGAGGGGGGTATAACGAAGATGAGTGCTATCGTTTTCGAAAAGCGAGTTGTGTACTTTGTTAATATTTATACATCATTACAGGGGCACGTCAGCATAGATTCAAAAATGGTATGCAATATCATTTTTCTTTTGATTTCCCAGCTTGTGTCGAGTACCTGTCGTCTGGGCGAGTTGTGATCCGATTGTAAACACGACCAAGAATCTGATACAAATTACAGGACATGCATTTGGTCGTGATAATACATTTATCTAACAATCCCGTTACATAAAGCCTGTTTTCCCCGTTTTCAGTTTAAATTGGGATGGAATTGGTCAAAATTTTGAATTTCATATTTTAATACGTAATAACTATGAATATCATGATATATGTGACAGTGCGGTGTTTACCGGAAGTTGAATCTATATGATATGGAATCAGAATGAGTCGTCTATATGATATGGAATCGGAACACATTATGTGATGCGAACCGTTTCTCATGGTGTTCAGGCCAAAATCTTTTTGATTTTTAGATAAATTTATTAATTTATTTAGTGGTGTTTGAGGTGGCATATTTCTGCACAATGCCTAATCACGACCACTACAATTTTGCGGGCGGAGGAAGCCGGAGTACCAGGAGAGAACCACCGAGCAGCGGAGGGCAACTGTCAGCTCCCAAACATACTAACTCCACACAAGGAGGGTTAGCATTGGTTAAAGATAGGTGTACCATCGTGCAGTTCGCCTAAGTACACAGCGTCACCGTTCCCCCACTTGGACAATGGATGTGAAGTGTCTTGTCCAAAGACACAACGTGATTGATGCAGGTGGGAATCGAACCGAAGACCTCTCGGCTTGCATCCTGCATCTCTACCTACTGAAAACAGCCGCGCCTCCTAATGGTAATCATAGATTTAGCTTACAGTTCTCAAGTGTAATAACTTGATTGACACTTTACCTAACGAATCGGCCGCATTCTCCCACGGAATTTACAAACTGAGTTGTTGAAAAAAAAATTATTTCTCCAAAACTTCAACACAGCCATATCATCTGACCCTCATTGGAAAGACCTCTACGAGCTCGTCCCCACTGAGGTGGAGTTGTCACATGATCTGATTTTATTGAAATATTCGTAAAATAATTTTATAAAAAAAATAATTATAATACTAAATTGTGGTATCGTGTGCTTTGAGTAAAGGATTCACCCTTTACCCAACACGAAAAGCAGACGACACTTGCAAAATAAATTCTTGAATAACTATTTTTTTTCATTTTTTGTCTCAAAAACATAGGTTATGACCCCTCATTGGAACGAGCTCGTTCCAACGAGGGGTCATAACCTATGTTTTTGAGACAAAAAAAATGAAAAAATAATGAAAATTAATTGGCGATTTTTGAGAATAGCGCTGGTAAGTTTTTCCGGTTACGTTGAGTAAAGGGTTAACTAGCATTTTAATTTCAGATTTCATTTTCAGACTCATGAAAATGATTGTTTCGGTTGATTGTTAGATAAATGTATTATCATGACCATGTACATGTCCTGTAATTTGTATCAGATTCGGGGTCGTGTTTACATCGGGTCGCAACGAATCTGACACAATTACAGGACATGTACATGGTCATGATAATACATTTATCTAACAATCCCGTTACATAAAGCCCGTTTCCTCCATGTTTCAGTTTAAATTGGTAAAAATTTTGAATTTCAGGAACTATATTTTTATGCGTAATAACAATACATATATGTGAATGTTTCCTGGAAGTTAAATCTGTCTGATACGGAATCGGAACGAGGAGCTGATACAAACGGTTTTTTTTCTCCAAGTTTTGGAGTGCAAATTAAGCTGATTGTTCGATACAGAAGCATAAAGGAAATGTGGTTCCATAATATAATAATTATACTTTGAGAAGTGTGTTTTTCTCTCTTTTCATATGTTGAAACGAACAAGGTCCCTCGCAAACGCCCTTTCCAAGGTTGAAATGTTCTATAAATAGTGACGTAAACAAATGCGGTACCAACTGCAGGATACACATTTTGTATCTGGGGCCGATGATTCACGCTGTATTCGGGTAATAACGGACCCACACATACTTATTGTAAGACAAACACAGATATCAGATATCATTCAAAATCTTGATAGTAACGATCGTTTTTCCAATCCGCGACGTAGCTAAGTCTTGACAGTAACGTTCGTATTGCCTATCCGTGGCGTAGCTAAGGCTTGACAGTAACGTTCATATTGCCTATCCGTGGCGTAGCTAAATACAGTGACGTTTGTATTGCCTATTCGTGGAGTAGTTAAGGACAGTAAAGTTCGTATTGCCTAGCTGTGGCGTAGCTAAGGACAGTAACGTTCGTATTGCCTATCCGTGGCGTAGCTAAGGATGGTAACGTTCGTTGCCTATCCATGCAGTAGCTAAGGACAGGAACGTTCGTATTGCCTATCCGTGGCGTAGCTAAGGCTTGACAGTAACGTTCGTATTGCCTATCCGTGGCGTAGCTAGGAACAGTAACGTTCGTATTGCCTATCCGTGACGAAGCTAAGGACGGCAACGTTCATATTGCCTATCCGTGGCGTAGCTAAGTCTTGACAGAAACGTTCTGACCCTGGGGATAGCGCCAGGATTTACCCGACGCGGGGCTATGATCCCCGACAAAAAGGGCTAGAGAGTTCCCAGACCCACCGGTTCGACCCGGTGTGATTAATGTTTGTTTTAATTGGGAAAGGTCGCAATATCCGTGACTCTAGAGGCTTTGAGAGTCAAGACGACCCCCCCTCCCGCCCCCCCCCAAAAAAAAAAACAAAAACATTTTGGCTAGTGGAACTAGGGTATCAAACACGTGGCATGGCGATTCGCCAAATTATAAAACACACGGCAGAGACTAGATGTGTGTCGATAAGTGATTTTGAAGAAAGTTCCTGGTATCGGACTAAAATAGAACTCGTGCAATGTAATTAACAACACAATAGTAAATTCTTACGGATCGGGTTATTTCTATTGTGTACGCGTATCGGATCTTCGGGAAATATTATCTCTATCATTATGGTGTTTGCGTAATTTTTTCTCCCCGATAAATTTTGTGGATTTCCACGATGGGATGGAGTGGATGGGTGCAGTGCGGTGCGGTGCGGTGCGATGGCGTTGGGAGTAGGCTAACTCTTAGGATAAAGCCGCCCCCTTCCCTTGGTACCCCCCTCCCCCCGTCGACACCCCTACCTGACCCAAAAAATCGAGGTGAGGGTACATAAACCACTCCTCGGTTTTGAAAGTTTGGAGAAAGTTGACATTTTCCTGTGAAAGTGTGTAGGAATGAACCTTACCCATTCCCAAACTGTGGCCCCTCTGCTCTTGCGCATGTAATCTTATATCGATAGGTGATCGATAAATAGTCGAAATAATTAATCCAATGATCTAATACCAAATTGATCAACATAAGTTCAATTGGAATGTAGATGTTGAGGTAACTAAGTGTTATGTTCATCACGAGTTGACTGACACAGGTAACTAGGTACTTATCCTTGTTTGTTGTTTACAACATCCCTACAGGGATAATGACTATTCGCACCAGACAACCTATTTTTCTATTTTAAGCTTGTGTAGTTTAACAATTTGAATTGAACAATGCTTGATGCATAATGTTATGTACTTGTACGCGCTGCACAATAGCTATTCCTAACTGGGGCACCCGGCGGTTACACTCGTCTGCCACTTCCCTGTAGAGGTGGGGAGTTTGGAATTGTGTCCCAAATTAGGAGTTGTATCATATTATTTGTTTACTTACACAATGAGCAATTCACACACAAAATAAAACATTGTCAATTGTCCACAGGGGCGTAACTTGACACCCCTAATAATTTTCCAGTCGGGACCTCTTCGTCTGGATTGGTGTCTCAGACATCAACTCGGTATTGCACTCTAAAATTAGTTGGGTTTAAAGTCAACCCAAATCAACTGGGTTGAGTAAATATGAACCCAATTGGGTTCATATTTACTCACCCCAGTTGATTTGGATTGATTTTAACCCAACTGATTTTAGAGTGAGTGTACTAATAATCACGTACTTTTTTAAGCAGTTTATTATTATCCCTGGTGGGTGAGGGTGTGAGATGGGGAAATCTCACCCGAGGGCAAGATATTTGGGCCATCTCACATCCGCTCCCATCAGGGATAGTTTTTCTCCCCCCATCAAAACAGTCTGACGTCACCAAAAATAATTCAAGGGCACGTGCAGCTATATCGAACAATTTTGTTGTCCATTTCTAAAAAAACTGATTTGCTCATTGGATAGAGCGTACGAAAGTTCTGTACCACAAAATTAAATCCCAATGCCGGCAAGCAGGGGTTAAATGTTTGATGTGAGATTAACATTGACACATTCTGATGACGTCATATTATGAATTCTGCAACATATTCGCATAACGTTTCGACAGGAATTTCGTGCAACTCGCTCCACTCATAATGGCGCTCATCCAAAAATTCAAATAAAAGAGTCAAGAATCCTTTGGCTTTGCGATATGTGTTTTTATTTCTATTTTCTTCAATAAACGTTCGTCTGCTAATATTTCCGAAACGTGACACAATGTTGTCTGTTTACAGAAGAACGTGCGGTGATTGAATAGTCCAGCGCCCACAAAATATGCTAATAAACCAATGTAGGTTGGTCACGTGGGTGGGTGAGAGGCATATCTCTCCCAGTTGTCTCACACTTGACTTTATATATGTCTCAGTACCTTAGTGGTGGGAGAAAAGATTTGTCTTGGACGCATGTCACACACGCAGTCGGACTAAAGCAAAATGAATGGAGGTATGTGACCATTCGGTCCGAGTATGACCAAGTTTGAATCTGGCACACGTGTGCTAAGTAAGGCAGGTTCCCGTGGGGCCTTGGATTTAAAGAATGGCCTTGAATTTGATAAGGGATCATTCAAGGCCTTGAAATCCAGGAAAATGTGTCAGGAGGCCTTGAAAAGCCTTAAATATTAACGAAATAATACCAGAGTTCGTGAAGGTATAGTCCTAACAAGGACCTCCGGTCGTTTCCCTCTCTAGGAGTGGGAGGAGAGGGTAATGACCGGAGGCCCAAGTTAGGACTAGTGAAAGCAGGGCCTTGAAAATTCTTGAATTTGGCTATTGTAGATCTTTGAAAAATTCTGAAATATATCTAGAAACGACCTTGAATAGCTTTGAATATTATCATCCTTGCTTGCATGAATCTTGTAAGATGTTGGGAAGCTCATACGTCACGAAGACAACGTGTATTTATCCACAAACAATTTTTTCCATGTGTTTTAAACTATAATTCCGACTGACAAATATGCCTCGATGATGTAGTTGGTATATTTTATCCGTCGGGATTTGGGTCATGAAAGTCGGGATAAATTAGGTTTGCGCCCCCCCCCCCCCCCCCCCCCCCCCCAATCTGTCATCTTCGCGATGCCCCTGATTGTCCATTCCAGTCACACGACGTAGTTACTAATTATAAAGAAAATGCCAAAACTTTCCTTAGTGACGGACATCTTTTTGATGAGTGGGTGGGTGGGCGGGGATGGGATCATATACCAAAATATGAGACACAAATCACTAGTAGTCAGTCACTTACGATATGTGGTGATGTTCTGTGTGAATTTGCGTCGCTATTGCTGTCAAAACTGTTGTTATCTAGTCCCCACAAGAGAAAAATCTTTATACTCCATTAGTACTGCGAAATTGAGAATCTTCGATTTTTAGCTCACCTGACTGAAAGTCAGGATGAGCTACAGTGATCACTCACCGTCCGCCATCCCCGAACACGGTGTTTGCACCAAGTTCCATGGAATTCCTTTTTTGAAATCGACTGGCGTTCGGCACCCCGCTTTTTAACGTATGTGCCTATGTGCTAGTGCACAATGTGACACATTGTGAATAAGCACACAAGCACATATCGGTAGTGCTACAAGTCAATGGTAATGGAACACGGTAGTACTGGCACAAGACTGCAAGGATGGTAGATTATGGGTGCCTACAATAGAGGCTGGAGCTGGAAACAAGATGGAAGCCACCGGTAAGACTACCTGTATAGGAGCTAGGAGCCATATAGGAGCTACACAGGAGCCTGGTCACAGTTATCCTCAAATACCCGTATGTGCCTATATACTAGTGCACAATGTGACACGTTGTGCGTTAGTACATAAGCCCATATCGGCACATCCACCATGTGCCTAGGTGCTTCATGTAATGTGTACACATGGCATACAATCATCTAGAGAAGTCAGAATACTTTATAAGTAGATGGGGGAAGGCATAACATAGCTTGTAGATGCATTGGTAGAAACCGAGGGTTCTGAAAGAATCCGACCCAATAAAAACAATTATCGGGTTGTTTGTGGCAATTCTACAAAGTAAACGGGGATTTTGCAGAAATCCGAACCAGAAAGCTGCTCTTATACAAAGGAACACACCTGTTGTTGGGGGGGAAAGCCAAAGACGAGGGCTTTGCGAAGTCTTTTCGGTAGTTTGGGGTGGATTTATGATGATTTGGGGGATTGTCGGGTTGTTTGTGGTAATTCTGCGAACCGGAAAACAACTCTTGTACAACGGAACATACCCTCTGAACATACCCCTTTGCTATTGTTGGCCTTTGCGTAACATAGCAACCACGTGCCACCATAGAAACCGAGATGACGGCCTCTAATTTACAAAATCGACGACGGAAACAAGCGCTGCACATGCGCACTATCACCACGTATCACTATGGTAATGACGTCTCAACATGGCCACTCAAGCGGATTATCATATCACCCAAACATGGCGCCACTGGGTCAAGTGACATGACGTCACTTCCAGGGTCATCAGACGAGGTCATCCAAAAAAGGAGTGAAACGTACGAGACATACTACTGATGGAGGTTTGTAGTACCCGATTCGGATTATTGGCGAACCTGCGTGACCAATTTGGAGTACGGGTATGGCACATGTTAATTAAATAAGAAAGTTGCGTCACACCAATACACAAAAGACCACATAATTCCAAATTCATACTACTAGTAGCACCCACAGAGAACGCATTCGATGGGTTAGAAGAGAATAATATACCACACCCCATACTACCGTGCTAAACAACCAAATATAACACTACTTGGCCCATCATTCCGCACTCCCTATACCATCCGTAGTGCAGCATAATGCCTCAGATGGGTAGTATAACGAAGGGCCAGCAGTATAGACCAACTTGGTACAAACCGTACAACCTATACTTCAACACTAAACAACCAAGTATACAATACTTCATGACCTTGCATTACGCACTGCCTATAACAACCGTAGGGCAGCATATCGCCTCAGGTAGATTACTAAAGGCTAATAGTGGACCAACAGGAGTACAGACCGTACGTCGTGTACTACCGTTCCAGACATCCAAGCCTTATCTCGCAATACCAGTCTAGACCTAGAATTAAGCACCACCTATAACACCCAACGATGGAATGAAGCTTTCGTTAGGTTAGTCGAACTAAGGACTAACAGTAGACCAACAGGTAGTCTATCTTATACCACCTACAAGAAAACCAAGCATCCCTCACAACACCGCATGACCTATCATCGCGTACTACCTATACCAGCCGTAAGGCAATATGACGCCCTGGGTGGATTAGTTGAACTAAGGGATAACAGAAGACCACCAAGGGTATAGATGGAATATTTTATACTACGCTCTAGACAACCATGCATTGCCCCACAGTACCCCTTAGCCTATCATTACGCACTGCCTATAACACCAACACGATAGATGAAGCATTTGATGGACAGGTAATACCAAGGACTAACAGTAAACCAGCAGGGGTACAGACAGCCGACCCTACACTTCCGCACTAGACAACCATGCATTATCCTATCCCCCCCCCTCCCCCACACCCCCACACTACCGCCTGGCCTAGTAGAATTGTGTACTAAGAGCTAACATTAGATCATCGGGGTTGGGGGTATATACACCTCTGCTATACAAACATATCAGTCCAGTACAAGAGGCCCGACATACCATGACCCGAACAACGCTATATCGGAAGACACGGTGGACATCAACAGGGTGTACGTCTCCATGACGTCGCGTGCGTGCAACCAAACGTGCAACCAACGTCACTGATAACGTCAGCGGTTTCACGGGGAAAACGTTCAAGAAAACTAAACTTCCCTATAAATCTTCCATCACTTACCCATACTATTTACCCAAAACTCTGGCTAAGCATTCATGTTTACCTTACTATGCTGTGGTATATCTGCAACGCACACAAATTGCCGGATCAGTTGTGAATGTAGCCGCGGATTTACACCAGAAGTTGCCCCGGCATAAGTCCGGTTCCTAGGGGAACTTAACACTAGCTGCCCTAGCAAAATTCCGAGTGATAAGGGATGAAAGTTGCAGGAGATGTGGAGATCGACCCTTTTCGGGGAGGGGGGGGGGGGGGGTGGTATGTGGATTCCACAGGGGACCGAGTAAGGGAAGTAGATGTGGAGACCGACCCTTATGGGATTGATCTCATGGTGGACCCCGTTGGAGGTCGAGGAAGGGAAGTAGTAGGAGAGTGATGAATCGGGCTCGGATTTCTGGAGAATCGTCCTTTTTGCCCAATAATAAGCGCGTTCATTTGCATTAGAGTGACTTTGTTGGCTCGTATTTTCCTAAAATCCTCGGTTACTTCCTTTTATCTAGTCCGAATTCCTTTGAGTCCTCTGCTCTGCTTCCAGCTATGTATCTAAAAGCTATGTTATGACTTCTGGTTTCCCCATATGTGCCTGGGTGCTAGTACACGATGAGTAACGGTGTGTACACATCGCACCCAGCACATGGTTACACGCTGGGTGTGCGAATATGTGCTTGTGTACTAATGGACAAAGTGTGGACACCATGTACGGCACATGGGCACATGCGGTGAAAAAGAGATGCTATAGGCATAGTTAGGCCATAGAAGGGATTGCACGAACGTGGGTGGGGCTTGTGTTTGGTGAAATGCTATGCAATCCCTTCCATGATATCCCCACTATGCTAATGAACAACGTGCGCATATGGGAACATGCTAGATGTGCGGATATGTACTTGTGTGCTAGCGCACAATGTGCGCACATCACATTCGGCACATTGGCACATACGGTGAAAAGGGGATTCTATAGGCATAGTCAGACCATAGAAGGGTTTGCACGAACGTGGAGATTGAGTTTGGTGGAATGTGTTTGTGTGATAATGCACAATGTGCGCACCTCACATACAGCACATTGGCACATACTATATGTGTGGATAGTGCACAATATGCGAACATCACATAGGAGCATACGGGTATTAGAGAATACCTGTGGCATGGCGATGGTATTAGAGAATACCCATGGCATGGCGATGGTATTAGAGAATACCTATGGCATGGCGATGGTATTAGAGAATACCTATGGCATGGCGATGGTATTAGAGAATACCTATGGCATGGCGATGGTATTAGAGAATACCTATGGCATGGCGATGGTATTAGAGAATACCTATGGCATGGCGATGGTATTAGAGAATACCTATGGCATGGTGATGGTATTAGAGAATACTCTGACATGGCGATGGTATTAGAGAATACCTATGGCATGGCGATGGTATTAGAGAATACCTATGGCATGGCGATGGTATTAGAGAATACCCATGGCATGGCGATGGTATTAGAGAATACCTATGGCATGGCGATGGTATTAGAGAATACCTATGGCATGGCGATGGTATTAGAGAATACCTATGGCATGGCGATGGTATTAGAGAATATCTATGGCATGGCGATGGTATTAGAGAATACCTTTGGCATGGCGATGGTATTAAAGAATACCTATGGCATGGTGATGGTATTAGAAAATACCTATGGCATGGTGATGTAATAATGTATGATACCTTTTGAAGGATATTTATCGGAGGATGTCTGTGTGAAGATAGTCATGGCTCTTAGCGACTGTTCAGTTTCTGGCATCTAAACAACCCACAACTTCCTAGGTCTTAGACGACTACTGCTAAATTGTCCAATATCGCCGTCCTCTGTCATATGATTAGCTTGTACTGTAGTCACCCGATATTATCGTCTTCTTCCACCCTTGTACCATATCTACTGACGTAGCACCATGACTCTCAGTACCTATCATTACACTACTATCACTACGGGTTCCAGTTCATACCCAGGCCTCGCATTCTTTTGGAGTGCAGGAGTGCTGCACGCCTACTGCACGCATAGAAAACAAGAGGCCCCACGTGGCCTTAATCGCTCACCTGACAAAGTGACTCTAAGAAGTATTTTAGGTCACCTTCACCATGTCATGCCTCATCAACATTAACTGGTTGAGTGATAGATTTTGTTTGAAGTTCAACATTTGTTACCTAAAATTAGTTTTATTTAAAATCATTGGTGTGTGGCCAATCTCCAATGATTTTTAATAAAGCAAATTTATCTCTGCAGACAAACTGGTTTAGCATGAAGCACAAACAAGGAATGTGAAGAGATAGCCTTGGACATCTCTCCCCAACTGTGGATATCTTCCATGTGCTACATGTACATATTTGCATGCAAGAAAACAAAAATTTTCACAAATTTTCCAAAATATTAGGTTTTTTTATCATCATTGGAACAAGCTCAAACAAGGGTCTACCTTGTAACAAAATATTAAGAAGATCAGGTATATTTTTGAGACAGAAATGTGAATATATAAATAATGGTGTTTTTTTTGTGAATGATGCTGGAGAATTTTGCGTAAAGATATGGTAAATGGTTTGTTCTAGATACAGAATGATGCAAAAGTATTTAAATTTGATTAGGCAAGTTGTTCCTATAATGCATTTAAAAATTGAAGTAACTGTTTTTTTGCTGCCGAACTTTTAGATGTGTGTGTCTGTGTTTGTGTGTGTGTGTGTGGGGGGGGGGGGGGGGGGGGGGGGGTAAGAGTGTTCTTGCAAACAAAATTCCTGAATAAATGGAAAATTTTATTGTTTGTGTGAAAGACATAGTGCGTGAATGTTGATTGGAACAAGCTTAGAGAGCTCATTTTAATGTGAAGTCATAAAGCTGTGTTTTACGTACGAAATTCTGGAATAACTAAAAAATTGCTTTTTTGACTCAAAAAGCATGGTGTGCGACCTCTCATTGGAATGAGCTCAAAAAGCTCATTCCAATGGGGTATTTACAAGCGATAAGTACATGTATGTTTAAGAGACAAAAATTAAAATTTGAATAGCGATTTTTGCGAAGAATGCTGACAAGTTTTGGCAGTTATGCTGGTAAAAAGGTAAGATATGCAAAGTGGTTGTTTTTTAGAGGCGACATTTAATTAAGGGGAATTAACTCTTGATTACTGAGGTAACTTCTAAAAGTACTGAAATTTCATGAAGCAATGTGAATAACAGACAACAGTTGCCTAAAAATTTCATGAATAACTAAAATTTTTATTCTTTTGTCTCGAAAACATGGCATATGACCTTTGTTGGAATGAGCTGAATGCGTGTGTTCCAATGAGGGGCCATAAAATTTGAACGGAGATTTGTGTGAATAATGCATTAGTACTGCTAGATTTGGGTAAACGGTTCACCCTGGATACCACCCCTTCTATAGTAGATCTTTTCTGCAAATTTTGTCTAAGATTCTATTAACTTTACAAATAAATATGTTCATGAATCACAATCAGATCCACCCCACAATGTTGCATACAAATATCAAAAGATTCTGCCTGCTGGATCTGGAGAAGAAGATTTTTTAAGAAATATGCCTGAAATGCACTAAGTTAAAATTTGGGCTCCTATACGGAGCCCAAATATAAACCCAGGGGGCCGATTTGAACAAACTTGAATCAGATCCACCCCACAATGTTGCTTACCAAATATGAAAAGATTCTGAAGCTGGATCTGGAGAAGAAGATTTTTTAAGAAATTTGCCTGAAATGCACTAAGTTCGAATTCGAGCTTCTATAGTGAGCCCAAATATGAAACTAGGAAGCCGATTTGAACAAACTTGAATCAGATCCACCCCACAATGTTGCATACCAAATATCAAAAGATTCTGCCTGCTGGATCTGGAGAAGAAGATTTTTTTAATAAATTTGCCCGAAATGCACTAAGTGCGAATTCAGGCTTCTATATTAAGCCCAAATATGAATCCAGGGGGCCGATTTGAACAAACTTGAATCAGATCCACCCCGCAATGTTGCATACCAAATATCAAAAGATTCTGCCTGCTGGATCTGGAGAAGAAGATTTTTGAAGAAATTTGCCCGAAATGCACTAAGTTTGAATTCGAGCTTCTATAGTGAGCCCAAATATGAATCCAGGGGGCCGATTTGAACAAACTTGAATCAGATCCACCCCGCAATGTTGCATACCAAATATCAAAAGATTCTGCCTGCTGGATGTGGAGAAGATGATTTTTTAAGAAATTTGCCTGAAATGCACTAAGTTCGAATTCGAGCTTCTATAGTAAGCCCAAATATGAATCTAAGGAGCCGATTTGAACAAATTTGCATCAGATCCATCCCACAATGTTGCATACTAAATATCAAAAGATTCTGCCTGCTGGATCTGGAGAAGAAAATTTTTTAAGAAATTTGCCTGAAATGCACTAAGTTCGAATTCGAGCTTCTATATTGAGCCCAAATATGAATCTAGGAAGCCGATTTGAACAAACTTGAATCAGATCCATCCCACAATGTTGCATACCAAATATCAAAAGATTCTGCCTGCTGGATCTGGAGAAGAAGATTTTTTAATAAATTTGCTTGAAATGCACTAAGTTCAAATTTGGGCTCCTATACTGAGCCCAAATATAAACCCAGGGGGCCGATTTGAACAAACTTGAATCAGATCCACCCCACAATGTTGCTTACCAAATATGAAAAGATTCTGCCTGCTGGATCTGGAGAAGAAGATTTTTTAAGAAATTTGCATGAAATGCACTAAGTTCAAATTCGAGCTTCTATAGTGAGCCCAAATATGAATCCAGGAAGCCGATTTGAACAAACTTGAATCAGATCCACCCCACAATGTTGCATACCAAATATCAAAAGATTCTGCCTGCTGGATCTGGAGAAGAATGTTTTTTAAGAAATTTGCCTAAATGCACTAAGTTCGAAATCGGGCTTCTATACTGAGCCCAAATATGAACCCAGGGGGCCGATTTGAACAAACTTGAATCAGATCCACCCTACAATGTTGCATACCAAATATCAAAAGATTCTGCCTGCTGGATCTGGAGAAGAAGATTTTTTAAGAAATTTGCCTGAAATGCACTAAGTTCGAAATTGGGCTCCTATACTGAGCCCAAATATTAACCCAGGGATCCGATTTGAACAAACTTGAATCAGATCCACCCCACAATGTTGCTTACCAAATATGAAAAGATTCTGCCTGCTGGATCTGGAGAAGAAGATTTTTTAAGAAATTTGCCTGAAATGCACTAAGTTCGAATTCGGGCTTCTATAGTAAGCCCAAATATGAATCCAGGGGGCCGATTTGAACAAACTTGAATCAGATCTACCCCGCAACGTTGCATACCAAATATCAAAAGATTCTGCCTGCTGGATCTGGAGAAGATTTTTGAAGAAATGTGCCTGAAATGCACTAAGTTCGAATTCAAGCTCCTATAGTGAGCCCAAATATGAATCTAGGGAGCCGATTTGAACAAACTTGAATCAGATCCACCCTACAATGTTGCATGCCAAATATCAAAAGATTCTGCCTGCTGGATCTGGAGAAGAAGATTTTCAAAGAAATTTGCCTGAAATGCAGTAAGTTCAAATTTGGGCTCCTATACTGAGCCCATATATAAACCCAGAGGGCCGATTTGAACAAACTTGAATCAGATCCACCCCACAATGTTGCATACCAAATATCAAAAGATTCTGCCTGCTGGATCTGGAGAAGACGATTTTTTAAGAAATTTGCCTGAAATGCACTAAGTTCGAAATCGGGCTCCTATACTGAGCCCAAATATGAACCCAGGGGGCCGATTTGAACAAACTTGAATCAGATCCACCCTACAATGTTGCATACCAAATATCAAAAGATTCTGCCTGCTGGATCTGGAGAAGAAGATTTTTTAATGTTTTTCCCATTGCCTACAGTGTTAAAAAGTGCTGACTCAGCACTTTTTCAAAGTCCCGAAACTGTACCCTATGATAAAACCGATGGCAATTTTTTTTTACCAATCCTTTCTGTTGGTCCTAAGGAAGCTGCACACCAAATAAAAATTCTCAGTGCCGTGCAGTTTTGGAGATATGCGCGTTTTAATTTTTTTCTATTTTTAGCTCCTGCGGTTCCCACAGGGCTGCGGGAAAATTTTTTTTTGCATAAATCAAGTACTCATGACCCAATAATTCCTCACATAAAATTTGGTTCAAATCAGCCTCTCGGTTTGGAAAATACAAATTTTGGGCGGGGCAAAAAATTTTGCCCCTCCCATAACGACGCCAAGTATAGCCCCACAAACTTCTCTTGAACAAATCTGAGTCTACACCTCAAAAGGAAGCTGCACACCAAATATCAAGTCTCTGCTACTGCTGGTTCATGAGAAGAAGATTTACAAAGATTTTGGTGCCCTTTGGGGGCGTGGCACCACCCAGGAGGAGGGGCAACTTCATTTGAACAAATCTGAATTGGCATTAGGTAATAAACATTTAGCCAACATTTGAATAAAATTGGGCTAGTGGTTTAGGAGGAGAAGTCGATAATGTAAAGTTAACGCCGGACGGACGACGACGGACGACGGACGACGGACGACGGACGACGGACGCCGGACGACGGACAGAAAGTGATTAGTAAAGCTCCCCTTGAGCTTCGCTCAGGTGAGCTAAAAATTGAGGAAGGCAATTTTTTACACCCCTTGATTTTCTGGAATGCCAGACCTGTTTGGGACAGCCTTTAAAATCTATTATCATTTCGTCCCCTGAGTTTCAATGTGTTCTATGTGCCCACTGGCACATAGAACACATTGAAACTCTGGGGACGATTTGTCAATGATGCATTGATTCGCAATAATTCATGACCCATTCTGTGTGGCATTTCGATACATTTTGAGTGTAGAAGGCAGTCACATAAGACTTGAATGCAACATTTTGAATCATGAATTTGTGTGTCAATTTTTCCATTATGTAGCTGAATTTAGTACAATTTTTCAGTCACAATATTAATACCTTGAAGTGAATATAACCAAAATAGCATGCAAGCTTTTGCATTGAACATTTCAGGTGCAATTGCACTCCCAAGCAATCTGAGGAGGGCAACTGTTTTGTACTCCTTGATTTTCTAGATTGCCAGGCCTGCATACCACTATCATACATGGCTTCTGTTACTACTAACACTCGCGTAAAGTCTTCTTGCTCTAACGACTCGTCGAATCTTATCCAGCAATAAGCTATCGAGTTGTGACTTGAAAAGGAAATGCTCGAATGACTCGAATCTTATCGAGCAAATAAGCCATCGAGTAATTATTACTGGAACTCGAGCGAGTAACTCCACACATGACTCTTATGTTCGTCTCGTAAAAAGGGATTGCATATCCACATACTCTTTTTCAAAAGGGATTATCCTAGTGAGATTCCATAAGAAGTATATCTATTGTAGGATATCTATCTGGAGATAGTCATATAGCACGTAGTCCTGTTCAGTGCCTCGTATCTAAACCATCCCATACCTTTCATAGGTCTTTGACGGTTGCTACTGACTTGTCCTGTCCTGTGATTAGATTCTACTGTAGTCACCCATTCTTATATTATTCTTTTACCGCCCCTGTAGCCTTGTATATATCATGTATGATTATGTGAAAACACACAATGTGCGCGCAACAAATGCAGCACATAGGCACATGAGACGAAAAAGGAGGTTCTTGGAGCATAGTCGGTTATTAGAAAGGGCTTCCAGGAAACGTAGGGTTGATGTTTATGGAATGTGCTTGTGTGCTTGTGAACAATGTATCACAATGTGTACACATTGCATGCAACACATGGGCACATGTCAGATGTGCCGATATGTGCTGATGTGAAAATGCACGATGTGTGCACAACGCATGCAGCACATAGACACATGCGGCGAAAATATGGATTCTGTAACGGCAGATATACCCTAAAAGGGATTTTCTTAGTGGGATTCCGTAAAAGTGATTCAACAAACGTATTGCTAGGATGCCTTACATATAAGAAACTGTCTGTTGATCTTTTTATGTGCTACTATACTACTCACATTTTGCTAAGGATCACTCCCCATTCGTCAACATAATTTGTACTTGAAAGGAATATAGGTACATTATTTGTTTGTTTATTTATTCGGGAGCAGTGACACTTTTAATGGTCTGGGTCATATCAAGTTGTACAAATTTAAGGGTAGAAAAAGCTAGAGTTCCCATAGGAAAGCACTCAACAATGCCAAGGAACTGTCGCACTCTCTGATTTATCATCTTGGTACAAGCAGGGTTAGCACTACTTGAAGGCAAGTGACCCGTGGGAATACTGCGCATCGACCATAGATGTACAACATGTCAACGTAACACTTACCTTCAACCAATGCTAACCGCTTGTGTCAGGAGGGTACATTAGAGAGGCCGACAGTTACTCACCATTGCTCAGTTGTTCTCTCTGGGTACTCCGGCTCCCCCCATGTGTAAAATTGTATGACATGCTATGATCAAAGCTTGTGGGAGTCGAATTAAACCTTAATGAACAAATAAACAAACTTAAAACAATACACACAATTTGACCTTTTATGTGTCAAATATATAGATGGCTAGGAGTGATCCTCAGCACAATGTGAGTAGTATATTATTCTCCAGAAATCCGAACTAAATAAATTGATTTGGGGAGATTTAAATAGGGACTGGTAGGGACTTGTGGGGACTATTTGGGATACCTATGGTGGTAGTATACTACTGGAGGCTAATGGTCGTAAACACAAGTGGTTTCAACAACCGGAGATCCACACCCCCTACTACTTCCCTTCCTCGGTCCTCTGTTGGGTTCCCATGAGCTCTCCCAATAAGAGTCGATCTCCACATCTCCTACTACTTCCATTCATCGGTCCCATGTGGGGTTCCCATGAAATTCCCCCTGTAAGGATCGATCTTAACATCTCCTACTGCTTCCCTTCGTCGGGCACCTGTGGGGTTCCCATGAGATTCCCCAATAAGGGTCGATCTCCACATCCCCTACTACTTCCCTTCGTCGGTACCCTGTGGGGATCCCATGAGATTCCCCCGATGAGGGTCAATCGCCACACCCCCTGCTACTGACGAAAACATCCTGCTATACTACCGGAATGCATTGATGAATGATGATGTGGCTGAAAAAATAGTCAGTCCCGACTTGAGCCGTCACAGTCGAGACAAAACAATGTTTACAACCCCCCCCCCCCCCCCCCCCCGCCTCACAGATCGGTCAATTTTACGATGCCCTTTCAAATGTATAGAATGTATTTTGGATGTTTTCGGCCTTCAAAAATTAACTGCTTACCCAACACAGTATTTATAAAAAATAAATTACATTTCACATTTTTCGAAAAGTTCACAATTTTTCAATAAAATTATACAAATATAGATATCAGTATGGTTTTACTGAGAAACTCCCGAGATATTTTAGGCTGTGGGAGGCTTACACTGTGCAATTTTCAGGCCTTTTTCGCCGCCTATGTTAGGTAAAGGGTTCACAAAAAAGTAAAAAATGCAGCGATCGTAACATCTGATCTTGGTTTACGGCTTCTGAACTTCTTTTGCGGCGTTTATACGGTATTGATCGTACTTACAAATGGCCCGAAGACACATTCCACTTTCGAATTACGAAGAATTGAAAAAACATGTTTCCAGTTCCATTGGACTCACGTCAGTCCGAATACACTCTCCGATACTAAATTAGACGTTATTGAAAGAAAATATGTTGATCGGTGTTTGCAGACTCTGTCACTGAAGCTCTTATCGCATGACACGTACAAAATATATATTTCTTGTTCACTTTCCACCACATTTACCACATCACATTGTTTTACTCTTTATCAGCTTTATCGCAATCAGTTACGGAATATCAGTTTGAAAGTGCATCTGCTCGCAACGATTCTACAGCTACCAGTTGACGATTAACTTTTTTCTGAAAACGCAATCAGTTTTATTTTTAAAAAGTCGTCGAAACGTGACACGCTTCTTGCCATTATATGACTTTGTTGTTCATATCATTTTTCTGTTGTGTTACAGACAGACAGAGGCGGATTCAAGCGTGGCCTGAACCGGGGCGGACTACGCGCACGCGCCTACAGCATTTTCGAATAAATGTATGGGCGTGATCACACAAGGGATTCATTATAGAACCACAGATGCATGTCATGCTGCACACCCGGGCGCGTAGGTATCTATATCAGGTGTGTGTGTGGGGGAGGGGGGGGGGGGGGACAGGGATTTTTTTTTTTGGGGGGGGGGGGGGCAATCATTTTTATGTTGTAGGCATATCGTCGTGTGAAATGTTACCAAAACAGAAAAACAAATACAGGTTTGCCTAAATCGTTTAGCATTTGGTTATTTATGGTTTATTTCCTGCATTACCCATATTTTAACTACAAAATATTGGTAATCCTTGGAATATAAGTTTCCTTAGCATCCATTAAAAAGTACGATATGGTAACGTAATTTTCAACTTTCAAGCAAGTGTAATTGACATTGTATATACAATGCTTTATTGTGGTTCTGATTTTGTCTGTCTATCTTCAAATGCGCAACTTCCCTCCAGTGTGTATTACTACTGAGAGGGGGTGTGGGTGTTGAAACGGCGGTATGCTTGCAGCCGCGGGAGAGTGGACTTTGCAATAAAAGGGCGTTAGATAGTTCCCTGATACATTTTATGGAGCACTGTGCAATCAATGTGTGAACCGACCGTGGATCCCCGCACAATGTGTGGAGGTGGACTGCTGCTTGCCCTAACTTGTAGGATAGAAGAAAGTAACATTATCTACACTCTAAAATCATTTGGGTTAAAAATGAACCCAAATCAACTGGGTTGAGTGAATCTGAACCCAAATGGGTTCATATTCACTCAATCCAATTGATTTGGGTTCATTTTTAACCCAAGGATTTTAGCGTGCAGATTAGAAAGTGCAATAAATACTCGACTCACTATATTGGAAGAATTTCACACCCAGGGAGAGAGTAACTTACAAAAATGATTTTTATGACCTTGACCCGTTGAAAGCACCCAGTCGGGCAGTTTTACCCAGCTAATGTGTACACCACTGTCATAAAACTAAATAATAAATTTCCTGAAGTATTTTATCTGTGAAAAGTATAGTTGATAAAAGCAATTGGGTATGGTACAGGTAGTTGGTCGATACGACCGAGTCGTCGGGCATCGAGATCCTACACCCCCTCCCTCCCCACAAACAATTTCTTACAGGCTTGATTTTACGCGAGAAATATTGTCCACAAAGATGTTCTCTATACAATCACTTGACAGTGTAATTTTTTTGTCGTGTTCAGCTTCTTGATGAATGCTCGCCACTATTCATAAAAGAATACTAGTTACATTTAACCCTTTACCCAACGTAATGGCCAAAACCGGCCAGCGCTATTCACAAATTATCCATTCAATTTTTATATCTTTTCATTTTTGTCACAAAAACATAACTTATGAACCCTCACTGGAACGAGTTCGTTCCAATGAGTGTCATAAGCTATGTTTTTGACGCAAAAAAAAAAAAAATAATAAAAAATTAGTGCTTCAAGAATTTAATTTACAAGTATCGTCTGCTTTTTTCGTGTTTGGTAAAGGGTTAAATGAATTAATATGACCCGAAGCCGATGGTGATTTTTTAACCCTTTACCCAACGTAACGGCCAAAACCGGCCAGCGCTATTCTCAAAAATCGCCAATTAATTTTCATTATTTTTTTCATTTTTTGTCTCAAAAACATAGGTTATGACCCCTCGTTGGAACGAGCTCGTCGAGCTCGTTCCAACGAGGGGTCATAACCTATGTTTTTGAGACAAAAAATGAAAAAAATTAGTTATTCAAGAATTATTTTTGCAAGTGTCGTCTGCTTTTCAGGTTAGGTAAAGGGTTAAGGAAACTCATTTCATACGGAAAGTGTACACACAATATTGTCACGACATGGATATTAACCACTCGGTTTGGGGGCGTGGAGACGATAACCTATTTGGCGGGGTCGGAGTGATTTGCCCTGACTGTGCGTCAAGGTATGCCTTCGACGAAGGAATACCTCGATGATGCGTTTGAAATATTATTCTTTTGGGACAATAGTTCAAAAACTCAACAGAGCTTGGAAATGTGTTTGTGAATAAATGGATTTGCATTTTGTTGCCGTGGGCCACGGCCTTCCCAACTTCCTGTATTTTAATTTTCCAATGTCCCGACTGTAAAGATTATTAGGAAGGGGTGTCCACCCAGGACTCCTCCACTCCCAGCAGTGGCGAAGTCAGCATTCTCAAATGGGGAGGGGGGACGAGGGGTGGGGGGACGGCATCACATGCCGTGGGCATGTCTTGAGGGTCGTGGGTCTGGGAGAGATTGTGGCATTCCTGGCGTGGGGCCTGACCCTACCCCGGGAAAAAATGTGAAAGCTCTAGTGCTCTGAGGGCGAATCAGGGTAAAATTTGCTTTATTCGCTTATTTATTTATTGGTGTTTTTAAGGTCACATATTTCTGCACAATGGCTAATCATGACCATGACAGTTTTACGGGTGGAGGAAGCCGGAACACGCGGAGAGAACCACCGAGCACCGACGAGCAACTGTCAGCTCCCCAACATACTAACTCCACACAAGCAGGGTTAGCATTGGTTGAAGACAAGTGCACCATCGACGTGCAATACGCCTTAGTACACAGCGCCACCGTGCCCCCACGTGGGCAATGGGGGTGAAGTGTCTTGCCCAAGGACACAACGCGGTTGCCGCAGGTAGGAGTCGAACCGAGGACCTCTTGGCTAAAATTTGCTTTCAACTGGAGGTGGCCATTATCTATGAATGTTCTCCAACACAAAACACTGTATCAGTGTTTTTGCTTCAATCCGGGTATAAATGTAATGGATGGATGAAAATGGTTGAAATGGGATTTGAATTGGGGAAGGGGGGCATTAAGATTGGGGATGTGCCTCTGGGCTCCCCCAGCTCTGCCACTGACTGCCATTCTGGGCGAGGGAATAGATAAGGTGTGACGTCATAACGCGGGGCACTCTGATTATGACGTGGGTCGTCATTCTCTCTAAAATCAGGTGGAATAAAAAACTCAGTTGGGTTTTTATTCATTCATCTCTATTGATTTGGGTTGATTTTTAATCCGACTGATTTTAGAGTGGGGTTGCGCCCATTAGCGACCATTTTATGATGTTATTACCATGGTGGTACGCGTTGTTGGTGAGAATACGAAGTGCGTGTTGTCTGGGTTACACGTGTTTCCGTTGTCAGCTTTTTTTCACTGGAGGTCTCCATCTTGGTTCTCATGGTGACGCATGGTTTCTGAGCTTTCAATACACTGAGGGTGTTCATAAGGTACTCTCGATTGTATGGGACATGTAATTACCAACAAGGATCCGACATCGAGTAAAATTTCCGAAATTGAACGGACAACTTCCAAAAGGTACCGAAACGGACTTAGCTTGACAAGGCTGACCACCATCTTGACTAGCACGCAGTGCTCTAGGACGTGCTAAAGATGTGTTCGATTGTATGAGAGTGTCTTACTGGTTATAATTCTACCGTGATCCCGGTTTCCTACCTATTACGAACCTTATTCTTCCCATGCCTTGTTACGCTAAGTATATCTGAGCCTGTGTTGAGTTCAACCACATCTTAATAGATTCTGCCACACTGCCCCATTCACATTAACCCTTTGCCCAACGTAACGGCCAAAAAAGGCTAGCTCTATTCACAAAAATCGCTAACCAATTAATTTTCATTATTTTTCTCATTTTTGTCTCAAAAACATAGGTTATGACCCATCTTTGGAACGAGCTCGTTCCAATGAGGAGTCATAACCTATGTTTTTGAGAAAAAAATGAGTTATTCAAGAATTTTGTTTGCAAGTGTCGACTGCTTTTCTTGTTAGATAAAGATATAACCTGTATCTGACTATACAGTAACCTCAAGTTGAGGTGAAACATTTATGGCATGCGCTTTTCTGCAAGTGCACAATGCACGCGCAAAAATGCAACACGTGGGCAAACGCTGGATCTTCTCAAATATGCTTCTTGCTCACTGAGTGGCCATGTCCTGAAAGGGTAGTGCACAGAGCTAAACAATTTGTGATACCCCTGTCCTATAACAAGCCTTTAGGCAACATGGCAACCACGTGCTACCATAGAAACCAAGATGGCGGCCTCCAGTATTCAAAATGGACGGCGGGAACACGTAACACCCTAACAACACGTGCTACGAATGCCCAACACCACGTATCACTATGGGGATGACGTCACAAGATGGCCGCTCACGCGAGTTATCATGACAACACAACATTGCGCCAGTGGGTCAAGTGGCATGACGTCACTTCCGAGGTCCGACAGAATGGGTGGGGGGGGGGGGGGGGGACGTGCGGGACATACTACTGCGCTGTTTTGTGCTTCACGAAGCTCAATACTGATAATGATACAGTCTTTCGAAATTTTGGGAATATCATCTACGCCAAAAAGGAAACAAATCTAAAGTGTGTAGCCATCCTAGGCTTCATGGTTATAGCTGAACCATGAAATGACATCATAGGTGGTCATATGGTCAAAAATTACAATGCGTCCAATTTTGTTGTAATTTTGTGTTTCGAGCTCAGAATATTAGGAGAGAGCCGGGGGGTTTTCTCGCCGTTCTTGGCGCCTTTAGGTCACTTTAAAGTCTAGGCTATTTTGTCATATTTCATTCAGCAGGACTGACGGCGTATTCCGTGTCTTTGTACATTAAAAGGTGGCAAACACCTTCTCTCAGTTGTTGGGCGACTCGTCTTTGGTCGTGCATCGTTGAATAACTTCTGTAAATTCGCTTTGAGATTTTAACCCTTTAAAAGTGATGGTATCTTCCATTTCAATTCAATGGCAGCAACTGGAAGAGTCCATATTCATTATTTGGGGGTAGACCAATTAATATTTTCAACATGCAGCCTCGAGGTTGCACGTTGAAAATATTGATTGGTCTTCTCGAGTCTCCACACATTCTCTAAGCAGTCATCCTACTTAACGTAAATATGGCGTATCATGTTTCTGACCCGGAAAAACGGCCCCTCGTGTTCACAGGGTTAAAGCCATCTGGTTTGTTTCTGATTCTCTATGATAAGCTGTGATAAGCATACATTTGATGCATCAGTCAATTAATTTTTTATCAGTTGATTCTTTTTTTCAGAACTACACCGTCCGATTTCAGCTGAAAATGACAAGTACCAAATATGCATTTTTACTCTCTTACCTGAGGCAGTTTTTCCAACTGGTTTAATTAATTAAGACGTATCGTCAGAAAGGCGAGTCTGTCCGCAAGTGATATAAATTGTCCTTGCAATGACCAGTTGTGAATCTGGTAAGTGTTAATTAACTTTTTGAACCCTGGTGGTATCTTCCATTTCAGTACAACTTCAGCAATTTGAAGAGTCCATTATTCATTATTTGAAGGTAGACCAATTAATATTTTCAACGTGCAGCCCTAAGGGCTGCACGTTGAAAATATTCATTGGTCTACCCTACACATTCACTACGAAGCCACCCTACTTAATGAAACTATGGAGTATCATTTGTCGGACCCGGAATAGCGGCCTCTCGGGTTCAAAAGGTTAAATAAGAAGCTGGGAAGCGCATGCGTCACCACATATATTTACCCACAAAGAGATTTCCTATTTTTATACTACAGTCCCGACTGCCCAATATTCCAACAATACTATCGGAAGAAAGAAACGCAAGTCTTTTTCTGTGGTAAATATTTCAAATGTGTTATAGATGATTATTTCATTGTTTGGATTTTGGTATTATTTCTTTATTACTGATTAAATATTAACGAGTTTTGTTGTCTTTACACTGACGGCGTTTGCATAGATAACGTTGTAACGTGGGTACCCTACGCCATTTCCTGATCAAAATCAATAGCGTATGTGGCCACCCCGGGCTTCAGTCGCCGCTGAAACTCCCCTTACCATTGATCCCCCATCAAGTTGTTTATGGTCCTTTGTGGGATGTTATTCCACTCCCAAAGAAGGGCCTACGTGAGCTGGGCGACGTTGTTTGGGCCGTTGGCGCGCTTGCTGACCTTCCTGTCCAGCCGGTCCCATAAATGCTCGATCAGGGACAACAAATCTGGATAGTACGGTGACCAGTCGAGAACTGGGACATTGTTTTTGATTGGGGGTGTCACGACAAACTCTAGCAACGTGTGGCCTCGTATTATCCTGCAGCAACGTAAGGTTACACGCATGGATAAGAGGAAGAACGTGAAGCTTGATGACCTAGTCCCGATATATTGCGGCTGTAAGATTGTCCTGGATGACCGCGAGAGGTGTTTTCACGCCATGAGAAATCCCCCCCCCCCCCCCTCAAAAAAAAAAAAAAAAAAAAAATTAAAACAATCTCCCACGAATCTGTCGTTTTCCTTAACGCATGCGGCAGAATATCTTTCACCTCGACGTCGATACCAACGTTGTCATCCATCTGACCTGTAACGCATGAACCGAGACTCATCAGTAAATAACACACGCCTGCAGTGGGCCAAGTGAATCTAAATGTAAAGTACAAATGTTGACGTCAACAAGGTGTAAGTTGCGGACCAACGTCGGGACGTCGTGGCCTTAAATGGAACTCCCGCAACTGATTCATAACTGTTGTTGGACACACTCGGCGATCATGAGTGACCACAAGCTGACTCGCGTCTCCGTAGCCGTATGAAATCGGTTACCGGGTGTGAATGACGTATGCCTCTATCTTGACATGTAACGCGCGGACGTCCGCTAATCTTCCCGTGGCTCTGAGACGCCCGACTAAACGAGCTATTGTCTATTCGTGGATTCCAAATTGCTGGGCAACGAGACGTTGCAATTGGCCCTTCATAATTAGAGCAATAGCCCTACTCCTATCAACCTAGAACATTCGATTTTCAATCGAGTTGAAAGGAAATGTTGCACAATCGATGTGTACTATTCAAAACTTCGATTTGGTATGGTTTTCAACCCATAGCGCGTGGGTGTGCCCCGGATGCACGCTTTGTCGAAAATCTGTCGAAAACATGTCGCGTCGCACGTAGTCATAGTTGACTGCATTTAAGCCAAAGACTCTTTAGACAGTGCACTGAGGTAGCTAAGTGTCCAATTGTACTACATTTGGTCTATGGATAAAAAAACTGAACTTTTTTCCGTCAGTATTCATTACCGATGTCTATAGAGCATTTTCCCATTTTTTATTTTTTACTCCCGTAAGCGCTCGCGAAAAATAAAACGTTTATGTCCACACTCATGAGATAATTCATGACTAAAATAGGGTAGATTTTCTTTTTATTATATGCCACGAGACATTTTATTGCACAATATTCAGCCCAATTTGACCCCTAATGTGTACGTTTGAAAACAATAACAAATATCAGCTGGTCGTTCCTTCAAGGCGACGTCATGCGCCTGAGCGTGACGTCATTTGGGAAGCTGCCTAGGAATATATCTCGATATCTATCGAGCCTATAGATATCGAGAAATATCTTTTAGATATTTTGTGATAATTCACAGGCAAGCATATAATAAAAATACCATATTTGTATGAAAAAAAAATTTTCCAACTCAGTTATTCAAAGCTTTGAAACCTCTTGTACGCATTCTACTTAATGTTTGTTGTAGTACACGTTAACGATCGTTACTTGAAAAGATAAACGGTTTGTTCTCTTCATTCTTTCTTCTGTCTGCTCGCTTAGATCTTCTCTTTAATACTTATCGTCTCCATTCTGTTCATACTTTGTTCACTTCGACGGTTGTTCACTTTAACCTTCAATCTTTAACTTCGTTCTCTACTCTCCTGGTTTCCATGATTAGTTTGCATCTTGCTCGTGAAAGGTTATACTGTTATAGCCTTATTTCATAATTCTCTGTATCTCTGTGGCGCCTGGTTGTTTTGAAGAACCTTCTCGCGGGTATCCATTTTTGGAATTCCATGACATTTCCCACGTGTCACTCAAGGTCATAGGAGCCTGTTCGTTTGGGCCCCTGTTAACTGTACGCTGTAGTTCTACGAGTTGTCCCAAAAAGTATGGCTTCCACCGTGACGCGCTTATTTTCCGTATGAGCCTTTGCTGCCCCCGACTCAGGGGCGTAGCCGGGGTATCAAAGATAGGGGGAAAGAACAATATCTATGGGGGCTAGTTCAGCGATCTGAACGTAGCGGCTACCCCCTATGAAAGGGGTAGCGTCTGCGTTCAGATCGCTGAACTACTAGGGGACATACAGAATAGGATGCGCGGCATCATTCCAGCCATGTAGCGGCGAGATGGGGGTGAGCCCAAGAGGGAGACATTCTCTCTCGCTGGAGGGGAGGGGGGCTTCCGCAGGGGAAAATGTTGAAAATTCGAGGCAAAAAATATGCAATTTCCTGAGTCCGTTTGTGTCCATAATTTATTAGTTGTGAAAGGCATTAATGATTAGGCCATATCACCTGGGGGGCATGACTGAAAGGGGGTGGGGGCGCCTCTCAGCGCCCCCCCCCCCCCCCCGGCTACGCCATAGCCCCGACTTCTATTTAATTCAGCACTCCGTCGTTCATACAGCTGGTATTCTTCAGGCCTCGTTGATTTCAACGGGTTTTTTCTTGGATTCTTCATTTTTGCATAGAAGGTGTGCTTCCGTAGTTCGTGGAGTGTGTAGATCTTGTACTTCCTCAGGTGTTCGGCTCTGATTTTATAAGCAGTCTTCTTGGGGTTTCCCATGTCGTTGTGTACTACCGCTGGTTATTATCGAAATGATGATCTTACGGGGTTTTCTCTCCTCTATACCGTAAGGAAAGGGTCTCTCAACTATCATCAGTAATATCGTCGTCTGAGTGCTAGAATGTCCTATGTCCCCTATGGGACATAGGACATTCTAGCACTCAGACGACGACATATCTTTCAACAGCACATCACCCTGTCATAAGTACACTCTAAAATCAATTGGGTTAAAAATTAACCAACGACACCCTTTTTGTGAACATTGTGCCTAGTCCATTTCGGCACACCCATACACCCTATTTGTTACATATTGTGTGCTGGCCCAGAGACATGTCAATGGAAATCGGGTATCACGGGTGAGGCCAAAATATGGAAGGGAGTCTGGCTTTGGGAACGGTCGATTGTATCATGCGGACATTGTGCACAAGCACAAGGCACTTATAGATGTATAATATCCACTTAGATGCTGGACTTTATAGTCAGATACAGACTAAGGTGCATGGCGCAGGCGGATTGAATCTTGGTCGAGGTCAGGGGTGACTCAGGTGAGACTGGGTTGTTATAGCCCCCATATTATATCGAGATTGATATATCCTTAGTGAATAATTATATGAGATAGATATTTTTTTTATTATTGCTGCATTTTCTGACTGGTCTGACTCATTTGCACTCAGTGACCTTGTTTACATCTTTGTTACACTGATCTACAATTATTGCACATATAGCTGTTGATTGTTTAAGTAGGTCAGGGACCTTGTTTACTTGGATTGTGACAGAATCACCTGGAGACTGATAGAAACTGACAGAACATTGTAGACATTTCATCTTCTAGGACATTCTATCTGGTTACTATATAAAGGTTTGTCAACAGAATTCAAAAACTCATTTTTAGAAAGCCATTTTAGAAAGACTCACTTCAGTTAAAACACAGCAGTTGTTTCCATTGGAGATTATTATTGTTTGAGAACAGTGCATTTATTATAGAATCAGTGCTTCTTTGTGATTTGGAAGATTGATTCCAAAAGAGAATTTTGAAGAGAATCTATTCATCTTGGAAAAGAGAATTTATACTTTCTGTGAAACAGAATATTATTTTGTGAAAAGCCAGGATTCTACTGGATTACTTGGAAATTACCTGTGGCGCCAATACTTCTTGGATTTTTACTCCATTTGAATTTTACAGAGCATTTTATTATATTTTATTGGAGACTGCTGAAATTTCAAAGTGAAAATTTTATTACAAATCTACGGGATACTGTTTCTGAAGAGACATTCTTGGATTTAACACTACATATACCAGCTGGTAACTTTCTTCACAAGATTCTTCACCACTGGATTCTGTCAAACTGTACTTTGGACTAATTCAATAATTGATAAGTACCACTGTTTTTATTTTCTGTAAACCAATTAGTGTAAAAGATCTTTGTATCATTTTTTTTTTATATTAATTTTTTTTAATTAAATTTCAGAATAGATAAATTCATAGTTATTCTTGCTGATTCTCAGATTTTTTTTCTGTTATCAATATCAATAATATTTCCATACCGTAACAGAAATTGGGGACTGGTCCGGGATTGAATATTAGATAACGAGAAAGCTTTATTTGCGTATTGCAATTACTATTTTGGCTCACTTTCAAAACATTTAAATTTTCTTAGAAAATTTCAGTATTATTATTTATATTCTGAGAACCAGCAAACGTTTTCATCATGGTATTTATTGTGACAGAATTTATTTCTGAATTTGAAGGCTCTCCTAGTTTGGCCCTTTTAGAATCTCTTAAGAAGGAGGATTTATTTCAACTTGCTCAGTATCTAAAATTACCTGCCACCCCTGGTCTGAACAAACATAAACTTAAACAGCTCATTGTAAATCATTATATTGAGGAGGGTCTTTTGCCTCAGTCTGGGTCACCTGTCTCTGAACCACAACCTACTGATGCCCTTGAACTCAAAAGGTTATAATTGGAACTAAAGAGATTAAAAATGCAACAAGAAATGAAAAGACAGGAAAATGAAATAAAATTAAAAGAATTAGAAGCTCAAAAAGAAAGGGAACAGATTCAGGCTCAAAAAGAAAGGGAACAAATTCAGGCTCAAAAAGAAATGCATTTAAGGGAAATTGAAATTCAGGCCCAAAAGGAAATAATTAATAAAAGAATTAGAATCACAACGTCAAGGCTCAAATGTAATTTCCCCAAGTAGATTTGATGCAACTAAACATGTTAGGCTAGTTCCCCCCTTTCAAGAAAAAGAAGTTGATAAATATTTTTCACATTTTGAAAAAGTGGCAACAAGTTTAGAATGGCCAAGAGATGTCTGGACTGTGCTATTACAAAGTGTTTTGAAAGGGAAGGCCCAAGAAATCTATTCCGCTCTATCTTCTGAGCAAAGCAATAATTATGACACTGTTAAAGAGGCTATACTTAAGGCATATGAACTTGTTCCAGAGGCCTATAGGCAGAAATTCAGAAATTATTATAAAAACGAAAATCAAACTCATGTGGAATTTGCCAGAGAGAAGCAAAATTTATTTGACAGGTGGTGCCATTCCAAAGAAATTGGGACAGATTTCTCTAAACTAAAAGAAATGATGCTGATTGAAGAGTTTAAAGGAAAGATACATTCAGATATAAGGGCCCACTTGGATGAACAAAAAGTTGACACATTAAGCAGAGCTGCAGTACTAGCAGATGACTATGTCTTAACTCATAAAATGAGTCGTAACACTACAAATTTTTGGCTTCACAAGAATTCTTTCCAAAGTGGACCTAGACCAACTTCAGACAAAACTCATCCTTCCAGTCCTCCAAACTTTTCACCACCCAAAATTAATAGGAAGCCTAATGAGAATAAGTCATCTAATGCCAGTCCTATACCATTACGACCCAACAGTTCAACTAAAACATGTAATTATTGTAAGAAACCAGGTCATTTATTATCTGATTGCTGGCTGTTAAAAAGGAAAAATGAGTCCTCTACTTCACAGAATGCACTAGCATGAGCTCCATGCCCTGAAAATTATGTAATAAAGCAATATGCTTTAGAAAATTATAAGCCATTTATTTCTGAAGGCTTTGTTTCCCTTGAGGGGGATAAGCACTGTTCCTTACCAATAAAAATACTGAGAGACACAGGGGCTACTCAGTCTTTAATGTTAGAAGGCATTTTGCCATTTTCTGAAGAAAGTGCGACCGGGGCACAAGTTCTAATATCAGGTATTGAGTCAAACTCTTTAAATGTTCCACTTCATAAAATAAATTTGAGAAGTAGTTTAGTAAATGAGACTGTGACAGTAGGAATCAGACCTACTCTACCTGTAAAAGGTATTTCTTTATTATTGGGAAATGACTTAGCTGGTGACAAAGTCACTGTGGAACCTCAAGTGGTGGATAAGCCAAGCACAGATGAAAGTATTATTAATTTGAAGGAATCTTTTCCTTTTGCTTTTCCAGCATGTGCTGTGACTCGGTCCATGGCAAAGAAAGCTGAGGTTGATACCAACCTCAATTGTGTTGATTTGAACAACAGAGCTGAGGATAAGAACAGTCACAGAATTACGGATTCTGAAGATGTTGATTTGTCTCACACATTTTTGAGTCAGTGTGATGACTCCTCCAGAAATTGTAAAGAGGCCACTACACCTGAGAGTGATAGGGGGACCTCCTTGAATGTCATTTCCCGGACATCTTTAATTCAGGAACAGGAAAGTGATCCTGACCTTGCCGAGCCACGTGAAAGGGCTCTAACAGAGGCAGAAGCCCAAAACTCCCCTGTCTGTTATTTTAAATGAAAGTGTCAATGACACTGTAGCTCAGCTTGTCAAGACAAAGACATGTACATGTATAGTATGTGACACAGCCATGACAAACATCTAGGTAATGACCTGATAACAAAGGTACATATAAAGTATTGTAACGGTCTGTACATAAATACTGACTGTTGCCTGTAACAAATGTATAGGTAAAGTATTGTAAAGATGGGTGACAGTCAGTTGCTAAACTAGAAAAAAATCTTTGAGTCCCAGAGTGGGTCTGACTGAACCCCAAAATATTTGTTCTCATAGCACAGTGATAACAAAGGCACCCCAAAACACACTAATTCCTGTGCCAAGGTGAAAACAAAGGTACCCAAGAAGTTTCATGAAGATCAGTTCACAAATATGAGCTGTGCAGAAGTTGTGACAAAAAACTGATTTGACCTAATTTCGGTACAAAATGGCCACTGGCAGCCATCTTGAATTTTGGACCGCACCCAGAAACACTCGTTCTCATCCCAAGGTGATAACAAAGGTACCCAAGAAGTTTTGTGAAGATCGGTTGATAAATACAGCCTCTAGCCCGAGCCGTATTGACATGAACACTTACAGTGTATAAGTAGCACTGAATAAATCAAAGTTCATCTAATTTGCATAATTTCTGCACGAGAAAAAAAACCGTACCATATGTGATGTATTCCATGTTACTAAACATTCATACAATTTTTTTTTCAAATCAGACCTTTCATACAGAAGTTCTGTACAAAAGACTGATTTCACTAATTTTGGTACAAAATGGCTGCTGGTGGCCATCTTGAATTTCGGACCACACCCAAAACACTCGTTCTCATCCCACGGTGATAACAAAGGTACCCAAGAAGTTTCGTAAAGATCGGTTCATAAATACGGCCTCTAGCCTGAGCCGTATTGAAGTTGTGTACAAAAAACTGATTAGACTTAATTTCGGTACAAAATGGCCACTGGCAGCCATCTTGAATTTTGGACGGCACCCAGAAACACTCGTTCTCGTCCCAAGGTGATAACAAAGGTACCCAAGACGTTTCGTGAAGATCGATTCATTCATAAATACAGACTATAGCCCGAGCCATATTGACATGTGTACTTACTGTGTGTAAGTAGCACTGAAAAAATCAAAGTTCATCTAATTTGCATAATTTCTGCACGAGAAAAAAACCCGTATTATATGTGATGTATCCCATGGTACTAGACATTCACACAAAAAAATATTCAAATCAGCGCTTTCATATGGAAGTTCTGTGCAAAAATCTGATTGCACCAAATTTTGTACAAAATGGCTGCCATCGGCCATCATGAACTTCGGACCGGACCCAAAAACACTCGTTCTCGTTCCACGTTGATAACAAAGGTACCCAAGGAGTTTCGTAAAGATCGGTTCATAAATACGGCCTCTAGCCCGAGCCGTATTGGCATTTGCACTTACAGTGCTGAAAGTAACACCAAAAAACATCAAAGTTAGTCTAATTTGCATAATTTACGCACGAGAAAAAAACCCGTATTATATGTGATGTATCCCATGGTACTAAACATTCATTCAAAAATTTATTCAAATCAGAGCTTTCATATGGAAGTTCTGTACAAAAAACAGATTTCTGCATCGTCGGTACAAAATGGTGGCTGGCAGCCATCTTGAATTTCGGACCGCACCCAAAAACACTCGTTCTCGTCCCACGGTCATAACAAAGGTACCCAAGAAGTTTCGTAAAGATCGGTTCATAAATACGGCCTCTAGCCCGAGCCGTATCCAATTGTTGACGGACAGATGGACAGACGGACCATGGCATAAGCTCAAATTTGGCTTCGCCAAAGTTGAGCTAAAAATCTGATGTACTCATGAGGAAATGGCGACCACCAGAAGTACCCTTCAATAGTGATTGGGAGGTTATTTATCAAATAGTTGTCCCCACTAAATACCGGAATGAAATAATAAGCCTGGCTCATGAAAATCCAGTGGCTGGACATTTGGGAGTTAGGAAAACCTACTCTCGTATTCAACAATGTTTTTACTGGCCCAAGCTTCGACAGGATGTTGTTGAATTTTGTAAAACCTGCCACACCTGTCAAATTGTAGGAAAACCCAACCAGAAGATTTCTCCTGCTCCCCTTCAACCAATCCCTGCTTTTGAGGAGCCATTTAGTATAATTATTATTGATTGTGTTGGCCCATTGCCTAGAACAAGATCTGGAAATGAATATCTTCTTACCATCATGTGTGCTTCTACACGATTTCCTGAGGCTATACCTCTAAGAAATATTAAAACTAAGACTATAGTTAGGGCCTTGATAAAATTTTTCACGACTTTCGGTCTACCCAGGTCTGTGCAATCAGACCAAGGCTCAAATTTTATGTCAAACATTTTTCAGCAGGTGATGTATGAGCTCAAAATTAAGCAGTACACATCAAGTGCCTATCATTCCGAAAGTCAAGGAGCTCTAGAACGCTTTCATCAAACACTGAAGACCATGATAAAGGCCTATGGGGAGGATAATGAGAAGGACTGGGATGAAGGAGTACATCTCCTCTTATTTGCAGTCCGTGAGACTGTACAGGTATCTCTGGGGTTCAGCCCTTTTGAATTAGTGTTTGGACACTCAGTGAGGGGTCCACTCACTGCTTTGAAGGAGAAATGGCTCGAGGAAGAGCCACCTGAAATTTCTCTTCTGGACTATGAGTCCTCTTTTAAGGAAAAACTGCACCAGGCCAGAGAAATGGCAATAAACATTTAAAGAAAGCCCAGAGTCATATGAAGACCTGGTGTGATAAAAAGGCGAAATTTCGCACCATTAAACCTGGGGACAAGGTGCTAGTATTAATCTGTTTGAAGGGCAATGCTTTACAAGCAAGATATTCAGGCCCTTATATTGTTAAGCACAAGATCAGTGATACTGATTATGTTGTTGAGACTCCCGATAGACTCAAAAATACTCAGCTCTGCCATATAAATATGTTGAAAACATATTATGAGAGAGAACCAAACTCTCTACCAGTCTCAACAGTCACCCACATGGATGAGCTGGAAAATCCTGTAGAGGATATTCATGAAGACGGCGAAAATGTACCTCTGAAGTTACAGAACTCAGATGTCCTGAGAGATCTACAAAATAAAACAGATTATTTACTGCCTGACCAAAGAAAAGATTTAGTTGATTTAATTTTCAAATATCAACACTTATTTCCCGTTGTGCCTAGTAGGACATCTGTTATTTTTCATGATGTTGATGTAGGAGAGGCAAATCCCATCAAACAGCATCCATATAGATTGAACCCTTTCAAAGCTCAGATCATGAGAAAGGAAATACAGTATATGCTGGACAATGATATCATAGAACCTAGCCATAGCAACTGGAGTTTGCCCTGTATACTTGTCCCAAAACCTGATGGGAGTTACCGATTTTGTACAGATGACCGTAAAGTGAACAGCCTCACCAAAACAGACAATTATCCAATTCCAAGAATTGATGACTGCATTGACAAACTTGGCCATGCTAAATTTGTGACAAAATTTGACTTGTTAAAGAGGTATTGGCAAGTCCCTTTAACAGAAAAAGCAAAAGAAATATCTGCTTTTGTTACCCCATTTGGGTTGTATCAATATAAAGTAACCCCTTTTGGCATGAAAAACTCTCCGGCAACGTTCCAGCGCATGGTTAACCACTTAATTGCAGACCTAGATCACAGTGAAGCTTATATTGAGGATGTTATTATACACACAGATACAAATTGGGCTGATCATCTGAAGCATATTCATGACTTTTTTGACAAAGTGACCCAAGCCAACCTAACTATTAACTTGGTAAAATCAGAATTTGGCAAAGCAACTGTAAATTATTTATGTCATGTTGTGGGGCAGGGGCAGGTGAGGCCGATTGCGGTAAAAGTTGATGCCGTTGTAAATTTTCCAGTACCAAGCTCTAAAAAAGAGCTCATGAGATTCTTTGGCATGGCTGGATTTTATAGAAAATTTTGTTTAAATTTCTCAGATGTTGTCTCCCCTTTAACCAGTTTAATGAGAAAAAGGGTTAAGTTTGTTTGGACTGAGGAATGCCAGAAATCCTTTAACAGAATAAAAACTTTATTAAATAATTCCCCTATCCTGGCCACTCCCAATTATGAAAAGCCCTTCAAATTATTTATAGATGCGAGTGACAATGGAGCAAGTGGGTATATTGCCCAGGAAGATTCCCAAGGTATTGATCACCCTGTATGTTATTTCTCCAGAAAATTTCTCAAACATCAAAAGAATTACTCAACAGTAGAAAAAGAAACGTTGGCTCTAATTTTGGCACTAACCCATTTTGATGTGTATCTAGGAACCACCCAATGTCCAATTACAGTTTACACCGATCATAACCCCTTAACATTTATCAATAAAATGAAAAACAAGAATCAAAGATTATTGCGGTGGAGTTTAGCACTTCAAGAATATAATTTAGAGATTAGGCATATTTCGGGAAGAGATAATGTTGTAGCTGATGCTCTTTCCAGAATATCCTAATTTAAAATGATCTGATTGGTCCCCATTCACTTTAAGTGTATATATATGTTTATTAAAAAAATTGTGAAGATTATCGTGTGTATTGTAAACCAGTCAGAGACTGCTAAAATTATATAAAAAGTTTTCAGTACCTTCAAACTTTTTCTTTTAAGGTGGGGTGTGTTATAGCCCCCATATTATATCGAGATTGATATATCCTTAGTGAATAATTATATGAGATAGATATTTTTTTATTATTGCTGCATTTTCTGACTGGTCTGACTCATTTGCACTCAGTGACCTTGTTTACATCTTTGTTACACTGATCTACAATTATTGTGCATATAGCTGTTGATTGTTTAAGTAGGTCAGGGACCTTGTTTACTTGGATTGTGACAGAATCACCTGGAGACTGATAGAAACTGACAGAACATTGTAGACATTTCATCTTCTAGGACATTCTATCTGGTTACTATATGTCAACAGAATTCAAAAACTCATTTTTAGAAAGCCATTTCAGAAAGACTCACTTCAGTTAAAACACAGCAGTTGTTTCCATTGGAGATTATTATTGTTTGAGAACAGTGCATTTATTATAGAAGCAGTGCTTCTTTGTGATTTGGAAGATTGATTCCAAAAGAGAATTTTGAAGAGAATCTATTCATCTTGGAAAAGAGAATTTATACTTTCTGTGAAACAGAATATTATTATGTGAAAAGCCAGGATTCTACTGGATTAATTACCCGTGGCGCCAATACTTCTTGGATTTTTACTCCATTTGAATTTTACAGAGCATTTTATTATATTTTATTGGAGACTGCTGAAATTTCAAAGTGAAACTTTTATTACAAATCTACGGGATACTGTTTCTGAAGAGACATTCTTGGATTTAACACTACATGTACCAGCTGTATACTTTCTTCACAAGATTCTTCACCACTGGATTCTGTCAAACTGTACTTTAGACTAATTCAATAATTGATAAGTACCACTGTTTTTATTTTCTGTAAACCAATTAGTGTAAAAGATCTTTGTATCATTTTTTTTTATATTAATTTTTTTTAATTAAATTTCAGAGTAGATAAATTCATAGTTATTGTTGCTGATTCTCAGATTTTTTTTCTTTTATCAATATCAATAATATTTCCATACCGTAACAGGGTGAAATGAAGCAAGGAGTAACCAAACATCTCTAGGAATGGGTAGAACAGGTTATGAATGGGCAATAGGCAGCCATGGCTAGCCGGAAACATGTATTCTCCGAGAATCAGACCCAAATAAAAAGGTTTGCGGGTCGATTTGAGTAATTTAAGTACCTGTCGGACCTTTTGGAGGTTTCTCGGCCCTAAAGCACTAGGTGCTACTCTTATCAACTCAAAATGGTGAATTTCTAGATGCCTTCGGAGTCCCTTTGGATAATTTTGTGGAGTTGTCGGTTGTTTTTGATAATTAGATATATCCCGGTTCAATCGAAAATCCGATCTAAGATATTTCTACCGTTGTAGGTCTTTGGGCTCCGCAGTAGCCACCTACCGTCAATGGTGCCATGATGGCGAACTCCAATAAAGACGAAAACACGTGTCACTCTAACAACATGCGTTGCGCATGCGTACAAAGACCACATATCATCGTGGTAATGACGGCATAATATGGCCGCTTACTCGAGCTACCACGACAACTAATATGACATCGCTAGTCGGGTGGCCTATGATTTCAGGAGATTAATAAAGAAGAGGGATTTAAGGATACATGGTAACACTTGTAGCGGTCGAGGTATAAAGGCCATTTACCAATCAGCCCGGTTGGTCTGGATCTCTTAGTTTGTTTGTTTGTTTGTTGGTGGTTAACGTCACATATTTATGCACCATGGCTAATCGTGACACAACATGGAGATGAAGTCAAGTTCAGTCAATCGTTGATCAACATGTTGCCCATTTTAGAGGACTTTCACCCCAAGCATTGATGACTGGGGGATCCCTTAGTCTCGTGGTAAATCGGTCGCTTTGTGTGCTGGAGGTCGACGGTTCGAACCCCGGCTCCCCCACTTATCTCTCCTTCTGTTACATTTGGGGGCTCGTCCGATCCTCAGCAGTAGGTGGCACTGTGGGTGTTTCGACCGTTCTGAGGGAGGAAAAGAAGGGGAGAGTAGTGTAGCGGTCGAGGTACAAAGGCCATTTACCAACCAGCTCGGTTGGTCCGGATCTCTTAGTCTCGTGGTAAATCGATCGCTTTGTGTGCTAGAGGTCGACGCTTCGAACCCCGGCTCCCGCACTTATCTCTCCTCCTGTTACACACTACTGGTCCTAACTGGTGCCATATTGGAAGCCACCTTTTTGTTGATTAATAGATTTCTCGCACCAGATAAGAGTGTAAATCAACATTTGTGGTCCTTTTCTGGTCTTGAATGTCATTTTGGAACCCTTTGGGAGACTTATCGCAGATTTGTTCTTTTTACTATGGGATATGGAAGACATTTTACATTGTACGGACACGACATAATGTGCCATACCCAAATTCGGTATGAGAGAGAGAGAGAGAGAGATGTGTCTGTGTGTAGGAAAGGTAAAAGAGGACAACTTTAATCAATCCTTCAACTAAAGTGAGAACGAAATATCCACCGATCGCTTTTCATGCAAATCGCCATTCAAATGTTTTTTTTTAACATTTTTTTTTTAAAAATGCGGCTTATTACCTTTCATAAGAACAAGCTCGTCCTTCACGTTTCAATGAGGAAGTATTGACTACGAATTGAAAGCACACGAGAAATATTTTCACACGTTTCGTCGCTACTTGTGCAAGGTAAGGTTCGAACGGATGAAGATTGATCCAAATATGAAGGCCTATCATATACTTAAGAATGGACTATTTAAGAAAAGACATATCTTAGAAACAATTTCCCAATTTGGATATAGATCCTATAACATTACTCTCAATTTAAAATACAAGAATTATAATCAGTGACCCAACCGATTGGGGGGGGGGGGATAGTGGGGGTGCTCTGCAACTGATCCTACCTACGTCCTTGTGTGACTTGCCTTACACGTCCCACTTCCCTCTTGTGCAGCGGGAGATGTGTAACAACAAGAAGTTCATAGTCAGGACAGCAGGTCACACAGCTTTGAGCTGCCATTTAAAATTGTAGGCGACATGTGTGACTGCCAACCTTTTGCCAAGCGGATTGGTATTTTACTTCTGGCAGTGGGTGGGGGGGGGGGGTAGCCTTGCGCAGTGCGCCCCACAGTATTCCGACCGCCCCTAAATAATCCTAATTCTTCGATCTGTATAGGGCGTCAAGTAATGTTATTACAAAGCAATGACATGTGGAATGTGGCATAAAATGCTTGAACTCCCAATACGCAGTGGTGGAGCTATGGTGGCACTCCCCCCTCCCTCCTTCACAAAAAATGTTACTGTGTCCCCCCCCCCCCCCCCCCAAAAAAAAAAAAAAATGTATGAAGATTATGTTGGCAATTGCATGCTCTGAAATTCTGTAAAACTTTAAATGATCAACATTTAATTAAAGAAAGATGGGGGGGGGGGGGGGGGGGGGGGGGGGGGCAAAGGTATAATTGCCATCAGAGAGAAGATTATGGCCTGATAGCAAACTCTTCAGATAATCCTTTTTTAACATATGAACCATATGGTATCGATAGCAAAATGTGGCCGCTTAATATAAAGACAAATGCCATTTTGCCAACTAGGCGCGGGCGGCAGGATTTCGACGACGTGCAACGCGGCTCACGATCATTCACCACCAATAAGATGAGTTATTACTTCAATGCAAACAAACGTGATATCCCGTTCCCGCAAGAGAGACCCGTTCTGTGGTATTTTCTGGAGACAATTTATCATTTATTATCTCAATGTCAGTCAGGAAGATTTTACTATATATCTAACTAGACATACACAGTGAGAAATCTTCACCACACGAATTAGACAATTATCAAAATTAGAATACAGGTCATAATTTATTTCCTTCAAAAATCTTTTCAGCAGGCGAGAAATAGTCGTCAGAATCACTCTCAATACATCAAAATTTGGAAACATTTCCAGACCCTTGCCTTTAGGAGGGAGGACACCTCCTCCTATATTCTCCCTCTGCTCAGGCTTTTGGGATATGCCTTCGGTGTTACGACTAACATTTGCTATGCCCCCCCCCCCCCCCCCCCAAGTTGAAATTCTGGATCCTCCACTGGCTATGCGCCTGACTTCTGGTAAAGTAAGGCAAAAACTACACAGGAAGTTTGGTCCTGATGACAATGAATGCTTCGAGCACGGCAGAAGTGAACAACTTCAGTAATATTGATGAAATTCGCGAAGTAAAAGAAAGATAATCGCTTCCAGAACAGGATTACACAAAAATATTCCTCACGCACCACCGTTCAAAAATTGTACCAAATGGGAAAAGGGAAATGGTTTCTATTTAGCAGAAAGTGTTGTATTGATTGATGACCCAGTTTTGTTAAGAATGACAGGAGGCGTTTGTTATCATCAACCCGTAACCTCGCTCCGAGTTCAACTACCTTCTTTTCGGAATATTTGCACTTTGCGATAAGCTTTCGTGTTTCTACCCAACGTGATGCCTTATCGGGTGGATTTAATTTTAACCTATTTACCCCGTTTCGACAATCGGGAAATGCTTTCAACTCAACACGGGAATTTTAATAGGAGGACATCATGTTTACGTTTTAAAATGCACTGCAGAATAGGCTGGGTATATTTGGTTATTGGCCCGCCCTCTTTTGTTGTTCAACACTTGACTCAAAACGCCCACCTGAAAGCAAAGCTGTAAATCGGTGTGCGATTTAGTGCGCGAATTTAGGTCCATCATCTGTCCAATCCAACCGCACTTTTTACAGATATTATTTACTGGAACTTGACAGATGCAGTGGCGAAGCTACGTGGGGTGGCCCCTGATGGGCCTTGGACCCCTAAAAGTTTCGCTGCCCCCCCCCCCCAAAAAAAAAAAAACCAACAACATTGGCCCAATGCAACTTCACACAACATAACGCCCCAAAATGCTTTCCAATTACACACGCTACCAACGGCTCAGATTTGCTCTAATTTAGCCTCTAAGAGCACTAACTTTTGAAATATTTTCTCGGGGAGGGGGGGGGGAGTGATGACTTGGATCTTGTGCCTCCTTTTCCCCCGGAGGGGGACGACCAGAAGGTACCTTCTCGACAGAACTGGAGGATGCCCCCGAAACCCCACACAATGCTTGTGTTTTCAGTTCATATAATCAGAATTTGAAAGTGACACTTTGGGTGAAAATTCACTCTCCACGTACTGTATGCTCCCCCTCCCCCAATTTGTGTGTAGGGGTGGGGGGATAGCAGCACTTGGCTTTGCGATGCAGGCCTCTTGTTGACCTTGTGTTCTTGGATTTGCTTCACAATCCTTAAAATGCAATGGATTTTCTTTTTCAGTGATATGGTGCAAATATAACTCCTTAGTCTCTGCACAAGATTACAGCTTTATGTACCTTTTGGCTTTTAATCACCTTTTGTAGTCTGCTAGCCTGCTCATATAACATAACTACAAGGCGAGTGCTGTATCACAGTTTATTTATAGATTGTGTACCGTGCATTAGCATATAAGCCACTCAGACAGGCAGCCTTAGTACAGCCCGACCTGGGGATTCAGGCAAGATGACTGTAACATGATTGATCACCAAGTGACAGATCACAGAGAGAGAGATTGCGGAGGATCTAAAATGTTCACAAAAACCCTTCTAATACATACACGCTAAAAACTAAAGTGTTAAAAACTACACTTTAAGTGCTATATTTAACACTTACTAAGTGCTGAACTAGCACTTTGTTCAAGTGTAGATACCCCAGAACTTGACAGGTGTTACAATAATACCACTTGGCAAGTGTAATGTCGCGACACTTAAAAGGAAACAACGCAGATGACGCGGATCAGGCTCGAACTCTCGAGCCTGATCCGCGTCATCTGCGTTGTGTCCTTTTAATTATGTACCACCAAGCGCAAATCAAATTATGGACGATTCTGGACGAACCACCAATGCTAGACACATGGGAAGTGCCATCCATTCAAGTTTCAGATGTCTGACGAATGTAATGTGTAAGTGCTTAAAGCATTGCACTTTGAGTGTTAAAATCAAACCCTAAGAGTTAGAATGGGTTTAACACCTTGAAAGTGTCAGTGTTAAACACTTTAGTTTTTAGTGTGTATACTCAGGTATGTTTTTAAATGTATATATTGTTTTGTAAGACCTAAGAAAGTTAAAAATTTGTTTCTCATGCACTCCCACGTGGTTCTTTTGGCTGCTGCATTATCTCTTTTCATAACCAATGCATACTTGAACAAGTAAAAATATTATACCCAAGTTAATAAAATTGATAAATTTGTTCCTGATGTGCAAGAAGGCTTTGCAGTGCTTTAGCATTGCAAAGCTTTCTTGCACTCAAAGGATGAAATACGCCACCACCCATCCATGCTATTCTAAGTTGATTGTGATATAAGACAAACCAAGAATATGACGTTTTGATGGCAAAGATTGTGATGGCGTGATGGCCATCATTTTTATAATGATGGCATTATGAAAAAACAAGAAAAAACCCAAACGCCTGCCTTCACTTGTACAAAATGGCCTGAGAAACAGAAGGTTTACTTTGTGGGGCCTTATTTGGATTTTTGTTTATCTCGTCACAATGTATACCAAAAACAACCAGGGAGTGGAGTTTCCCAACATGGGATACATTTATTTCTGTGGACTTGCATCCTTGCTGACTAGAAGTTTGAGCTAGTGCAATCAGAGTTCCATAAATTCAAATGACATGTTCTTAGTGGAAATTCCACTTCATGGGTGTTTCTTTTCAACATGACTGTCCATCCGAACAAGATAAAGTCGCAAGTTACCATTGTAAAATTTCGGAACCTCTTTTTTCAGTACTGGTTATTTTGGAAAGTTTGAGTTGAGAGGGTTAATTTTTTCGATATGGTTAATTTTTTTTTCTAATATGCAATGAAAAAGAAGGAGGACACATTTAATTTAAGAAATGTCTTAGGTGTTCAGATTAATTTATCTGCATCATTACTGGTTTGGAATTTGTTTTTTCAGTAAGTTCTAATGTGACCACTGCAGACTTCCATACCTGAACTTTTTATTCTTAACCTTTTCAACTCTGTTGACCCCAGCAAAAATAAAAACAACAACAAAGATGGCTGTTTCTTTAGAGGGAAATGTATAGGGTTACAATTATTTCCTTCAGTATCCATACGAATTCATTTGGATGTGTTTTATCCCCTTAGCTTTGTTCTTTGATATTTTGAGCAGGTTTAGCCATAAATGTTTTTCGTGAGAAATTGTTTTGTTTTCTGTTCCAGTACTAATGCTGTTGCAGACTTTCAGGAACGATTTATGCTCACGTCCATTAGGTGAGAAAGTAGCATGTATTTATTCAGGTTCTATACCTCACAATTTTCATTTTGATGTATAACTTGTGTAAGTAGGTATATATTGCGGATTTACCAATCACTTTGTACATGTACGTGTACACGATGCGTTCACCAACGTGGAATTCGGTGTTAAATTGCACGCTTGTTCACAAAAATGTACAGTGATGTTGAATCACCCATGTTTTTTTGTGACTCCTAGATCGCACTTTTAACGTTCAAATACTCGTGGTGAACGCGCGTTTTTTAAAAAAAAGGGCGAAATTGTACATCTTAACTTTTATCTTTTACTTTAAAAATTTTTGTCGAGGTTCCCATCGCAGATCAGACCATCGATCCATCGTTGGCGAACGCGAGCAAAAAATTCTGGGCCATCATCAAAAAACGGTCTGCGGATTCTACATCAGTGATCCAGAACCCGCAATTGTTTTGAGGCGGTGGGTTTTTCCCATTTATGACGTCATTAGGGGAATTCCCCACTATGGGAATTCCCAAACTCAGCTAATCGACCGATCGGATCGCTCGATTCTCTGCCAATTGTCCAATCGGATTGCTCGATTCTCATAAACTCGATCATACGGAGTTATCTCCCTTCGTTGTGGGGTGGGGGAATATCCTAGGAAATAAATAAAAGTGATTGATATATATAGGAGAGAAAAAAAAATATATAAATAACAGTTATTTAGAAAATTAAATATATCAAATCGAATAGATAATAAAAAAAAATACGTAAATCATGAGCGCTTCCCAGACTATTAGAGCGAGGTTTCTTTTAAACATGCTGATGAGAGCATACGCAATCTGCGTGAACGAAGAACTACGTCCCATCTTGTTAGAACGATGCGTCGGATGTCGGGATCATCTAGACTTCGATCACGAGAATCATTCGTGTCTGACGATGGAAAGGGAAGATATGGTCGTCATGTATTTCGAACCAGCGTTCGAACGCGTTAAATTCAACGATATGATCACGTTTTGGAAGAGATTAGTCTTCTGTAAGAATCGAGACAGGCCTACAGATTCGGAAGAACTGAAATTGGCGCGTAGAAGTTTGACTTTAGAAGACAAGGGATGCATCAAGAAATTATTGCTGAACGAAGCATACGTCTAAGTTTTTTTCGTTGATATAAAATAAGGGAGAGTAGAAAATAAAAAAATAAATACACACATAAAATTTTTATCTAATATTAGAAGAAAAAAAAAAAAAAAAAAATGAGAACCAGAAATAAATTGTATCCGACGTTAGTGGACGACTAGGACGAGAAGCCGATCGATGTTTCGCCGATGGCGCCATCGCTAGAAGAAAGAGAAAAAGGAGAGAGGTATCGCATCGATCAAATCAATAGAATCCAAGAGTATCTAATGCGAGAGAGAGATTCTCGTCGTTCTCTAAAGAAGAAGTATTCGCGTTTTGTGACAGTCATCAACGCGATCGACACGACACTCATCACGATTTCTCTGGGTTTACACGTGGCCGGCATCAGATTTTTGTCGACCGCGGTCGGCATTCCGATCGTGTTGACCGTAGAAGGAGTGGCCCTTGCTGCCGGATTGTTTAGCACGCTCGGAAACTTTTTGAGTAGGAAATTATATCTGAAGGCGAGGAAACACGACAAGATTCGCGTCTTGGCCGACTCCAAGATCGACACGATATCTGAAATGATCTCTATGGCATTGAAAGATGGTAGGATATCGGACGGAGAATACTTCGAGAAATTGAGCGAGAAAATGAAATACGATGCCATGAAAGAAGCCGTGAGAATCAAGACTCGTCAGATCATCAAGGAAGAGATGAAGGATTCTCTCGTGGAAAAAGGGAGGAAAGAGGCCAGGGAGGAATTCAGTAAGATGATAGAACTCAAGAGCAGCGATTGAAAAAAAGAATATATATAATAAGAACAGAATTTAAAAAAAAAAAAAAAATATTAAATTTATATATAAAATAAAAAAAACGAAATTAATTTAAATAACTCTTTAAAAAAATGTATTGCGTAAAGTGTAAGAGAGTTACCGAGACGAGTAATTCTAGAGAAGTGTGAACTAAAAACGATAGACAGATGCTTCGTGGAATTTGCGACGTGTGTGGTTCTGTCAAGATGCGATTCGTCAAAAAAAAGAATGCGAGCAAAGGTAAAGGCATTGTGAATAAAATGATCAACAATCTACCTTTCGAAATGCATCTGCCCGGTCACAGTTTCACGGGACCCGGAACGAAATTGAACAAGAGACTCAACGCAGATCTGACTCCCAAATCTTGGAGCAAACCCGTGAATAGGGTGGACGTGGCCGCGTACGATCACGATCTGTGCTAAGTCGAACATCCCGATACCAAGACTCGCAATGACGTCTGCGACAAAAACATGTTGGGTAGATTGAGAGGCATATCAAATCCGACCAGGAGAGAGAAGATGGAACGTTCCCTGGTTGGCAATCTGATCGGTGCGAAACGTTGATTCGGATGGGGCGTTCAAAAAAAAAAAAAGCACATCTGAAAAGAAGAAGAAACGATTATTGACGAGCGAATTGGCCGAGGAGTTACACAAACCCATAGTGCGTAAATTTTGAAAGAGAAGGGTGTTCGTGAAGGGTCTGGATGATATTTGGTCTGCCGACTTGGTCGACATGAGATCATTTTCGAGGTGGAACGAGGGCATCAAATATCTATTGACGGTCATCGACGTGTTTTCCAAATACGGTTGGATCAGAGCTTTGAAGAATAAATCGGGACCTCTCGTCGCCGAGGCTTTGAAGAGCGTGTTCGACTCGTCTTCTCGAAAACTGAGTAAATTGTGGGTGGATAAGGGAAAGGAATTCTACAACAAGGACGTTCGTCGATTGGTAGACCTCTACTCGATCGAAAACGAAGAAAAAGCCAGCATGGTGGAACGTTGGAATCGAACGATGAAGGAAAAGATTCACAGATACTTAATGGAGAATTCGACCAAGAAATACATATACGCTCTGAACGGTCTGGTCAAAGATTACAACAACACGCGACACAGATCGATCAAGATGACTCCCGCGGAAGCTAGCAATCCTCGAAACGAAAAACGTGTCTACGCGAATCTATATCCTGAGAGATCTAAGATCAGGAAGAAGTCTAGAACGCCGAAATTTGTGGTGGGTGATCGAGTGAGAATTTACGCTTATAAGAAGCACTTCGAAAAGGGTTATACTCCTCGATGGACCTCGGAAATCTTCGTGATAATCAAAATATTTCACACTGATCCGGTGACTTACAAAATCGAAGCTTTGGATGGAGAAGAGATCATCAGAAAGTTTTACGAACAGCAATTACAGAAGACGAAGTTTTGATGAAGAAGACAAAATTTTTTATTTACTCTCTTTGACATTTTCTTGTTTACACACATATATATAAGAGAGAAAAAAATAATAATAAAAAATAATTAAAAACTATTTTTAGATAAAAAAAGCAAGTTAATTAATAAACGAAAAACTAAAAAAATCCTTTAAAATGACAAACATACTAGATATAGCACAAAGCATAGTGAAAGATGAAAGTATTCAAGAATATGAGGTTCACGAATACGAACCGATAACTGGAACAAGTTTGAACAATGCGGGAGAGATAAGAATCAATGTCAAAACTCAAGATCTATTTGTACATCCTAGCGAGAGTTACATAGTGGTGCAGGGACGTCTCACCAAGGAAGATGGGAGCAACTACGCCGACGACGACACGGTTACTCTAGCCAATAATGGCATCATGCATCTATTCAGTAACATAAAATACATGCTATCCGGACAAGAGATAGAATCTGTGTTTCATCCCGTCAGGCCACCACGATGTTCGGACTCTTGACGTATCCTGATGATTTTTCAAAATCCAGAGGACTTAATCAGTTGTGGGTGAAAGACACCATCGGCCCTGCTAGCGCAGGCGCTGCCGCGATATTCGACTACGTCGTCAAGACGTCCAGACCTAAAGGAACGTTTTCATTCAGGATACCTTTGAAACACATCTTCGGGTTTGCGGACGATTACAACAAGATCATGTACGGATTCAAACACAATCTGACGTTGATTCGAAAAGGAAACAACGACGTAATAGTGAGACTCACTGCAACCGATGCGGGTAAGATAACTCTACACAAGATATCGTGGTTCGTTCCACACGTGGAGCCTTCGATCGTGGAGAAAGCGCGTCTCTATAAGATCATAGAATCCAAGAGTAAATTACCTGTGGGATTTAGAATGAGACAGTGCGACACGGCAAGCATTCCTCCCTCCACGAATCACTTCGATTGGAGATTGATGGTGAAATCCGCTTCCGAGAGACCGCGTTTCATCGTGGTTGCATTTCAGACCGATAGGGACGGATCTCAGGAAAAGAATGCGTCACTGTTCGATCACTGCAGTTTGCAAAACATGCAAGTGTTTCTGAACGCCACGAGATATCCAGCAATCGATTACAACGCGTCTTTCGACAAGAATGATTTCTGCAGACTGTACGGTGACGCCATTGATTTTAGAAAGAAGTATCACGGTCTAGACGAATTGATGAGCAATCCTAACATATCTCCCGGCGAATACAAGTCGATGTATCCCATGTTCGTATTCGATGTCAGTAAATAGAGTGAACGACTCAAGAGTAGCGTGTTAGACATTCAGATCAAGATGCAATTTGATAGGAACGTTCTGAGAAAAACTGAAGCCTTCGCCCTTGTCCTGTCGGACAGAGAATTACAATTTGAATCAGATGGAAATAAGATGTCGATCATTCGATGAGTGTGTGAAAAAAATAAAAAACAAAAAAAAAATAAAAGTAATGAGTAATTATTAAAAACAAAAAATAAAAAAATAAATTCGTTTTTAATGATATTTTTTTAACAAAAAAAAAAAGTTTCATCCGAGAAAAAATCATATTTTTTCAACATTCTCGACGTACAAAATGTTACAATTCCTAAGTAGTCACGTAGAAAACGAAATACACGTTCCATTTTCGCGTTTGAAAAAAAAAGAAGATATTTACGATTACGTTCTGAATTATTTAAAAGATCGCATGCTATTCACTTGAGAGAAACAAAAAGGATATTTCGTGATGAAGATATTAAAACTCGAAGAGATCTTAGATTGTTCGATCCTGTGTGATCGTCTCTCCGTTTCTGAGAGAAATTGAGAAAAAAGAAGGAAACGTTATTATAATATATGGCGATAGTGAAGAAGAAGGAAAACAAAAAAAAAAGTAATGAGATCATCTTTAGATCTCATTTTTTTTTTTGTTTTTTTTTGTTTTTAATAATCACACATTATTTTTTTTTAATTCATTATTTTCCATGCGTTCACTGTTTGTTCAAAGAATCTAGTTCGATCAGCAGACTTTCGCGTTTGAAAAAAAAAGAAGATATTTACGATTACGTTCTGAATTATTTAAAAGATCGCGTGCTATTCACTCGAGAGAAACAAAAAGGATATTTCATGACGAAGATATTAAAACTCGAAGAGATCTTAGATTGTTCGATCCTGTGCGATCGTCTCTCCGTTTCCGTCAGATGTTCCATCCATCCTGTGTTGCAAGCCAAAAAACAAAAAAAAAGATGTGGAAAAATGGTTAGGTAAACAGCGGGATAGACAGTTGGAAATGAAAAGAATGAGACACTTTCCACCATCACCACTACCTTCTGAAGAGAATGGTAATGATGCGAGTGTTACCAAGAAATGCACAACATTCGTTCATAATTATGATTTGGATCAACAAAAAACATATCATATCACAAAGAAAAAGAAAAAAAGAAAAAGAAGAATCGACTCTGAAAATTGAGAAAAAAGGAAACGTTATTATAATATATGGCGATAGTGAAGAAGAAGGAAAACAAAAAAAAAAGTAATGAGATCATCTTTAGATCTCATTTTTTTTTTTGTTTTTTTTGTTTTTAATAATCACACATTATTTTTTTTTAATTCATTATTTTCCATGCGTTCACTGTTTGTTCAAAGAATCTAGTTCGATCAGTAGACTCACCACGGAAGTGGTGGCTTCGGGATTATTGGTTTTCGTAACAAAATTAATCCTGTCACTGGCATTCACTTTGAGAGGCATGCCGAACGTGCTAACATTCGTGTGTTGATTCTCAGTCTTTTCGACACTGTATCTCTTATTGCTCTCTACACCATTCACCATGAGATTGACGACCGCTCTGTTATTCAAATTCGAAGGATTTCACCTCCCAACGGCATGGGATATCCCACCTGACCATGTTTCGATCCGCTACCTCCATTTCCGAAAGACCACTCAGCTTTTCCCTCATCTAAAGTGCCGGCCTCTTCGGCCCACACGGTGATCAATTGTCTAGAATATTTGACTTTCACCACCGAAATCAGGGTGCAGGCATCCGTCATGTTCACGGGATCCGGTAGATTCGTGAGCGCGTGTCCACCCATGTCTAGTTTACCTTCCATGATGTCACCCTTTCTCCAGACCAAGTTGTCATCCACGTACTTCCTGCTAACCATGCTGGAATCGAATTCGGGATCGTGACTGAGTCCGAATAAATTCTTACCGTTCATGTCGATGCCACCCTCCATGGTTCCACCAGATTGTTTGTTCAGGTAGAGATCGTCCACTTGCGATTCTAGGTATTCTTGTGATTGTATCACGGCAAAATCTACGTAGCCCTTGTTGACCGCGGTTGAGTCTGCATTCGTGTTGTCGATCTTCAACAGATTCAATATCTTGTGGAATCCCACATTCAGATCCGATTTCATTTCACGTCTGTCAGACTTTCTCTGTTCCAGATCTACGTAGTGTTTGATCGCCACATCCTTGGGATTCGTGGGAGTGGCCACGTTCGTTATCTTGTTAGAATTGGTGTTCAATTCCGAGTGCATCGTTTTCTGAATGTATCTATTTCTCAGGTGTTCGCTGAATCTCGCGTGAGAGTCGTCCGCGTATTTCTTGGTCGTGGCATTGGTGGGATCTATGGGATTCATGACGTTCACCAAACGTTTGGATTTCAGATCGAGATCGTTGGTCATGGTTTTATCCACATAATTATCCAGCAGGATTCGTTCGAAATCAGCGTTCCCCCTGTCGACGTATTTTTTAGTCGCAGCATCTGCGAGATCTATCGGCTCGGGAAGTAGCGGGGGAGGAATTCGCTAGAATTGTGCACTTGGTGATACCTTCCTGAAATTTGGCATGATGTAAGGGTAGGCATCAGAGATTTCAAAATCGATCGGCTACAAGTTGGCACCATCCTCTAGCCACCACTAGCAGCGAAATCCAAAATGGCCGCCAAGCGGATCGAAAAAAAGCTATTTTCGCCGATCGCACAACTGAAGCTCCAAACCTAACACCATACATGTGCTGTAATTGATGTGAATGATGGAGTGAAGCCCTTGGAACAAGTTGGGGGGAAGATTAATGGATAATGGGATCAGAATTTCCGTCGATGTGTGCGTCTGTGTGTCTGACTGTCAGTATGATCGTCCGTCCGTAGATAAATTAGTGTTGAATGTTTCTCGGGAATGCAATGGTCAAATGAACATGGTATGAGAGATTCCTGTCAACACATGAACAAGGGTACTCGATAGTATGCAGCAGTGGGGATACTTGGACATTTGATAATCCAATTAAAGTGACAGTCTATTCTCAACTTCCGGCATTTTCGATAGATTTATTTTCTAAGAAAATAAAACTATCAAATTTCTAGAGGAGTTCTGGTTCAATCTCAACACCATAGCGACACGTCTGCCAGCAAGGGCAGTGCTGGAATGAACTCGGGATGCATTAGTTCCCGTTGTTAATTATACAATGTTATCTTGCCAGTATAGAACATTGGCAAAATGGGACTAGAAGGGGTGAGTGTATGTTTGCAGTCATTCGAGGTACAGGAATATTTTTTGACTACAAGTAGTATTCTTCATTTTCGGCCAGTTAAGATGTGGTGTGTTCCAAGTCAGGATTAATGTTGCCGACACTTAATGCCCATCCCTCATGGTATGCTACTTTACCAGGGATATAGAGATATAGCCACCACTGGGAGCCAAAACATGACCTTTGATGTCGATGAGTGGTCGAAATGTTTTAGCGAATAACTTATCGAAATATGATCCGGTATGGCAATTTGATACCTTACGTTAGATTTATTAGATCAACTCAGGTATGGATTCATTGAGACATGAGTGCGCTACAAGATGAAGGATTTCCAAGTTGATTTGCTATGGAGTAGGAACTGACTAGTCACATGTGGCCTATGGCCAGAGAAAGACAAGGATACCATAGATGAACACACGGGTGAACGAAGGTATCAACTGTTGTACAGAGGCAAAATAGTTGGGGATATTGTATCATGCTATGCATGAATTAACACCGTCTTGTGCAGTAAATAACAGACTATTTTCCGAAATCTAAAACTGTATTCCTATACCCCGGACAATGTAGCAAGCCACATGGGATGAACATTTGTTAGCAAAATCAACTCAACTAGAAACATGACATGTGTTAACTGGCCGAAAATGGAAAAAAAAATACCAGAATAGGAGATGACTGGTCCTAACATGACAGTATACTACTCAATATTGTTACAACAGCCACCTTCACACTTACACAAAGGTGTGCACCTTAATCCAGCTTTCAAGCATTTGCAATTGCCCTTGCAGGCCTTGGCACAACTACAGTGGAGCATCAGTGCACATGCAGCACTTGCGTCTCCTAGGTGAGTCCAAAATGGGACCAGAATATTGAGACGTGGATTCCACTCCCATCCGTACTGTGATGGGTCTGGCACACATAAGTGTTTCTGCAGAGCACGATGCCAAATGAAAGATGACACAAGAATTACCCTTTTTACATGTTGATACAGAGCTGCTTTGGTGGGCGGGATGTTTTCCATAGACTTAAGGCCATGTGTGAACATATGCCGTCTCGCATCATTGACACGTGTACTGACACAACTGTTACTGTACATCTGTATGGTGAGTTTTTCGATATGCTGCATATGAGGGGAATCCTCTGAAAAGACTTGCGGATTCTCAGTCAATTCTATCATCATTTCAGTTGATGCGGGAAAATTCATCCATGCATTCCATCCTGTCTTCTTCCCAATGCCGAGCATGCTGGATGTTACATCACAACCTGTGAAGGCGTGGAAGAAAGTCAGGGCCTTACAGTAATCAGGTCCAAGTTGTGAAGCTATCTCATGAATTGGCATATCTTTATATGCCTTTCCAATTCCAAACCCAATCCACAGCTCACTGAGTCCAAGGTCACGGAATGTTGCGAAATGGTGCAAAGACAGAATGACGACATCAGAATCAACCGTGCGAAGAAAAGCTATTTTGTGACCTTGTGAGACTGCATGGTTGAGATGAAGCATCATGCGCGTGTCTGCTTCCTCGTGGTTCGATGGAGATATGTCACATAAGCTAACATCCTTATTGCATAGTACATATTCTCCTGATGTCGTTAACAACTGGTACTCGGATGTTGATGTTAATTTCAGCAGTTCAGCAGACAGGAACTTGAAAAATTCGTCTTTATTCTCACTAACTTTCAAGAATGCCTGCCAATTCTTCCCTTTAGGTAAAGGGACGTTCTCGGACACCCGTATCAACCTAACTGCTGTCTCACCGAGGCGTTTTGCTCGCGTCTGATTCTTCAAACTGCCTTCGGGGTAACAGTCATAGATCGCATCAACCCTTGTGGTGTTCGTGTTAATCAGAGATTCGATGTATGGCAATAATTGCAATCGAGCATATTCTCCAAACAGATCCGCTTTCTGTGGTTTGATTACATGGACTACAGCAGGCATATCCAAGATGACAACTGAAGCTTGTCTAGCTGCTGAATTCTTCCCTTGTGCAGGAATAGCTGGTAAACAATTGAGAATTTGAGATTTTGTCCCACTCCGTAGCTTACCTCTATCGGATAATGCTGGCGGATCACGTGCATTCTCGTGCATGAAAAACTCATCCATGTTTGAATCAGGCCGGGCTTGCAGTGAAACGAACATCTGGGTAACTATTGCGGCAGTTGCTTTACTTGACATGAGTTTGTCTCGGCCTTTGTCCAGGTTGGCTGGGGGTGGGTTAAGGAAGGTATATATATTTGCCTTGGGAATAACATCATTCAGGGGTACGGTGCATTCCACAAGCCTTTCCTTCAAGAAAGTGGAATATAAATGCTTGCCCCTTTCGGGTAATGACCGTAAACTCTTACTAACTTCGGGGTCCATATATTCACCAGTATCTAATGTCACCAGCTGACCACTAGTTTCATCATAAGGGTTGATAATGAGTCCCTGATTCACCAGATCGAGGAGAGATTTCAATTGATTCAGAAATTTTTTCTGCTCTGATACCGAACTTTCCGGGTGTTCCGTGTTATCTGATGATGTTGTGTGGAAACTTGCATATTCATACTCATCTATAACACGCAGAACTTCTGACCTTGAAAGCTCAATAACGACTTTCTCTTCAGCCTGGCCATAGAGACCTTTTGGACCACTGTCTTCTTTGAGTAGTTGGATACTATGTTCTTGGCTCTGATCTAAACCCATCATACTGAACTTCCTCTCACTACGCTGGACCACAAAATGGCCTTCCATGAATTTGTTGTGGATTGAAGGATGCCGCCTGGGTAGCTGAGACATGTCTCTCAGAAATACGGGGACCCACCGACAATAATTTGTATGTCCTAGGGCAAAAAAGTAACTGCACAACTCATCGATAGAACACAGTGTACCAGGCCAGTTACCGATTCGTTGGTTCCGAACGAATTGACAGCTTGTCAAGAGAAAGTTCCGAACGATTTCACCCCAATAGCGCGCAGTTGGAGATTGTGAAAGAATCCTCTGTTCCCACATTTCAAATGACTCATGGGGCCCAGTCTGCTGACAGTAAATCTCATAAGCATTCTTTCTGAGGATCTCAAGCCAAGCTAGAGTGAGAAGATATGCCTGTCGCGTCCTCTTGACATGTTTCCCACCAAGTAGGGATGATGCTACACCGGGTGTGAATATCTTTGCGAGGTGAAACATTCGCTCCCAACCAGAACCACCCATAAGCTTACCACCAGCTTCTTGGGTGCACATTTCAAGATGCAGGAATCCAATCATACACACCATTCGATCCTCACCTATCTCCTCTGGGAACAGCCATTGACATTTTTTCTGCCTGGCATACAACGGACAGTCACCTTCAATGACAGGTATCTGGCCGGGGTTTACGAAAGCAGTAGCTTCCCTGACCACATACATAGCATGCTTCTGCATACTGAGTGAGTCCGCTTTCTGCTCACTGAAAACAGGGAATACCCCAATAACTGCACGAGGTTTGACATTGTCTTGATCTTCATGTTTTGAAAAGAAGCCTGAAAAGGTCACAGGGACTTCATCAAGCTGCCAGCTGCCATCAACCTTCCCTTTATTGCTGATCTGTGACACATGAGACAACCAGTCATTCTCTCCCACGTTCAAATCTGCATATTCATTGGGCCGTACATTACATTCATCTGGAGATTCAAGCCTGATGTCCCCACCAAAGTCTTCAACGAAAGGAACAAATGCATAGTCGTCTGGGAGTTCAATTTGTGTGTCTTCTGGAACATCTAAACTCAGTGGTGGGGGATCAGTACCCACATTGTCCCTGCTCAGTTGACCAATGAGTGTGATGGACGTACCATGCATATCAGATCTACCAGATACATCAATGTTATCAGTGGTTCCTATCGAGAAAACATTACGTTTGCAGTTAGCTGGGACTACAACACCTTCGTTCTTGAACCGCAGTGAAACAGCTCTCGCGAAACTCCTGCGAACATCCATTACGCGATCATAAGAGACAGAGAGTCCCATTTGATGAAAATCTCTGATAAGATTTTTCATACGATCATGGGCATGCAACTTCAAACCCACATAAAGAGGCATTGGAGTTTCTCTGTCACGTCTCTGGTGAACATTTTGTGCATGTTCGGAGCGTTTCGCTGAATTGCTGATCAACATCTGTGAAATAGTACAAGCCACTCGAGTCTTGGCATTAACAGTCTCATCATCGCCTAAGTTCTGTATACTACATGTGCCCTCAAGTAGAACTCTAAGAAGAGTCAGGAGTGAGTTGGGTACAGGCTCGCTCAAGCAATAAGATGAAAATGATCCCGTGAAAGGAGCTTGAGATATGAGTATGTGTTTACGCAGAAGAAGACCCACATCAACTATCTTTTTTGCCTCTTCCTCAGACACTATACGAGTTAAAGATTCGGACAACAAGGAGCCAACTCGAAACCTACTTGAAATAAACACATCTCTACCCTGTGTGAAGGCGTCCCAGCCATCGCCCAATTTCTGCAACAAATGTTCTTTGAATCGAGTGGAATGTATTTCTTCACTAAGCCAATCAGAACCGACTTGCTTCAACCTCCGACTGTACAGATTCTTGAGATCGACAAGCTTCATCGCGGAATCGTTGTGTTCAACAAATGTTATGAGCTCTGCCATAACGAGAGGGTCATAGGGCAGGCCTGACGCGGAATGTTCGGCGTTCTTCGACTTTTTAGATTTAGCCGCTCGTGCTTCATTGGCAAGCTTACAATAACAGGTTTTGTGATAGTAAAGATCACTAGCAGCGGAATCAAATGCTGCATTGACCCGAGAAAAAACAACCCAGTTCTCGGCTTCCTTTGCCATAATTTTGAGTTTATTGTTATCAGACATTGATCTGCAAATAGGCTCACTGCTGTCACCTTCGCGTTTGTGACAATAAACACACTGGGGCAGTTTCCTGTCACAGCCAGATTCAAAACTTGTCCGTGTTCTTTTAGGACTCAGCGTGGAGCAGGATGCCACTGCCTCATTTCGCTCTCGCTTGTGTAGCACGCGCTGTACGATGTGAGTCCGAATACTGTCACGGCATGTCTTATGATATATTGCCTTATTCGTCAACAGTGACATCGACATACACTCATCACTCTCTCTCATCAAACAATCAATGGTCAAATTATATGGAAGCTCAACGCCATTATCTAGGAAGCGCGTTATGTCTTCCTCAATAGCTTTATAGGCGTCATGAAAACGAGATTCTCTATACGGACGCATCAATTTCTTGGAACTGTCTTGCTGGCAAAAGCAAGAAACGTTCCCAGTCAGTACTAGTCCGTACACGAAGAGGATTCTCACTCATTCTGTGAATGATTTTTGTGAACAATCGCGTTCTCGAATTAATTTCGACAGACAAATCAGAATTGCTTGCGGAATTACGCCAAACAAGAGATTGTATGGCAAAGAGACTGCTTCATAAAGAGCGTTGTTTCTCCGGGATCAGCGTCATTCAGGTTTGCCTGAATGACGCTGATCCCGGAGAAACAACGCTCTTTTCAAGTTCCAAGAAATTGATGCGTCCGTATAGAGAATCTCGTTTTATTCTACATCATCTCCCACGTCTGTTTCCAACACGTGCGTGGATCAGAGTTCACTTTCGCGCCCTTACAATCGGATGTATAGTCGGTAGACCGTCGAAAAGGAGGTTCCCTTCAGCCGCTGGCGGCCATTTTGGATTGTGCCGCTACTGGTCGCCACCGGTCGGTGTCAACTTGTAGCCGATCGTTTTTGAGAACCTCATAGCCTACACTAACAGTGTGCCAAATTTCAAGAAGGTATCACCAAGTGCACAATTCACCTGTATGTGACGAATTCCTCCCCCACTAAAGATTGTAGAGCTTCTTATCGTTCATGTTCAAAGGTTCTTCTCAAGGTTCGTATCTCCGAACGTAACGTTCATCCAAGTTGGCAACATTGTAACCATCGTCGACTTTGAACGTCTTCCTCTTCGTTCTCGGGTTGACTTTTTCGTCATCACTTCTACCAAATTTATCGACTGGCATGTTGTTGTGGGATTTTTTTGTTTTTTAGAAAAATATGTTCAAACGCAGTTTATTAAAAATGAACTATGTTATTTTATTTTTCGTTTTTATTCGATTAAAATTTTTTTTTAAATAATTTTTTTTATCTTTATATATACTATAAAAAAAAAAAATCTCTCTCTAATGTAAATCATTGAGAATGTCTTGAAACCGATCTCCTTCAGACCATCTCTTGAGAACGTAGAGACATAGGTGACCACAAAACACTTGATCTGGTGATTGCACTTGTTCCGTGTTGTAACGAACCATCGATTTGTTGAAATAGTTCTTTATTTCTTTTGGCAGTGAGATTCCGTAGCTGTCGAAATAATAATTTTTCTTCTTCCCGTTCTTGATCCACGCCACCCAGTGAGTGCCTTCACCCGATGAATCGTCTAGATTTAAAATTCCGCATTCCGATTGTCGAGGTCTTCTCTTCGGCAAGGCATCTCTGGAAAGCACGCCTAGAAAATCTTTGATTTTCAAATCTTTTGCCACATTCAACAGATCGATGTTGGATAGGGGTTTGTTAGGTAAGACGACACCTTCTACGGATATCTTTATTTTCTTATTCATAAATGCGTATATATTTTTTTTATTTATTTTATTATAATTTACTAAAAATGACGTTATTTTTTTTCTATTTTTTTCTTTTTCTTTTTAAATTAACTTTCTTGATGTCACTATCGATTTCTATAATTTTGTGTTCATCTAATTCTTCTTGATTTTCTGGAATCCTATCATCCACAATCGTATCTGGAATCTTATCATCTACAATCGTATCTAGAATCCAATCATCCATATTCATATCGTCTCTAATTAGATCCACAGTCCAATGTCCGAGTGCCAAAGTGCTTATTTTATTGTCTAACATGAATCTCTTATCGTCGTCGGCCGTCAGCGAAATCTTGTTGACTATTTCGGTATACAAGTCGTGATTTTCGCTTCGAATCGATTTCATAGTCTTATACACCGGACCACTTCCTAACAGACAATCTTTATACTCTTGGAAAGAGATGTTTTTCTTCACAACGCACGCTTTAACTCCTTTGCACTTCTTGATCTCTTCATCATTTTCTAGACGATAAGCATACAGTTTGGGTCTCAAGCCCACGAATTCGACGATCTGTTTACCGCCACTCTCGTCCTTAAATTTACCCAACACCTTCTTGTTGTCATTCGATTGAATGTTGGACGGGTGATCGACGGGATAATTGCTCGTGTCGAACCACTCGGTCACGTCTGGAGATATATCTCGGTAGACGTCTTTCGTCTTTATCTCGTAAACTAAACTGTCCGTGTCGGTGAACAGTAGTTTGGCTTTGTCATCAAATTTTCGTTTGACGTAATCGTAGTGAAACTCGTACATCAATCGCTTGCTGATATCTAAGATGATCGGTCCGAGATAATATGGTTTGTCGAACTTCAGGTGCGTCTTTTGCATGTGAACGGCCACTAGATTTTCGTTGAATATGGTTCAGTGTTTGTAATTGGGTTTCGCCACTAATTGTTTAGCTCTTTTCTCAGACGTGACGAGTCGAATGTCGGTTCTCTTCCTGATGTTTTCCATCGATTTACCGTACACGCAGTTGTTCATGAGTTTGAAGAAATCTTTTTCGAAATTGTTCTCGGCTCGAGTTCTGAGATTCGTGTTGAGATCGATGTATTTTTTCATCCAAGGTTCTTCGACGAATCGAATGATGCGATGTATGTTGACTAATTTCATCCCGTAATCGACGTACTGTTTCAAATTCTCACTGTAGACGACGTAGTTACGTTTGTTAAATAAGTTGGGAATGAGTTTTTCCTCGTCTCCTTCGTTCGGTTCCATTCGTTCAAGAGCCAGCGGATAATCGTTGTGTGGATCGTGTAATTCTTCCAGATAGTTCAAATCGACTTCTAAAATGCAAGGATAGTCTCTCCATTTTTGCATCTCTTCCGGTTCCTTCACCCATTCGAAATTTCTAATCGGTAAAGGATGACTCATAGCCCAACTGTACAGATTATTGGCGTCCCAATACTGTATGTATTTAGTCGACCGTTTCGAATCGAAACCTTCTTTCATGTAGGGATTGTTAGCTTCAGAATATCTGTGAGAGATCATCGAGACGCCACCTCTTGCAGCCCTTTCGAACATGAGCAACATGTCCATGTCGGATAATAATTCCAATTGGACGCCGGTGGTCTTCAACAGAGTGTCCCACGCCAGACCTGGTGTGGTGAAATACCAAGCAGGATCCAGATCGTAATTTCGACAAGAGACGTCTCGAAAATTTTCGAACACGTCTGCCAAGAGCAGAACGTCGGTCTTTAGATAGAGATCGTGATAATCTCTCATGGTTTTCATATCGAATGATTTCCACACGTTTTTGGCGTGTTGGTAATTCTCATCGGAAATGTCGGATTCGTATAATTTCGAATAAAAATCTTCTTTCGAAGGTAGTGCGGTGTCTTCGAATCTCTTTAGATCGTTCATGTAATCGTAAGGATAGACTCCTTTCCTCAACATGAAATGTTCGCTCGTGATTTTAAATTTATCCTTGCTCATGTTATCGACTAATTTTTCCAGAGCGGTCGACATGAATTTAAAACTGTCGATGAAACGTATGCATCTAGGAATGGATTTCGATTTTTCTTTCAACATATTTCCGTCGATTACTCTTTTCTTCTCCATGAGCTTCCATTTCGTGAAGGAAATGTATCTTTCTTCGCTGTTCGCGATGCAATTTAATTCTTCGTGTGAGGTGCCGAGATTTTTCACGAACAGATGACTGTCGTAACCCGAGAGATTGTGAAACATCACCGGATAGAAAGCGGCGTCTCGATATTTTAAATTACACTTGCTGTGAGCCGGACCGCGATACAGACCCGTGTAATGATCGTGGTCTCTGACCTTCTTATTTTCCTTCGAATTCTCGTCGAACAATTGTCTGCATATGTGACATTCAGTGGCTCTGTTATTTTCGTCCTGCTGCTCTCGTGTGATGATCATTTTCGCCGGAGTTTTGAATTTGTCATATAACATTTGAATTTTCGATTCTAACTCTTCCACGAACCTTTGAGCCACGTCGTCGTCTTTGCACTGTTTCGTGTAGGTGAAGGGACCCATGTCGTGTTGTGAGTTGAAAGCGTATTTCACGTAAATGCAATAGCCCGAAGGTATGTGTTTTTGATATCTTTCGACGTAACTTTGAAGAGCGTTGGGTTGACAGGAACTCATTTTCGCGGTGAAACATTCGAAATCGGCGTACACGACGAATGGTACTTTTAACCTTCTATTGTGATTTTCAAACTTCACGATGGTGTTGGGTTTGGGCATTTTGACGGTGACACCTTGATTTTCGTTGCAATATTTTTGATGTTTCATGAATGATTTTTCGCTGTGAAACACGTTCATGCAATTGTAACATAAAGATATCTTTCCTTTATGATTATTATTTTGTTTCGACAGTAATCGGGTCGGATGTTTAACCCAACAATAATGACAATTGTCACCATTCGAAATCAATAATAAAATAATCGTCTTTTCTCTTCTGAGACACGAAGTCTGTCTGAGAGGATAGATCTTTTGATTTTCATCGTCGTATCCTAAGACGTTCACCGCTACGGTGGGATTTTGAGCCTCGAAACGTTCGATATGTTTTAACTCTGTTGGAAAAGTCACTCCGGTCCAATCGAGATTTTTAGAAGTTTCCACGTAACGAGAAACTCTATCGAAGTTTATTTCGACAGGGTATAAAGCGGAGGTGACTGCCCATTTAAAACACTGATCATCTTTATTTCTCATGCTGACCACGGCGTGTTTCTTAGTCAAGAAATACGGTAATTCCAAGTAGGAAGATCCTTTCAACGGTTCGTTTTTATTTATGTGAATTTCAAGTTTCAACACCTCATCGAACGTCCAATTACTACCTTCATGTTGATAATTCGCGAGAGACGTCAACATCTTGTCTTTCATCTTTTCGAAAACGTCCGATAGATCTGAACCTCGAAATACGGGTTCGACGTTAGATCTGAAATATGCATTTTTCACGATGCTCTTGCCGGACTTCACGTCGATTTTATTCATTATGCAATGGAGTATCATCTTAATTTTTAATCCCACGTTCATGTATTCGCGACACAAATCCAATACTTCTTTCTTCACCCATTCCATGAACAATTTCGGATCGACTTTCTTGAACGAGGGAACCACATCAAAAGTTTTAAAAATGCCTTTGATCGCACTCTCCCGTTCTACGGGTTTCGATTGGAATAGTTCTGCAACGAGTCATGTTACATATTCTTCTCCTTTCTCTTCGTCGATTGCTCATTGAATTTCACTCGATATATCTCGTTTGTCTTGAATCTGAAGTGCATCACTCGTTTTCGTTTTAGTTTTTCTTTTCTTTTCTTCGGAAACTTGATGTTCTTCAATGGCTTTTCGTTTAGTCGTCTTCTTATTTTTCACAATCGAAACGTTTTTGGTTTTTTTCGACGTCAGCATTTCGATTCCTTTTACTATCTTCTCATTTTTCACAACCGATGCATCTTTTGACGTCGTTGCTATCGACATTTTGTTTGCCTTTCTAGCGTTTTGCAAATATTCTTGTATGACATCAATTTTTTTTTATTTAGTTCTATGATTTCTGAAATCTGAAATTTGTAATAGTTTACAAATCTCGTTTAACTGAGGTATGGTTTTCTCATTTAAATTTACCATTGTTTTATCTGTTTGCTTCATTTGTAAGAATATTTTTTTTTTGAATTTTGTATTAAATAATTTGTTAAAAAAGTTTTGCTTTTTTACTCTTTTTATATATATATAATAACAAAAAAAAAAATTAAATTTTAAATTCAATTTTTTTTCTTTAATATGTTTTTTATTCAAAAACAATTTAAGACCGCTTTTATTTCTCGTTTGCAAAACGAACACGTTTTCTCGTCTTCGGAATAACATTCTCTACAACAACGCAGGTGTGCGCACGGTAGAAACAAGACGTTTGTGACACCTTCGCAGACCAGACTCTTGGTGGACATTTTGCTCGGCTCGTTTTCGACGAGTGATGATAACTCGTCCGCTTCCGCCATGAATTTGAGATGTTCTAAGGTTATGAATTGAGACAGGGTCTTGTTCGCGTTGTTTAACGCATTGTACAATTGTTCCTTGGTGTGTCTGAGTTGTAACATATCCATCAATAATTTTTGGTTTTTATCTCTATCCCTCTCTTCGTCTTGGATTTTGATCAATCCCAACGTTAGGATCTTGTTCAAATAATCACATTCGCCTTTTTCAATATTACTTATGTGTTCTAGTAAAGGTACGTCATGAGGTTCCTAATTCATCAAATGTATGTCACAACAAAAACATTTGACTTTGTCGCCTTTACCCACGTAAACAAAACCCGCGGTGGCTAAATCTTCGGGTTTTTGAGCGAGATGCGAAGGCCAATTTTTAAACGTTTGAAGTCTTGCACATTCTAGACTATAATTCGGATGTTTAGATTTGATCATTGTTTTTACCTCAAAATTGAGTTTGTAAGAATATTTTTTTTTTAACTTTTATTTATATATAAAGAGAAATAAAGAGAAACTTTTTTAACAAATTATTATTTAAATACAAAATTTAAAATATACATTATTTGCAAGAATTCATAAAAAACAAATAATCGATCATGACAACAACACCTAAAAGATGCGAATTGAAGTTGAAACGAGATGAAGCGTATGAGAAATTCGGTTTTAATATCTATACATTACAACCACACGATCCCATCGAATTGAATGAGGTCGAGATGGTGGACTTAGAGCGCTACTACCACAAATATCGAATATGTTTGAAAGTGGATGAAGCCGCGCTCGATTTGTTTTACGAGTACCAAAGCGAACTGCTGAATAATATCATCGTCGCCGAAGACAGAGAATTCGACAGGGGTGATTTATTGTTGTCCTATGGAGATTACATATATCCAATAATCTCACCCGAACTCATGAACAAATCGGGTGGTGAGAGCGCATTCGCCTATGAAAAAAAACTCAAAAGAGTAAAGATAAACATTTACACCATTTTCGTAAGTGGAAAAATGACGAATGTCAACATGCTAATAACGAACTTGGAAATATAAACAATAGAGAGATTGAAATGTTAAAATTTTAACTTTTTATATATATATAAAGAGAAAAAACAACTTTTACTAAAAAATTTTACATTAAAAAATTAAAAATACAACTTTTTTATATATATATAAAGAGCAAAAAAAAAACTTTTTAAACAAATTATTATTTAAATACAAAATTTAAAATATACATTATTTGCAAGAATTCGTAAAAACAAAAAAACAAATAATCGATCATGAAGACAACAACACCTAAAAAATGCAAATTGAAATTGAAACGAGTCGAAACGAATAAGAAATTCGGTCATAAAATCTATAGATTGCAATGACACGATCCCATCGAATTGAACGAGGTCGAGACGAAGGGCTTAGAGCACAAATACGACAAATATAAGATGCCTTTGAAATTGGACGAAGCCGCGCTCGATTTGATTTACGAGTGCCAAAGCGATCTGCAGAACATCGCCATCGCCGAAGATAGAGAATTCGACAAGTACGATTTGTCGTTGCCCTATGGAAATTACATATTTCCAAACATCTCATTCAAACTCGTGAAGGAATTGGGTGATGAGAGCGAGTTAACCGATGTAAAAAAACTAAAAGAGTAAAGATAAACATTCAACACGTTTTTGAAAAAGGAGAAGACACGAGTGTCAACATGCTAATAACGGACTTGGAAATATAAACAATAGAGAGATTGATTTTTAGCGAAGAAAAATGAGAAAAAAAAAAAAAAAGTAATGAGATCATCTTTTGATCTCATTTTTTTTGTTTCTTCGCACTCTGTCTCGCGATATTCGTCATTATCGTCTAATTGTTTCTCCACCTTTTTATCCATTTTAAATATATTATTTTATACTTTCTATGATTTATATTTTATATAATTTTATATTATAATAACATATTCAAAATCGGTATATTCTTAAACGGCGAATTCTCACCGAGCAACAAACCCTTGCCGAGTCACTCGACGTTCCGTCCACTCTTCAGATAGAGACCGTTTCCTCTCAGAGAGTTGCCACCTCTAATGGGTTCTAGATACAATCCTTTACCGCTGTCGTCTACGTGGACACGACACACGGCTCCTCCCTTCTTCAAAAACAGTCCGCTGCCACCCATTAATTTCTCAACTGCCGAACTAGCGAGTCCCGTGAGAGCTCCCACGCCGAGAGTCCCACGCGGCTATTCCTGCCAATAGCGGTAGGAAACCACCTTTCATTCTCAAATTGTATCTCAATTGAGCGGGACTCATTCTCACCGTCAACCCTCTTCCATTGCGAATCGCTTTCTCCATCCTTTTGATTTGACTTCTGGTCCAGGCGATCGAATCCTGACTGCCTCTCGTCAGATCTTCGTGAGTGAATTTGAATCTCACCGCCTCACCTCGAGTTGTTAACGCTCTCTTAAGTTTCTTCCTCTGTCCTGCGGATATGTTCACATTTTTAACCACGTATTCTGTCATAATTCTGTTTTTTTAAATTATTTACTTCAATTGTTTCTTGTTTAATAATTATATTAAAATAATTTTGTAAAATTAATATTGCGTTTATTTTATTTTTGTTATCTATATATATACACAATATTTTTTTTTTTTTTTTTTGCTTTTATATTTCTCTTATGTGAAATCGTATCGTCACTCTCTCTCCGCAAAGATCTAACAGTTCACCATTTTGAATCGTCAACGTGGTTTTGAGACTATACAACGTGTCTAAAATCACTGGTAGATAAACTAAATTTCGAGGTCGCTCCACGATCTTATAACCCGACGACACATTTGGAAAGAAGGAATAGATCGTCGGTTGAGCGCTACCATTCACGTAGCTTTCAGCAATCACGTCCACGTTCACCAGAATGCTATTGACTGCGAGAATGTCGACCGTATTTTCAGATGCCACGTGGCCTCGATAGATCTTTCGATCGAATCCCAACATCCTGCCTATAGAATCGTCCGTGTTGAAATCCACTCGAAAATTATCTTCCAAATCCAACATCGTCTGTAAGGTATTAGGATTGGGAGCGAGTCTGATCTTGTTGCTTCCTTTTCCATCCGTCTTCATTCACGTCTGAATGTAATCATTCAAATCATCTATGTCATAACTCTCTTTGGGAATTCGAATCTCCAACCAATCCGTTCCGTCGGAATACTTGAACGAATTATTCTTTTCGGTGACGTTGGGAAAGGAATAATAAGTCTCCAGATTCACCAACGCCATCTCGTATCTTTTCTCTCTATTCAATTCGATGGAAGGTTCGAATTTCGTAGCGAATCGAGTCAAATCGCCACTCACCACGATTTGAATGGATTGTTTCGCAGCCGTATTCTCGGCTATCCGTTCTAACAATTCTCCATGTTCGAACATTATATTTTAATTTTATTTTTTTTTTATTCAAAACTAATTATTTGAAGATTTATTATTTTCTAATTTTTTTTATTTTCACGCTCTATCTTATTATCATCAGAAACATAAAACTTGTCGAATCCGCACTGATATTTTCCGCAATTAAATTCGCTTATCAAATCGATCATGACGAAATTGTAAAGTCCACCATCCCAAACCCTCTTGCAGAATCTCCTGAATTCCGCCGCGCTCATGTCGTTTGCGATGTGATCGCCGTAGATGTGATTGAGATTCTTGAGATCTTGGCAAAAGAGACATAGAAAATTAGTGTTCTCCCTTATAGTCTGTCTGGGCAATCGAAAATAATTCTGCGACAGGTAGAAACAGTCCACGTTGCTGTGTCGACCCCTAACGTAATACGATTCGCATCGGTTGTGTCTCTCCAAAAGCAGATCGTCGAAAATCATGAGATTCTTATCTTCCCATTTCAGTTCCCTAGGATCCGGAACGTCGCTAGCGTTCTCATAAAATCGACACTCGACGTTCGAAGATGCATTTCTCTTCATCAGCTCCATCGCCGCACCGTCCAAAATGGTCGAAAGTGAAGCACCGCTCTTCTCGAATTCCTCCCTACTGTCAAAGATTCTGGCTATGACGTCCTTGGGCAATCTACGATCCATGCACTCTCGAAGCAATCTGTATTCGGGTTGAAACAAGCTCTTGCCAAACACGAACAACCTGTCGTAATCCAACCAGTCGGGTCGGGACAACAGATTCATCAACAGATTGGTCTTTCCACAATTCGATTTTCCCACTATCAAGCCTCTTATGCTCTTGGGAAAGAACTCGTTATTCGACCTCTTGGTCACGGCGTCGTTCCAAGACATATCTTTAATGTTCATCTTTGTTTTATTTTTTTTTGTCTGTTATTTTAGATTCTTTTCAAACACAAATTTTTTACATTTTTCAAACTCTGTTTTTAATGTTATTATTTATTTATATCGCACCGTCGAGAGTTCTCCTCAATCCAGATCCACTCGTCATTTTGGCTAAATCTTGTATGGGCACCACAGCATCCTTAAAATCTTTCCAACTTTTCGGCGTTCGCTCTAACGCTGCTCGCTTCGCCGGCGGACTGATCAACTTGTCGATCAACGCATCGGCTGCCCTCTTGCCAGCCGCAGAAGCTATCCTACCACTGGCTTCGGAAGCGGCTTTCTTACCAGCATCCAAAGCCGTCTTCTTACCGACCTCAAATGCGGTCGATGCGAGTTTTCTACCTGCATCGCTCGTGAACGCTCGCATTATAGAATCGACGATGCCAGAACCGCCTTGAACGTAAGTCCTGACATATCCCCTGTTCTTTATCACCAACATATTTTATTTTTATAATATATTTTTTGTTTTTTCACTGGTAAATCGTTTTGTTGTTTTTAAATACTTTTATTATTCTAGTGTAAGAATTTACTGTTTTATTTTTTTGTTTGTTTGTTTGTTTCTCTCTACTTATTATATACACATCAATCCTTCAATTCGTTCATCAGCCTTTTATACTGGTTTTTATTCAAAACCTTCTGTCTTAACAATTCGTCAGATATAGCAACTATCTGATTATCTAATCCTGTGTTACCCGCCCGTCTGCTCGCCATCAACAAACTCAATCTCTGAGACAGAGCGTCGGAATCGCTTGGAAGAAAAGTGGTTTTCACCCCTTTGCCAGTCACCGATTCGACGAACTTCTTGTTCATATCCCATATGGGTTTCACCACTTTCGTCCACTTATAACCTCTGTTGGCTTTGGGTCTCGTCTCTCTGGCATCGTTATTTCTCTTCATGGCGTGGGTCTGAACCAGAATGTCTCTGTAATTATCGAAATCCTGTTCCGTGTAATCGCTGGGCTTGTCGTAAAGGAGCAATCTGCGCAGACCATCAGTTACTTTATACTTATTCGAACCCACGATCAATTCATCATCGTCAATTTCTACTTCTGTGTCTCCCACAAAAGTTCTACCCTCAGAATCCTTATAAATTCCATACGACTGATCTCTCTTACCGCCATCATCATCGGACGATGCGACGCTACTAGTGGTGATAGTCGAAGCTGTATCGTCGCTCACGTCGGTTTGAATCCCCGTGGGAACGTAATCCGGTGTATATTGAAAGGAATACCGATTTCCAAAACTACCGGGCAATGAACCCATTCTCAAAGAACTCTCTTTTATGGGTCTCAATTCTTCGACTATCTCCTTCCTGCTTCGCTCTTGACCCTCCGTCACGGGTTTAAATATTTTTGTGGCTTCGCGTTTGAGTTCCATCTCACCAAGACGTCTGCTCCTATCAGCCGACTGAATCCCCTTCTCAGCACAGTCATACTGGTCTAAAATTAGATCTCGGCGCCTAGGATCCATCTGTAAAAACATCTTTCGTTTTTAATTGTTAATGTTCCTTTGAGTATGCTAATATGAGTTATTCATTATTTTCAAAATTAAATGTATAATTATTTTTATGTTTTAAGTAAATAAAAATCTTCCGTCTTTAATATAATAACTAAAACCAGTTGAGAAAAAAACCATTTACAAAATGACACCTCGATAAATAGTTAAAAATATTAAAATAGCATCCGTTTCAAACGTGTTAAAAATCAGAAAGAAATAGTTTTTCAGATAAACCATTTAACTTGACAAGTAATCTCATTTGAATAAAAACCTGTAATACATCTCAGGCGTGACAAAATAGCGTTCTCAGTAAGTGTTTATACAGTAAATGTCACTTTGACATGCAACCTGCTTGTCAGTTTTGATAAAAACACAGACTGACGATTGTAAACTGACATTCGAATGAAATGGTTTAACACGCCAAAGGTGCGCAGGAGCTCTATTTATCACTTTTATTTATTTCCTAGGATATTCCCCCACCCCACGACGAAGGGAGATAACTCTGTATGATCGAGTTTACGAGAATCGAGCGATCCGATCGGACAATTGGCGGGGAATCGAGCGATCCGATCGGTCGATTAGCTGAGTTTGGGAATTCCCATAGTGGGGAATTCCCCTAATGACGTCATAAATGGGAAAAACCCACCGCCTCAAAACAATTGCGGATTCTACATCAGTGATGTAGAATCCGCAGACCGTTTTTTTGATGATAGCCCAGAATTTTTTGCTCACGTTCACCAACGATGGATCGATGGTCTGATCTACGATGGGAACGCCGACAAAAAATTTTAAAGTAAAAGATAAAAGTGAAGATGTACAATTTCACCATTTTTTTTAAAAACGTGCGTTCACCACGAGTATTTGAACGTTAAAAGTGCGATCTAGGAGTCACAAAAAAACATGGGCGATTCAACATCACTGTACATTTTTGTGAACAAGCGTGCAATTTAACACCGAATTCCACGTTGGTGAACGCATCGTGTACACGTACATGTACAAAGTGATTGGTAAATCCGCAATATATACCTACTTGTGTATATTTATTTGTAATTTATTGAATTTCAGACTTGGTATTGTCAACGTAAATTTTGTTTGCTGTTTTTATTTCATTGCTTATATATCCCCTTAAGGGGCTATATAAGTGATGGAATTTTGTTTATTTTGAAAATTCTCAGCTCTGATATTCCTTCAATTCAAATTAAATATACACAAAATGTACATCAAAATGAAGATTGACTTGTATAGAACACGAAACAGGTGTGCAATCAGCTTATAGAATCGACCGTAGGCACCACTGGTTCCTGGAAGTCTGCTACCGTATTCGTACCAGAACTGATAATTTAATAATATTTTACGAGAACACCTTGTGGCCAAATGTGCTGTACATATCCAATAACAACTCTAGGGTATCAAAATTCTTCAAAGCACATCAACAGAGCTGCATGGGGGTAAATTCCAAAATCTTTGCTTTTGTTTACATAAAAAAATTACTTTCGATTTCTGGTCGATGTCATCCGATGGAAAAGAATTTGTATACAACGCCGTCTAAAAACAAATAATGAGAAAGATCGCCTTAATACAGTATACTGTTATTAGCTAGAGACTGCACAGTTGCCATATTCATTGCAAGGTATCATGATACCTGTTGAAATTTCTTAGAATTAGGATTTTGACAGAAAACCCAGAATACGTAACATCTTGTGAAATTGACTGGGTGAAGATAAAACTTCAAAACAACAAAGACCTGCCATTGGGTCCTTCTATATGCCACACCGCAACCCAAAAACCATTGAAGAACTTAGAAAATCAATATCAATAATCCAAGTTATCCAACAAAATAAAGCAACATAATACTAGCAGGAGACTTCAATTGTCCTGATATTAACTGGAACAATCACAACTGAAGCCATAAGCCCCAGACAGAGAAACCCCAAATGCATTGATAGACCTCACAGTAGAACACCAACTCACACAAATCCATGAAGAACCCACAAGAGAAAATAACTTATTAGATCTAGTCATGACAACAAACCCTTCACTTCTAAAAAAACTCGATAAACATCCCAGGAATTTCAAATCATGTCATGGTGGTTACTGACATCGACACAAAACCGCACTACCAAAAGACAGTCGAGAAAGTGTTACACCTATAGCAGAGCAAATTGGGAAGCAATCATATCAGAAGCCCAACACCTTTCAGAAACAATCAAAGAAAAACGAGAAGGCGAAGATACTCAAAAACTATGGGACATATTTAAATTTGGAAAACACGGAGAACATCCCATCCAAACTAACAAAATCAAACAGCAAACTACCTTGGATGACATACCAACTTAAAAAAAATGTTGAAGAGGAAGCAACGCCAATACAACAAGGCGAAGAAATCCGGAAAATGGCAAAATTACAAACATGCCTAAAAAGAGTGTAAAAAACTCTTCAAACAAACAGAATGGAACTACATAAACAGAGCAATAAAAGAAGGCCTGGAAAACAGAAACTCTAAACCATTCTGGAAATATATAAAATCAAAAAAAACAAGACAGCATCGGAGTCACACCACTCAAGGATGGAAATCAACTTTTAAGTACAAGCAAAGAAAATGCAGAAATACTTGTACAACAATTCAAAACGGTATTTACCACCGACACCAACCCAATTAAACCAAAAACTCAAACGGTCCCTATCAACAACATATTAGACACCAAAATTGAAGAAAAGGGCATTAAAAAACTACTGAAAGGTCATCAACAAAGCCTCAGGGCCGAACAACATACCAAACCGCTTCTTAAAAGAATGTGCCGAAGAAATAGCACCAGGGCTAGCAACCATATTCCAACTGTCACTTGACACCGGAGACCTACCAACAGACTGGCTGAAAGCGAATACAGGGTGTATATACAAAAAAGGTGACAAGCAAAAAGCCGAAAACTATCGCCCAGTCTCCCTGACATCGGTCTGCTGCAGACTTCTAGAACACATCATCTGTAGAAACCTTATATGGCGCATCTGGAAAAATACAAAATTTCATCATCATTCAACCATGGATTCAGATCTAGATATTCATGCGAAACTCAACTGATCCTTACAATTGATGATCTCCTTAAATCATTCGATGCTGGGAAACAAGTAGATATGGCCTTCCTCGATTTTTCAAAGGCTTTTGATACAGTCCCACACAACAAACTCTTATAGAAATTTGACCAATATGGAATCAAAAGGACAACGCACACCTGTCTAACAGATTTTCTAACAAAAAGGAAAATGAAAGTACTCCTAGACGGCGCAACCTCAACAGAAGTGACAGTAGATTCACGAGTACCACAAGGCGCCGTTCTTGGCACCATCCTATTCCTTTGTCATATCAATTACCTACCAGAAGTAACAAGATCTCAAGTAAGATTATTTGCCGATGACTACTTGCTCAACAGAGAGATAAAAAAAACTTTAAAGACCACAGCATCCCCCAGAAAGATTTGAAAAACTTGGAAATTTGGGCAAAAGATTGGGGAATGAAATTCAACGCAAAGAAATGCTATATCTTAAGCATAAAGAAAAAAAACATCAAAATTCTACAGACTCGATGGCCACATACTTGAAGAAGTCCAATCCAATCCATACCTGGGACTACAAATATCATCAGATCTTCAGTGGCAAACTCACATTAAAAATACCACCAAAAAAGCGAGCTCAACACTTGGCTTCCTGAAGGGAAACCTAAAGCACTGCCCCATAGACTGCCGCAAACTAGCATACATCTCACTTGTAAGATCCACTCTGGAATACGGCTCAATTATCTGGGACCCATACCAAAAACAGGATATAAACAAAATAGAGAAAATACAGAGACAAGCAGTGCGCTACATAACCCAAAATTACAAAACCAGAGAAGAAGGCTACATAAAATCATCAATGGAAGCCCTGAAATTAACACCATTGGAAGAAATAAGACAACAAAATCGGCTGATCGTCTTCTACAAAGTGGTTGAGGGGTCAATACCAGCACTGCCTCCTGATAAATTACTAAAATCAACAACAAACAAAAGACGAATAATACCAACAACATTTAAAGACTGTGAAACAAAGAACTCTATAACAAACCAAGCAAGAGTTAACCACAAAACTTACCAAGTCTCATATTGTAAAACGGTCATTTATAGAAATTCCTTCTTTCCCAAGACAACCACAGACTGGAACCAGCTGGAAGATAGTGTTGTCTCAGTGCCAACATTGGAGCTGTTTAAGAAGGTCATCCAAAAGACACCATAAGCGCTCTCCTCAGTCCGTAGCATTAAGGCCTCAATAGGTTACTGCTATGTAAAAATACAGAAAGAGATACAGATAGAAATTCGTGGTATCGAGTAATTTGCGCATGTCTGTCGAGCATGGAAACCATCTTCAATAAAAAATGCAGACAGTGTTGTCCTTTTCCAAAATGCAGTCCTATCGCCGCACTCGAATGTGTTTTGAATGCCTAGCTTTGTTATTGAATATCTGAAGCACATTCTTCGAGTTGTTCTTGCGAAATATTATTTTATTGTCAGTTCTGGTACGAATACGATAGCAGACTTTACTTATATAGCCCCTGAAACCTCATTTTGAACCTGTCTTTTGAAATTTTGGAAATTTAACTCCAACGAAAACCATTTTTACATTATTTTACGTGTCTTCAAAGGTTAGGCTATTTTTTGTCATATTTCATTACAAACCGTACCTGTGGATTTCTAGTACACCGCATATCCAAAATCCACACTTATGAGGCTTTACACAGCGTTTTCTAGTCATTTGAAATTGTTAACTTCCATTTTGAAATTAACATTTTTACCCCCTAATTCTAGTAATGCCAGTTTTACGTTTTGTTTTTGCCTTCTCTTTTCTACCTCATTTTTAACATTTTCCTTTCGAAATTTTAGAAATGTACTATTCAAAGTTTGCTAAGCACAAATATATCCAACTACCTGTTTCACGTTTTAGTTGAAATATTGTAATGAAAAGTGTATATATATTTTATTTAATTATATCTTTAATGATTTAAGTACAGAAATTAAGATTTTATTTGTGTTTGACATTATTTTTTAGCTTTTGAATACGATAACCATGGAAAATGGATATTATTGTTAAAAGAGGAAATTTTTCAATTTTCCAAAAAGTTGACGGAGCGAACTGGTATGGGTTCAATATCGAGTGTGAGACCCATTACCGTTAATTACAGCTTGACCACGCTTTCTCATGCTCCCAATCAGGTTCCTGGTGGTCCTTTGTGGGATGTTCTTCCATTCTCAGATCAGCATGACACCAAGCTACTGGACACTTCTTGGCTGTACTGGACGGGCTGAAATTGCAGGCTGCAACTCATTCCAGACATGTTCAATTGGATTGAGGTCAAGGGATCTTGCTGGCCAGTCCATACGATCAATTCCCTCCCCCTGTCCGTACTCCCGACAGCATGGGCAACATGCGGTTGGGCATTATCGTCCATCAGAATGAATCTATCACCCACTGCACCTGCATTCAATCTGACGTGGACATCCAGGATCTCATCAATATACCGCTGTGCAGTCAATGTGCCACGTTCAAGGACACAGAGCTCTGTACGTCCACCCCTGCTTATGCCGCCGCAGACCATGATTGACCCTCCAAAATAGCGGCCATGCTCAGCAATGTTGGCTGCATGGAATCTCTCCCCTGGTCTTCTCCATACCTTTGAACGCCAATCTGTGTGGTCTAGGCAGTTCCTTGACTCATCTGTAAAAGGTCAGCTCGCCAATCTTCTCTGGTCCATCCAACGCGGTCCATGGCCCATTCACATCGTGCCTGGCGGTGGTTGTGGGACAGCGGAATGCGAATACATGGTATTCTCGATCGGAGACCACCTTTGTGCAACCTTGCACGGATAGTCTGCACCGAAACATTTACCCTGTATGTATACTGAAGGTCACTGCAAAGCTGGGTTGTTGTGGCAAAGCAGTTCCTACGGGCCTGAATGATCAAAAACCGGTCTTCAGCTGCAGATGTTGCCCTGGCTCTGCCACCACCATGCCGTCTTACTGGTGTGCCATACTGCTGAAATCTTGCCCAAGCTCTGGTGACCACCGTGAGTAGGTGATAATTGCCGATTCCAGACCACTTTGTACATGTACCGTACACGTACACGTACATGGTGCATTTACCATGGTAGGATTCAGTGTTAAATCGTGTGCATGTATACAAAAATGTCGTTTTTTCATGTTGGTCCAGAATCGGCTATTGTTTTTTGAGGCTCACAGATCGCATTTTTAACGTTCAAATACCCGTTGGCGAACGTGTACATTCGACACGTCGCTCAAAAAAGTGAAACATGTACGAAATTGTACATAAAAATTTTCTTAAAAATTTTTGTCGACGTTCCCATCGTGGATTAGACCTTCAATCTATCGTTGGTGAACGCGAGCAAAAAACGCTTTGCCGATTCCAGACCAGCATCAAAAAACGGTTTGCTAATTCTGGACCAGTGGTCCAGAATCGGCTATTGTTTTTGAGGCTCTTCAAAAAATTGAGTTTTAGAAAATCGATGGAAAAATCGTTTGTTTACGTTTTGTCACTGCGAATTTTGTGAAATAAATCTTAATAAAAACACTTTGTAGAATTTGTTTCATTCAAATAAAAAAAATAGTAAGGAAATAAAAAAGTGATTGATATATATAGGAGAGAAAAAAAATTATAAATAAATAGTTATTTAAAAAAATAAATATATCAAATCGAATAGATAATAAAAAATACGTAAATCATGGATGCTTTCCAGACTATTAGAGCAAGATTTCTTTTAAAAAGGCTGATGAGAGCCAACGCATTTTGTGTGAATGAACAACTAGGTCGCCTCTTGTTAGAACGATGCGTCGGATGTCGGGATCACCTAGACTTCGATCATGAGAATCATTCGTGTCTGACGATGGAAAGGGAAGATATGGTCCAAGTATTTCGAACCGGCGTTCGAACGCGTTCAAATCGACGAAGTGATCGCGTTTTGGAAGAGATTACCCTTCTGTAAGGATCGAGATAAGCCCACAGTTTTGGAAGAACTGAAATTGGCGCGTAGAAGTCTGACTTTAGAAGACAAGGGATGCATCATGAAATTATTGTTCAATGAAGCATACGTCTAAGTTTTCTCATTGATATAAAATAAGGGAGAATAGAAAATAAAAATAAATACACACATAAATTTTTTATCTAATATTAGAAAGAAAAAAACACAAAAATGAGAACTAGAAATAAATTGTATCCGACGTTAGATGACGATGAGGATGAGAAGCCGAATGATGTTTTGCCAACGGCACCGTCGCTAGAAGAAAAAGAAAGAGGAGCGAGGTATCACATCGATCAAATCAGTAGAATCCAAGTGTATCTAACTCAAGAGAGAGATTCTCGTCATTCTCTCAAGAAAAAGTATTCGCGTTTCGTGAAATTTATCAATGCGATTGAGACGACACTCATCACGATTTCCATGGGTTTACATGCAGCCGGCATCGGATTGTTGTCGACTGCAGTCGCTATTCCGATCGTGTTAACCATAGAAGGAATGCCTCTCGCCGCTGGATTGTTTAGCACGCTCGGAAACTTTTTGAGTAGGAAGTTATATCTGAAGGCGAGGAAACACGACAAGATTCGCGTCTTGGCCAACTCCAAGATCGACATGATATCCGAAATGATCTCAATGGCGTTGAAAGACGGTAGGATATCGGACGGAGAATACTTCATGATATTGGGTGAGAAAACGAAATATGAAGCCATGAAAGAAGCTGTGAGAATCAAGACTCGTCAGATCATGAAGGAAGAGATGAAGGATTCTCTCGTGGAAAAGGGGAGGAAAGAGGCCAGGGAGGAATTCAGTAAGATGATAGACCTCAAGAGCAGCGATTGAAAAAAAATATATATATAATAAGAACAGAATTTTTAAAAAAGAAATATTAAATTTATATATAAAATAAAAACGAAATTAATTTAAATAACTCTCAAAAAATGTATTGCGTAAAGTGTAAGAGAGATACCGAGACAAGTAATTCTCAAGAAGTATGAACCAAAAACGACAGACAGATGCTTCGCAGAATTTGCGACGTGTGTGGTTCTATCAAGACTTGATTCATCAAAAAAAAGAACGCGAGCAAAGGTAAAGGCATCGTGAATAAAATGATCAATAATCTACCTTTCGAAATGCATCTGCCTGGTCACAGTTTCACGGGACCTGGAACGAAATTGAACAAGAGACTCAACACCGATCTGACTTCTAAATCTTGGAGCAAACCTGTGAATAGGGTGGACGTGGCCACGTATGATCACGATCTATGCTACGCCGGACATCCCGACACCAAGACTCGCAACGATGTCTGCGATAAAAACATGTTGGCGAAATTGAGAGGTATATCGAATCCGACCAGGAGAGAGAAGATAGAACATTCGCTGGTCGGTAATCTGATCGGTGCGAAACATCGATTCGGATGGGGCATTCAAATCTGAAAAGAAGAAGAAACGATTATTGACGAGCGAATTGGCTGAGGAGTTACACAAACCCATCGTGCGTAAATTTCGAAAGAGAAGGGTGTTCGTGAAGGGTTTGGATGATATTTGGTCTGCCGACTTGATCGACATGAGATCGTTTTCGAGGTGGAACGAGGGTGTCAAATATCTATTGACGGTCATCGTTGTGTTTTCTAAATACGGTTGGATCAGAGCTTTGAAGGTTAAATCAGGACCTTGCATCGCCGAGGCTCTGAAGAGCGTGTTCGACTCATCTTCTCAAAAACCAAATAAATTGTGGGTGGATAAGGGAAAAGAATTCTACAACAAGCACGTTCATCGATTGGTCGAACTCTACTCGATCGAAAACGAAGAGAAAGCCAGCGTGGTGGAACGTTGGAATCGAACGATGAAGGAAAAGATGCATAGATACTTCACGGCGAATTCGACCAAGAAATACATATATGCTCTGAACGGTCTGGTCAAAGATTACAACAACACGTGACACAGATCGATCAAGATGACTCCCTTGGAAGCTAGCGATCATCGAAACGAAAAACGGGTCTATGCGAATCTATATCCTGAGAGATCTAACATCAGGAAGAAATCTAGAACGCCGAAATTTGCGGTCGGTAATCGAGTGAGAATCTACGTTTATAAGAAGCACTTCGAAAAGGGTTATACTCCTCGATGGACCTCGAAAATCTTCGTGATAACCAACATTTTTCACACCGATCCAGTGACTTATGAAATTGAAGCTTTGGATGGAGAAAAGATCATCAGAAAGTTTTACGAACAACAATTACAGAAGACAAAGTTTTGATAAAGAAAACAATTTTTTTTTATTTACTCTCTTTAACATTTTCTTGTTTACACACATATATATAGGAGAGAAAAATAATAATAAAAAATAATTAAAACTATTTTTAGATAACAAAAAAGCAAGCTAATTAATAAACAAAAAACAAAAGCCCTTTAAGAAATGGCAAATATACTAGATATAGCACAAAGCATAGTGAAAGATGAAAGTATTCAAGAATATGAGGTTCACGAATACGAACCGGTAACTGGAACGAGTTTGAACAATGCGGGAGAGATAAGAATCAACATCGAAACTCAAGATCTATTCATCCATCCTAGCGAGAGTTACATAGTGGTGCAGGGACGTCTCACCAAGGAAGATGGGAGCAACTACGCCGACGACGACACGGTTACTCTAGCCAATAATGGCATCATGCATCTATTCAGTAATATAAAATACATGCTATCCAGACAAGAGACAGAATCTGTGTTTCATCCAGGTCAGGCCACCACGATGTTTGGACTCTTGATGTATCCGGATGATTTTTCGAAATCGAGAGGACTTAATCAGTTGTGGGTGAAAGACACCGTCGGCCCTGCTAGCGCCGGCGCCGCCGTGATATTCGACTATGTCGTCAAGACGTCCAGACCTAAAGGAACGTTTTCATTCAGGATGCCTTTGAAACACATCTTCGGATTCGCAGACGATTACAACAAGATCATGTATGGATTCAAACACAATCTGACGTTGATTCGAAAGGGAAATGATGACGGGATAGTGAGACTCCCCGCGACTGATGCAGGTAAGATAACTCTACACAAGATATCGTGGTTCGTTCTGCACATGGAGCCTTCGGTCGTGGAAAAAGCGCGTCTCTACAAGATCATAGAATCCAAGAGTAAATTACCTGTGGGATTTGGAATGAGACAGTGCGACACGGCTAGCATTCCACTCTCCACGAATCACTTCGATTGGAGATTGACAGTGAAATCTGCTTCCGAGAGACCACATTTCATTGTAGTTGCATTTCAGACCGATAGGGACGGGTCTCAGGAAAAGAATGTGTCACTGTTCGATCACTGCCATTTGAGAAACATGCAAGTGTTTCTGAATGCCACGAGATATCCAGCAATCGATTACAATGCGTCATTTGACAAGAACGATTTCTGCAGACTGTACAGCGACGCCGCTGATTTTAGAAAGAAGTATCACGGTCTATATGAATTGATGAGCAACTCTAATATATTTCCCGGTGAATACAAGTCGATGTATCCCATGTTCGTATTCGACGTCAGTAAACAGAGTGAACGACTCAAGAGTAGCATCTTAGACATTCAGATCAAGATGCAATTCGATAGGAACATGCCGAGAAAAACCGAAGCCTTCGCTCTGGTCCTGTCGGACAGAGAATTACCATTCGAATTGGATGGAAATAAGATGTCGATCATTCGATGAGAGATGTGTGTGAAAAAAAAAAATAAAAAACAAAATAAAAAAAAAGTAATGAGTAATTATTAAAAACAAAAAAAAAATAAATAAATAAAGTAATGAGATCTAGAGAGATTGAACATCTTTCTAAATCTCATTACTTTTTTTTTTGTTTTTAATAATCACACATTATTTTTTTTAATTAATTATTTCCACGCGTTCACTGTTTGTTCAAAGGATCTAGTTCGATCAGTAGATTCACCACGGAAGTGACGGCTTCAGGATTATTGGCTTTCGTAATGAAATTAATCCTGTCTCCGGCGTTCACTCTGAGAGGCATGCCGAACGTGCTAACATTCGCGTGTTGATTCTCAGTCTTTTCGACGCTGTATTTCTCTACTCCATTCACCACGAGATTGACGACCACTCTGTTATTCAAATCCGAGGAAGCCAGACTCATTCGAATGATTTCACCTCCTAACGGCATGGGATATCCCACCTGACCATGTTTCGATCTGCTACCTCCGTTTCCGAAAGACCACTCGGTTTTTCCCTCCTCTAATGTGCCGGCCTCCTCAGCCCACACGGTGATCAATTGTCTAGCGTATTTGACTCTTTCCACCACCGAAATCAGGGTGCAGGCATCCGTCATGTTCACAGGATCCGATAGATTCGTGAGCGCGTGTCCACCCATGTCTAGTTTACCTTCCATGATGTCGCCCTTTCTCCAGACTGAGTTGTCATCTACCTACTTCCTGCTGACTGCGCAGGAATCGAATTCGGGATCGTGATTGAGACCAAATAAATTCTCACCGTTCATGTTGATACCACCCTCCATGGTTCCGCCAGATTGTTTGTTCAGGTAGAGATCGTCCACTTGCGATTCTACGTATTCTTGTGATCGTATCATGGCAGAATCTACGTAGCCCTTGTTGACTGCGGTTGAGTCTGCATCCGTGTCGTCGACCTTCGACAGATTCATTATCTTGTTGAATCCCGCATTCAGATCCGATTTCATTTCTCATCTGTCAGACTTTCTCTGTTCCAGATCTACATAGTGTTTGGTCGCCATGTCCTTGGAATTCGTGGGTGTGGCCATGTTCGTTATCTTGTTAGAATTGGTGTTCAATTCCGAGTGCATCGTTTTCTGAATGTATCTATTTCTCAGATGGTTGTTGAATCGCGCGTGAGAGTCGTCAGCGTATTTCTTGGTCGCGGCATCGGTGGGATCTATGGTATTCGCGATGTTCACCAAACGTTTAGATTTCAGATCGAGATCGTCGGTCATGGCTTTATCCACGTAATTATCTAGCATGATTCGTTCGGAATCTGCATTCCCCCTGTCAACGTATTTTTTAGTCACAGCATCTGCGAGATCTATCAGCTCGGGAAGATTTTAGAGCTTCTTATTGTTCATGTTCAAAGGTTCCTCTCGAGGTTCGTATCTCCGAACTAGTGTTGTACGGTTAACTGGTTTTATAAGTCGGTTTCGGTTTCGCTTGAAAACCGAAACCGAAACCGTGTAACTGGTAAATGAGTATGGTTTCTGTTTTTTCCTAAAATGTCGGGAAGAGATGTTTTCTTTATTCAGTTTGCACTAACAATGTCTGAAATGTCAAGCTTTGTCAGGAAATAACAGTGTCGTCAATGCACGCCACATTCTGGGTGTAAAGGGGTCACTGCAGCATGTCCAGATCACTCGAGAATGATGTATGACAAGTTGTCAATCACACATCGTTGACGTAAAAATGGGTTGTGTTTTCTGTGAGAATGACAAAACAGACAGCCAACACACCTACATTTCACTGATTGGAAATACCTTGCGCAATTGGCTTCGTTTATGAACAGGTTTGTATGACATAGTCAATCAGTTTAATTAAAATTACTTATCTACAATCTGTTGGCCAGCGAATAATATCATATCAGAAAAAGGTCTTGGCATTTCATTGTCGTATTTGAAAATAACATTTGTCACGGGTTGCCCCACCATGTGTTTCGGATGTAGTCTGTTGCCTCCCTTGATGTGCTTAACCGGGAAGAGGTTTTACTGCAATTCAGTCTTGGGACGTTCCGACCCAAGACGATTTGTCCTGAAGGCTTCAGCCCACTAAAAACACGAAACCGCAAGTTCTTATTCTATTTAGTTCAATATATGAAGGCCAAAACGTCTTGAACCGAAACGTCCCGAGGCCGAAACGTCCCAAGGCCGAATCATCCATATCCATGGGAAAAAGCTGCGATCTGTAATATCGCTGTCAACGTGCCACGGTTGCATTCCTGCACAACTTACTTTAAGGGTGGCAACCAAAGGAACAAATCAGCAGTAGAAATAGAAATTGGAATGGCAAGAGGCAAACGCAAAAAAAGTTACAATATATAACAGTACACCAGTGAATTTGTGAAATCAATTCCATTGAGCTAAAACCATTGTGTGCGCGAGGTGTGTGTGGTGGGGGGGGGGGGGTGGCGATGGGAAGACAATAGGTATTTCATCGCCTGAGTGCTAGAATGTTCTATGTCCCCTATTACATAGAACATTCTAGCACTCAGGTGACGATTTGGTAAAGTGGTTCGTTTTGAAGCCCACCCAGCTACAAACAATATGACTTTCCCATTCCAGGCTGACATGAAATGATTGCTGATTATTTTACTAGTCACCACTGTGTGTGGCACTAGTCACCACTGTGTGTGTGGGGGGGGGTGGGGGGGAGGATATTGAAAAGAGTCCATACATCAGTTCATTGTCAAATATGTTAGGATAGGTGTCTAGGTGACCCACTTGGCAATGCTTGTTATTATTTGCAATGCCTGGTAGGGTCATTTTGTTAGACTGCCCAGGGCCCCACCCAGGAGTGAGCACTGAACAGAGCCCTGGGAAATTGTGAATTAGATCTTTTCACACCCATGTGTTAATATCAGTTCATCATAGACTCTCTATGCCTGAACTTAAAGACCAGAGGTGTGGGGGGGGGGGGGGGGGCATGTGCCTAGAATTGGTGAGTGGTGATATTCTACGAACATTGTTACATTTTATTTTCTTTTATATTATTTTGTTTTGATAATGCCTGCCATTTATACACTTAGCACACATGCTAGTCAATGCCAATTAAATCATCATTGAAAATATGACAGTATGGGCATTATATCGACACTACATAGTTTCTGTTGGAAACTGCAGATGTCTTAATATAAAAAACTGAAAACTGACCTATAAACCGAGTTTTTTTTAAAAAAAACGAACCGAAACCGAACCGAAACAAGAAAAATAAAACCGCACAACACTACTCCGAACGTAACGTTCGTCCAAGTTGGCAACGTCGTAACCATCACCGACTTTGAGCGTCTTCCTCTTCTTTTTGGGTTGACTTTCGCCGTCACTTCTACCTAATTTATCGACTGGCATGTTGTTTTTGAGATTTTTGTTTTAAAAATATATTTCAAATGCAGTTTATTAAAAATGAATTATTTTACTTATTTTTATTTTTCGTTTTTATTCGATTAAAGTTTTTTTATTATTTTTTTTACCTTTATATATATACTATAAAAAAAATCTCTCTCTAATGTAAATCATTGAGAATGTCTTGAAACCGATCTCCTTCAGACCATCTCTTGAGAACGTAGAGACACAGGTGACCGCAAAACACTTGATCTGGCGATTGCACTCGTTCCGTGTTGTAACGAACCATTGATTTGTTGAAATAGTTCTTTATTTCTTTCGGTGGCGAGATTCTGTAGCTGTCGAAATAATAATTCTTCTTCTTCCCGTTCTTGAATCACGCCACCCAGTGAGTGCCTTCACCCGATAAATCGTCTAGATTTAAAATTCCGCATTCCGATTGTCGAGGTTTTCTCTTCGGCAAGGCATCTCTGGAAAACATGCCTAGAAAATCTTTGATTTTCAAATCCTTCGCCGCATTCAACAGATCGATGTTGGATAGGGGTTCGTTAGGTAAGACGACACCTTCTACAGATATCTCTATTTTCTTATTCATAAATGCATATATTTTTTTTTTTATTTATTTTATTACAGTTCACTAAAATGACATTATTTTTTTATTTTTCTTTTTAAACTAACTCTATCGACTTCCATAATCTTGAATCCGTCTAATTCCTTGACTTCCATAATCTTGAATCCATTTAATTCCTCTTGCTTTTCTGGAATCCTATCATCCTTAATTATATCTGGAGTCTTATCATCCATAATCATATCTGAAATCCTATCGTCTAAAATTAGATCCAAAGTCCAATGTCCGAGTGCTAAAGTGCTTATTTTATCATCTAACACGAACCTCTTATCGTCGTCGGCTGTCAGCAAAATCTTGTTGACTATTTCAGTATACAAGTCGTGATTTTTGCTTCGAATCGATTTCATAGTCTTATACACCGGACCACTTCCTAACAGACAATCTTTATACTCTTGGAAAGAGATGTTTTTCTTCACCACGCACGTTTTAACCCCTTTGCACTTCTTGATCTCTTCATCTTACAGATGATAAGCATACAGTTTAGGTCTCAAGCCCACGAATTCGAGGATTTGTTTACCGCCGCTCTCATCCTTAAATTTACCCAACACCTTCTTGTTGTCGTTCGATTGAATGTTGGATGGGGATAATTGCTCGTGTCGAACCACGCGGCCATGTCCGGATATATATCTTGGTAGACATCTTTCGTCTCTATCTCGTAAACTAAACTGTCTGTGTCGGTGAACAGTAGTTTGGCTTTATCACCAAAGTTTCGTTTGACGTAATCGTAGTGAAACTTGTACATCAATCGCTTGCTGATATCTAAGATGATCGGTCCGAGATAATACGGTTTGTCGAACTTCAGGTGTGTCTTTTGCATGTGAATGGCCACTAGATTCTCGTTGAATATGGTTCGGTGTTTGTAATTGGGTTTCGCCACTAATTTTTTAGCTTTTTTCTCAGACTTAACGAGTCGAATGTCAGTTCTCTTCCTGATGTTTTCCATCGATTTGCCGTACACGCAGTTGTTCATGAGTTTGAAGAAATCTTTTTCGCCATTGTTCTCGGCTCGAGTTCTGAGATCGATGTATTTTTTCATCCAAGGCTCTTCGTTGAATCGAATGATGCAATGTATGTTGACTAATTTCATCTCGTAATCCACGTATTGTTTCAAATTCTCACTGTAGATGACGTAGTTACGTTTGTTAAATAAATTGGGAATGAGTTTTTCCTCATCTCCTTCGTTTGGTTCCATTCGTTCGGGAGCCAGTGGATAATCGTTGTGTAGATTGTGTAATTCTTCCGGATAGTTCAAATCGACTTCTAAAATGCAAGGATAGTCTCTCCATTTTTGCATCTCTTCCGGTTCCGTTACCCATTCAAAATTTCCAATCAGTAAAGGATGACTCATAGCCCAACCGTACAGATTATTAGCGTCCCAATACTGTATGTATTTATTCGACCGTTTCGAATCGAAACCTTCTTTCATGTAGGGATTGTTAGCTTCAGAATATCTGTGGGAGATCATCGAGACTCCACCTCTCGTAGCTCTTTCGAACATGAGCAACATGTCCACGTCAGATAATAATTCCAATTGGACTTCGGTGGTCTTCAACAGAGTGTCCCACACCAGACCGGGTGTGGTGAAATACCAAGCCGGATCCAGATCGTAATTTTGACGACAGACATCTCGAAAATTTTCGAACATGTCTGCCAAGAGCAGAACGTCAGTCTTCAGATAGAGATCGTGATAATCTCTCATGGTTTTCATATTGAATGATTTCCACACGTTTTTAGCGTGTTCGTAATTCTCGTTGGAAATGTCGGATTCGTATAATTTTGAATAAAAATCTTCTTTCGAAGGTAGTGCGGTGTCATCGAATCTCTTTAGATCGTTCATGTAATCATAAGGATAGACTCCTTTCCTCAACATAACGTCTACTCGTTCTCCGAAATGTTTGCTCGTGATTTTAAATTTATCCTTGCTCATGTTAGCGACTAATTTTTCCAGAGCGGTTGACAGGAATTTAAAACTGTCGATGAAACGTATGCCTCTACGAATGAATTTCGTTTTTTCTTTCAACGTCTCTCCGTCTTCTCCATGAGCTTCCATTTCGTGAAGGAAATGTATCTTTCTTCACTGTTCGCAATGCAATTTAATTCTTCGTGGGAAGTGCCGAGATTTTTCACGAACAGATGACTGTCATAACCCAAGAGATTGTGAAATATCACTGGATAGAAAACGGTGTCTTGATATTTTAAATTACACTTGCTGTGAGCTGGACTGCGATACAGACCCGTGTAATGATCATGGTCTCTGACCTTCTTATTTTCCTCCGAATTTTTGTCGAACGATTGTCTGCATATGTGACATTCAGTGGCTCTGTTATTTTCGTCCTGCTGCTCTCGTGTTATGATCATTTCCGCCGGAGTTTTGAATTTATCATATAACATATGAATTTTCGATTCTAACTCTTCCACGAACCTTTGAGCCACGTCGTCGTCTTCGCACTGTTTCGTGTAGGTGAAGGGACTCATGTCGTGTTGCGAGTCGAAAGTGCATTTCACGTAAATGCAATAACCCGAAGGCGTGTGTTTTTGATATCTTTTGACGTAACTTCGAAGAGCGTCGGGTTGGCAGGAACTCATTTTCACGGTGAAGCATTTGAAATCGGCGTACACAACGAATGGTACTTTGAACCTTCTATTGCGATTTTCAAACTTCACGATGGTGTTGGGTTTGGGCATTTCGATGGTGACACCTTGATTTTCGTTGCAATATTCCTGATGTTTCGCTAACGATTTTTGCTGTGAAACGCGTTCATGCAGTTGCAACATAAACATATCTTATGTTCATGTTTATTATTTTGTCTCGACAGTAATCGGCTTGGACTTTTAACCCAACAATAATGCCGATTGTCACCATTCGAAATCAATAATAAAATAATCGTCTTTTCTCTTTCAACATACGAAGTCTGTCTGAGAGGATAGATCGTTCGTTTTTCATTGTCGTATCCCAAGACGTTCACCGCTACGGTGTGATTTTGAGCCTCGAAACATTCGATGTGTTTTAACTGCGTTGGAAAAGTCACTCCAGTCCAATCGAGATTTTTAGAAGTCTCCTCGTAATGAGAAACTCTATCGGAGTGCATTTTGACAGGGTATAAAGCAAAGGTGACTGCCCATTTAAAACACTGATCATCTTTATTCCTCACGTTGATCACAGCATTTTTTTTAGCTAAGAAATACGGTAATTCCATGTAGGAAGACCCTTTCAACGAATCATTTTTAGTTATATGAATTTCGAGTTTCAATACCTCATCGAACGTCCAATTAATACCTTCATGTTGATAATTCGCAAGAGACATCAACATCTTGTCTTTCATCTTTTCGAAAACGTCCAATAAATCTGAAATACGGGTTTGACGTTAGATCTGAAAAAAATGCATTTGTCACGATGCTCTCGCCAGACTTCACGTCAATTTTATTCATCACACAATGGAGTATCATCTTAATTTTTTGTCCCACGTTGATGTGTTTGCGAAACAAATCAAATACTTTTTTCTTCACTCATTCCATGAACAATTTTGGATTGATTTTCTTGAATGAGGGAACCACGTTGAAAGTTTTAAAAATGTCTTTGATCGCACTCTCCCATTCTACAGGCTTCGATTGGAATAGTTCCGTGACGAGTCGTGCTACATATTCTTCTCCATTCCCTTCGTTGATTGCTTGTCGAATTTCGTTTGATATATATAAGTGCATCACTTGTTTTCGTTTTAGGTTTTTTTTTCTTTTCTTTTGAAACTTGAAGTTCTTCAATGGCTTTTCGTTTAGTCGTCTTCTTATTTTTCACAATCGATGCATTTTTTGACTGTTCAAGTTTATCCACTTTCGATCTTTCAATTTTTTTCTTTTCATCGTTTCGCAAATAATATTCCTGTATGACTTCAATTTTTTTTTATTTGGTTCTATGATTTCTGAAATGTGGAATTTTTAATATTTTACAAATCTCGTTTAACTGAGGTACGGTTTTCTTATTTAATTTAATAATTTGTTAAAAAAGTTTGTTTTTTACTCTTTATATATATTAAAAAAAAAATTTTTAATTTTAATTTTCTTTAATGTGAAAAATTTTTTTTTGATGAAATTAATCTACCGCCTTGAACGTAAGTTCTAACGTATCCCCTGTTCTTTATCACCAACATATTTTTTATTTTATAATATATATTTTGTTTTCACTGGTAAATCGTTTGTTGTTTAAATACTTTTATTATTCTAGTGTAAAATTTACTATTTTATTTTATATATTTTGTTCGTTTCGTTTCTCTCTACTTATTATATACATCATTCCTTCAATTCGTTCATCAACCTTTTATAATGTTTTTTCTTCAAAACCTTCTGTCTTACCAATTTGCCACATATAGTAACTATTTCATTATCTAATCCTCTGTTACCAGCACGTCTACTTGCCATCAACAAACTCAGTCTCTGAGACAGAGCATCAGAATCACTCGGAAGAAAAGTGGTTTTCACCCCTTTGCCAGTCACCGATTCGACAAACTTCTTATTCATATCCCATATGGGTTTCACCACTTTCGTCCACTTGTAACCTCTGTCGGCTTTGGGTCTCGACTCTCTGGCATTGTTATTTCTCTTCATGGCGTGGGTCTGAACCAGAATGTCACCGTAATTGTCGAAATCCTGTTCCGTGTAATCACTAGGCCTGTCAAAAAGGAGCAATTTGCGCAATCCATCAGTTATTTTATACTTATTCGAACCGACGATTAAATTATCATCATCCATTTCCACTTCTGTGTCGCCCACAAAAGTTCTACTGTCCGAATCCTTATAAATTCCATACAACAGATCTCTCTTACCACCATCCTCAGACGAGGCGACGCTATCAGTGATGATAGTCGAAGCTGTATCATTGCTCTTGCTCACATCGGTTTCGATTCTCATGGGAACATAATCTGGTGTAGATTGAAAGGAATACTGTTTTGTAAAACTACTGGGCAACGAACACATTCTCAAAGAACTCTCTTTTATGGGTCTCAATTCTTCAACTATCTCCTTCTTGCTTCGCTCTTGAACCTCCGTCACGGGTTTAAATATTTTTGTGGCTTCGTGTCTAAGTGCCATCCCTCCAAGACGTCTGCTTCTGTCAGCTGATTGAATGCTCTTCTTGGCACGTTCATATTCGTTTAAAAGCTGATCTCGACGTTTAGCATCCATCTGTAAAAACATTTTTTCGTTTTTAAATTATTAATATTTCCTTTGAGTATGCTAATGTGAGTTATTTATTATTTTCAAAATTAAATGTATAATTATTTTTATGTTTTAAGTAAATAAAAATCTTCTGTCTTTAATATTATAAATAAAAACCAGTTGAGGAAAAACATTTTACATGATAAAACCTCTATAAATGCGTTTGCCTCTGAATGCACTAAAAGTCGAGCCTCAAAAACAATAGCCGATTCTGGACCACTGGTCCAGAATCGGCAAACCGTTTTTTGATGCTGGTCTGGAATCGGCAAAGCGTTTTTTGCTCGCGTTCACCAACGATAGATTGATGGTCTAATCCACGATGCGAACGTCGACAAAAATTTTTAAGAAAATTTTTATGTACAATTTCGTACATTTTTCACTTTTTTGAGCGACGTGTCGAATGTACGCGTTCGCCAACGTGTATTTGAATGTTAAAAGTGCGATCTGTGAGCCTCAAAAAACAATAGCCGATTCTGAACCACCATGAAAAAACGACATTTTTGTATACATGCACGCGATTTAACACTGAATCCTACGATGGTAAACACACCATGTACGTGTACGGTACATGTACAAAGTGGTCTGGAATCGGCAATTATCACCTACTACCGTATGGTGCACACCAAGGACTTCACCAACCTGACGATGGGTGGCCCCTTGCTCCACCATCCCTACAGCCCGCCACATTTCTGCTTCAGACAAATGTCTTCTTACATTTGCATTTGCCATGTTCAATCGTTAAATCACAAGGGGTTGTGTTGAAATGAAGATTGAATACCCTACACATGTCATGTACATGTAGACAGTACTCGAAAACATCATGAAAATCAAGGGGTACATGCTTTCCATGACTGTCAAGAAAAGTCTGCCTGTCAAGAGAGCTAATGTAAACACTGGGGACCATCTCAATACATTCATCAATCATATCCACCAAAAATGTCGCAAATATGTCATAAGCAAATTTCACAATAATGTGTCAAATATTTGGTGATTAGCAAACTTTGAGTAGTAAAAAATAAAAAGCACACAGCAGATTTGCCCGCAAAAAAGTCCTTGGCTGTGCTTCATTAACCCTTTACCCAGCGTAACGGCCAAAACCCGCCAGCACTATTCTCAAAAATCGCCAATTAAATTTCATAATATTTTCATTTTTTGTCTCAAAAACATAGGTTATGACCCCTCTTTGGAACGAGCTCGTCGAGCTCGTTCCAATGAGGTGTCATAACCTGTGTTTTTGCGACAAAAAATGAAAAAATAGTTAATCAAGAATTTTGTTTTCAAGTTTCGTCTGCTTTTCATGGTAGGTAAAGGGTTAAATGCGATTTCAAAACCATCTAATTTGTTTATTTATTGTTGATGGACTATTTTTAAATAGAAGCAAAATTTCACTAGAATTTTCTACTCAAGTCGTGCACCGCAATTACAATTTGAATCTCCAGCGATACCTAAAAATCGTACTCTGAGTTCCATTTTGTTCTCAAGTGTAAAGATAGGCATATGATGGACCCCGAAAACTGATTTGTCACTTAAACAGACCAGCAATAATTCAAGCGCTGCAAATTAGGCGTGAAAGTTTATGTCCATCATCGCGGGACTGGAGAACCCATTTAGGAGCTATCTGATAACTGATTAAAGAAGTAAGAGAGACCAGTGTTCTCCTGCAGTCATTATATGTGTAGTTATGGCCAGTCAATAGGCAACTGTTGTAAAAACAGCACACCGCAGAGGTTCTGATCACACACCCATATTACGCATCTAGTCTGTCACCGAATGTCAGGAAATAACGAAATGCGAGTCTTTTAAAGAAACTTTAAAGCAAATATTAAATTAAGATAGATCTAAGAGGCCAAGTTCAAGAGAACCAATAAACTGAAAATTAATGTTCTGGCTATCGAAATAAAAATCGGGGGATTTCTCGAAAACTTCATTCCAGTCTGAAGGGTGTAAAGCTGTGGGTCACAGGAGAAGATATGGGAATGTCCTATGCTATAGGTTAGAGGAGGTGCCGCGTCGGTGCGAAAGTATAGGCACGTTGTCGTGTATGGGAGCCACATAGCTCACATTAAGAATAGAGGCAGTCGCGGGCCAAGTCGGTGTCCATATCTGAGTGTAGGATCAGAAATAGAAAGTGAAATCTCAGGGAGCTATTAGTATTTAGGAAGATGGCATACCTGCTGTAGAAGGCAAGACATACGTGGGCAGAGTAGGCTTGCCTGTATGAACATTATTCTAAGATAAACGTAGGGGAGAGTTTAACCCCATTGGGGGCGACTGCTGAAGTGAAAAGCGTTCAGTAGAGTGGCAATACGTTAGTGGCCGTGCAATATCAGTGGTAGAGTGACATTCCGTCACTTGTTAGAGGGTAAGCGATATAGTAAAGAGACAATACGTCCGTGGCCGTGAGACGGCAATAGTACAGTGACATTCCGTCACAGGTTAGAGCAAAGGCGTCCGGTGAAGTGACAATACTCTTTAGTGGCTGTGCGACGGCAGTGAAAGAGTGAAGTGAAGAGGCGGCCAAAGAACAAACACCATCGAGAAGGAGGAAAAACAGTGACAACAGAGACTGCGGGCCCGCAAGTGACTCGAAAACTGTGTGGGTAGGGGTGATTGACGTTTTGTTTTCTGATTCATTGGATTTAATGTAAGTCACAAATTGCGATTTTACTTTTTTTGGATATATGTATATTAATTTTTTTGTTTTTGGTGAATCCCTGTTGATTCATGCTTTTTTGGCGAAAAGTCACCGACCCCTTCGGGATAAGAACCCCCCGCCCCTCCCCCAATAAAAACCGAAGGTGGGCGGGTTCGTTACGGTGAGATATACGTTCACGCACCGGTTCAGGCAACACTCCGTTTGGCTGAATACGCGGCGTGAATCTCTCTGCCCCCAGCAACGACAAAGCCCGGTTTCCGACAACGGCACGCGCGTGTGAATGGGTTAATTGAAATGGCACTTCTGCCATGTCGGAAAGATAAAACGAGAGGTCACAGGCCTCTCGTTGAATCCTTCCGCGCTGGCACTCGTGCCATATCGATTAACCCATTCACATTCGTGTGTCATTCTGTGTATTTGTCCTTTTACTTCTTCAATCGTCATTTATTTATTTATTTATTTATTTATTTATTTATTTATTTATTTATTTATTTATTTATTTATTTATTTATTGTCTTTTTACTTCTTCGATTGTTATATTAATATAATATACTTCATCAAATACTTTTTTATAATTTTGTCAAATTGCCATCGTGCTCGGGAGATTACTCCCTTCTAAGCGACTTTCATTTTTTACTAATTCATAGTCCGTTACGTTAAGTCATAAATACAAAAGTCATGATACGATAAGTCATAAAAGCTGGGTGGGGATATTTTTCTGCTCGCAGTAGCAGCAAAATAAAATACACACACTCCCATTTCGTGTGGAGCTAGGGGATGTATCCCCAATAGGTGACTTAACGTAACGGAATATGAATTAATCAAAATGAAAGCCGCTAAGAAGGCAATAATCTCCCGAGCATGACGGCAATTTGAGAAAATTATAAAAAGCATTTGATGAAGTGTATGGACGTTACGTAACGGAATATGCATTTGTCAAAAATGAAAGCCGCTTAGAATGGGGTAATCTCCCGAGCGTGACGGCAATTTGACAAAATTAATATAATACATATAAATATTATATATGAACTGAAATATGCAAGTTTACCTGTACTAAACCTTCTAATGCTAATATTTGTTACACTCTCGTCCAAATATGGTAGAGGGACAACAAACAAAACCCCAGAGTTCCGTTGAATCCCTCATCTATAGTATTTTTAATTTGTCTGTTGTTGTTATATTGTGTATTGTATATCTTGTATTGTTGTGTTTTCGTCTTTTTATGTTACGTATACATTCCACATAATTTTCTCAATAAACTTTGTTTAAACAGCTTTGATACGTGTATATCAAGTGACAGCAAATTCTATATTGGTCGAGAACGAAGCCTACGCCTAATGTAGAATTTACTGAACCCGCCTAATGCATATGAAATTAAACTCTGTATAACGAATATATATTGCCGACACTCGCTTGACTAGGCTATAAAAGCTGGGTGGGGATATTTTTCTGCTCGCAGTGGCAGCAGAAAAATAAACGCCACCCCCACTTCCTGTGGAGCTAGGGGGTGTATCCTCAATAGGTAAAGTCCCAGGGAGTCGAGTAGTTTTGTACATTTTTTATTTCGTCTCTTGCGAAGGAAGCCAAAAGATTTAATATTTTTTATCACGTCATCACTGAGGAGACGAACGGAGTTGAAAGTTTTTTGATCACAGTTCAGGAATGATGGATTTAATTCACGCATTTCCGCAGAACTGTATTTGAACCCAGAAAATACGTGATTTCGGACGACGAGTGTAGTGGTCATTCTGTGTTTGTGTGGGAAGCTTGTCGTTCAGCAACAACGCAAGCGCAGACAATGCGACTATTATTTCTATTGGAAACAATGGAGTGAGCGTGTGCGATGCTCACCATTTCTGTATAGATTGAAGGTGCAAAAGATATGTCAAAAGTGCATATAAACCGAAATAAATGTAAACAAAGTTTTTCTTTCCTGATATTCTTGGTAACATTCCGAACATCATATGTAGAAACAATTCCCGAAAACGATATTGCAATATGGAAAAAGCAAAGATTTCGATCCACGAACAAATATGCTGCCAACACACAGGCGCACACGGAGCGCTTCAACGCTCCATTCTGTACTCCTATGGACGCTCATAACTGCTATATAATACATTCCATGTGTTCCTCTTTAATGCCCCCACCCCCATCATTTCACAGCGGTTAATCCATCTTTTCCTCCATCGCATTGTTTGGTATCAAAAAATGTTTACTTTTGTATTCGAAAATATCACCATACAAACTGTACAAACCGAAAACGCATATCAAATCAATAACTCGTACAACGATTGGTTCCTCTCAACAGATTTTTCAGACATTTAACTTCGATACCTTTGTGAAATTCATAAATTCTATTTCTGGTTGTTTTAAGCTTTTAGTAATCTTTTCTTCATCGAAAAATACACTTTTCAAAATTAATTTACAAATCCAATGCGTCTCCATCCATTGTTTATGTTAAACTCATTCTATTGACCAATTTCCATGTAACAACTTCAACAAAAAATCAAATTTTCAACCTACAAAATTCACATAACGCAACTAGAAATTGAACGTTTACGCTGCCGAAAACGACTACTGCCACCTATTTTATGATAATTATCTGTATGTGCAGATCAATCCTACCACGTGTGTAATTGTTGGAAGGGGCTCAGAGAGCCCCTTCCAACAATTAATTAGATGATAGAGTTTCAAGTATGTCATACATTTTATTGACCTTCCACGCATACAGGCGTACTATATAGAAGTCCTCCATATATGGCTAAAGTGGGCGTCGTGGTAAAAGTGTTAATCTTGATCGACAGAGCTAATTGAGCTCTGTTGAACAAGATTGGATTTGCTAAATTGATAAAACTTTGGTTATGAGTAAAATTTACCTGTTGAAGTTTTAATATTTCGATATTAGTGTGCGAGGGGTTAAAACGCTTTAGTGGTAGTACACGTAACATTTAAAGGAACTATGAAACAACAGAGGAAATATTTATAAGTATAAACTATTTAACTGTGGCGGAAGAAGAACTTTAAACAAAAAAACATTAATCAGACAGTGCTAAGTTCATTTAACAGCCAAATCGAATTAAATGTTATACATTGTATAAAACGTGTAAGCATGATTGATGTTTGAATAATTGTGTAATGAAAGAATTTTAATCTGGTGTGAAATAAAATCCTGACTGTAAACAGTGTAAGTAATCCTGCAGCGATAATATAAAATCATAGTATCAAATTTTACTTTCTAAACCCAATCTGTTTGAAACGTTCTTAGTAAAACCACAAATTCATCTATATTTGTATGATCCCCACCGTGACTAGTATCAAGTATCAAATTTTACTTACTTTTCTAAACCCAATCTGTTTGAAACTTTCTTAGTAATACCACAAATTCATCTACAGTACGTGGACAGTGTATTATCACTAAATCACCCGCAGAGTGGAGATTCCACCCGAGAAATAATTGCAAATTTGTGGCAAAGCATAACCAGCACCAGCAAAGTTTCAGCCAATGGACCTCCGGGTTAAACCATTGGCTGAAACATTGCTTGTGTTTTTGTCGATATGTACAGAATTTGAAAGTTATAGCTTGGGTGACAACTCCACTCCGCGAGTGATTTAGTTACAATCCACTCTCCACGTACTGTATATTTGTGTGATTCCCACTAGTATCAAAATACACTATATAAACATACTATAAATACATCCAGGTAACACAAAATATGGATCTAGTCCTGGCTTTTCCCATCTGGTAAACTGCTCCACTTCCTGCAGAAATTCTGTTCTTTCAATCTTTTTCTCTGTACCTCATCCACAAGTTTTCAATTTTCAAGTCTGTCTCTATATTTCTTTCTGATGCCTGTTCCCAGGTCGTGGGCAGATACCGGCTTCGGAAATATATCTTCAACAAGAGAAACAGTCCCAACAAACAAAAAACATAAAGTTTTAAAACATAAAAAGTGGCTTCAAATACACAAATCAAAAACGTTTGAAAATAAAAACCATATGTAATGGCTTCAACAGACATACCATTATCTTAAGCAATACAAACAATAATATGAACTTTGGTAAAACCAAGAAGCGCGCGCAACTCACAGTATTTTTCAAATTATAATGACATAAACTTAACAAAATTCAAAACAGTGTTTAAGGGGTCGTCCAACAAAACTTTTTGCGTTGTGAACTAATGCATGTACATGCTGTCTTGTAGATTTATTTCCCCCTAAAAACATATCAGACCTACAATATAATATGAAATTTAGGCAAACCTAAAAGCGAGCGGAAGTGATGCATTAGTCCTAATGTGCTGCGGGCCTACATTTACTGATAAAGAATAGGGGACCAACCAAATTTCGAGATAACTACTTTTATCGGCGTTTTGATTGGAAGATGTTTTCCAATCCTCTGATTGAAAGATAATTTTATCATTGCTTTGATTGGAAGATATAGTTATGGCTTCGTTGTTTTCCGCAATTTATCCGATGAGTTACGGAAATTGCTGCGTTCATTTTTATTTTTTCACAAATAGCGTGTAGCATTTATTGTTACTATTACCAACGTTTAGTAGCCACTACAAGAAAATACAGCAGAGCTGTGCAAAGAAAAGGACGATGATAATATTCCAATGCAGTTTTACTGAAAAGGCCATCTTTAAAATAATAAGACTGAGTATCACAAATGTAGTTTCATGATTCGGACCAGATTTTTATATAGGACGTTTCGCACCCAGATCTATGGACGATTCTGACCATATTTCTGGCCGATTCGGACCAGACTATTGGATGATTCGGTCCATGTTTGTGGACGATTTGGACCAGGTTTCTGGACGATTTGCCCAACAGACACACAAACTACACAAGCCAGCACAGACATACACACTTCACAAGACAGCACAGACTTGTCGTTTGAAGTAAATAGGCCTAGAGCTTTATATGCCAATTTCAATAATCCGTTTTCATTAATTTCACTGAAAAAAATACCGACGTACCGATATTGTTTGTAGTTATCACAACAGATAATTCTGAGAGTAATTATGAAACTGCTAAGCCTGTGTTTCTGGATTTTTGCAATACATTTTGGGTCTGCATACCGAATTTGGTCAAAATCGGCCCAGTAGTTAGCCCGTTGCTAAGGGGGGGGAGGGGGGGTTCTGGTTGCTAATGACGCCACGTGGCGTCAACATTGACCTATCTGTTTTCATTTGCAATGCATTTTGGGTCCGTATTCCGAATTTGGTCAAAATCGGCCCATTAGTTAGCCCGTTGCTAAGGGGGCACTCTGATTGCTATCGAATTCAAAAGACGCAAACTTCGATCTGTCTGTTTTCATTTGCAATGCATTTTGGGTCCGTATACCGAATTTGGTCAAAATCGACCCAGTAGTTAGCCCGTTGCTAAGTGGGCGCTCTGGTTGCTAGGGAAGTCACGTGACGTCATCACTGATCTATCTGTTTTCATTTTCAAAGAATTCTGGGACCGTATACCGAATTTGGTCCAAATCGGCCCAGTAGTTAGCCCGTTGCTAAGGGCGCGCTGTGGTTGCGAGGGAAGTCCCGAGACGTCAACATTGATATGTATTTTTATTTGCAATGTATTTTGGGTCCGTATACCGAATTTGGTAAAAATCGGACCAGTAGTTAGCTCGTTGCTAAGGGGGCGCTATAGTTGCTAGGGAAGTCACACGACGACACCATTGACCTGTCTGTTTCGTTTGCAATGCATTTTGGGTCCACATACCGAATTTGGTCAAAATCGGCCCAGTAGTTAGCCCGTTGCTAAGGGGGCGCTCTGGATGCTAGGGAAGTCACGTGACGTCATCATTGATTTATCTGTTTTCATTTGCTATGCATTCTGGATCCGTATACCGAATTTGGTCCAAATCGACCCAGTAGTTAGCCGGTTGTTAAGGACGCGCTCTGGTTGCTAGGGAAGTCACGAGACGTCGACATTGATATGTCTGTTTTTATTTGCAATGCATTTTGGGTCAGTATACCGAATTTGGTCAAAATCGGACCAGTAGTTAGCCCGTTGCTAAGGGGGCGCTCTGGTTGCTAGGGAGGTCACGCGACGACACCATTGACCTGTCTGTTTCGTTTGCAATGCATTTTGGGTCCGTATACCGAATTTGGTCAAAATCGGCCCAGTAGTTAGTCCGTTGCTAAGGGGGCGCTCTGGTTGCTAGGGAGGTCAGTGACGTCATCATTGATCTGTCTGTTTTCATTTGCAATGCATTCTGGGTCCGTATACCGAATTTGGTCCAAATCGGCCCAGTAGTTAGCCCGTTGCTAAGGGCGCCCTCTGGTTGCTAGGGAAGTCACGAGACGTCAACATTGATATGTCTGTTTTTATTTGCAATGCATTTTGGGTTCGTATACTGAATTTGGTCAAAATCGGACCAGTAGTTAGTCCGTTGCTAAGGGGGCGCTCTGGTTGCTAGGGAAGTCACGTGACGTCATCATTGATCTATCTGTTTTCATTTGCAATGCATTTTGGATCCGTATACCGAATTTTGTTTAAATCAGCCCATTAGTTAGCCGGTTGCTAAGGACGCGCTTTGGTTGCCAGGGAAGTCACGAGACGTCAACATTGATATGTCTGTTTTTATTTGCAATGCATTTTGGGTTCGTATACCGAATTTGGTCAAAATCGGACCAGAAGTAAGCCGGTTGCTAAGGGGCGATGTGGTTGCTAGGGAAGTCATGCGACGACACCACTGACCTGTTATATGGGAACATTTAGCTTTTCGACAATTTCTGTCATTTAGTCAGCAAAGCAAACGACAGTTGAGTTTGTTTGGAAAAACTTTAATTTTGAAAAGCATGTTCAATAAATTATTCACAGTCTGCATGGAATGATCTTTGGAGAAATCTCGCATCACACCGTTCGCTTTTTAGGGGGCGTCATTCGATTTGTTCGCTTCTGAAAACGAGAGCTGGGGTTCCCCATGTTTTTACTTCCGGTTTCCGGTTCAGATTGGATGGCATAGCATTCCTTGGTTTTTCCAATTTCACGTACACGTTGTCTATTAGGCTTGCTTCAAAGCAGGCCTTCGGGCTGCTTTTGCACGCGCTATGAACACAAAAAATTTCAACACGAAAATTACGACGAAATATTTAGCATTAACAATTAAACATATTAGAAATCGAAAACAATATATATTTCTAAATAAAAAGTGTAAAACACATCGAATTTTAACAGAAAAAAATTATCTGAGGTAAGAAGATTCGACCCTCTAATTGTGCCGAAGTGAGAAGATTCTACCTTTTGGGGCCGAATCTTCCTGGCCTAATATTCACAAGGCTGCTCTTCCCATACCCTAATCTTCAAGGTAGCAGGTGAGTATATTCCATCTCAAGTTTGGCCCTCAATGAGTTCGGCCCAATCGTAAGAGAGTTCGGCTTAGTCAGTAGTAAAATAGTCCGATTATTATTGCAATGGGTCGAAGTCACTTTTTGTGCCCGAACTCACTGCGGCCGAACTTGCAATGGATCGATTCACTGGCCTTCATCTTCAAAATGTTGAAGGCGGCTTTTATCAGTCTGATGCAGATGCAGATAATCTTCTGGGAACAAAACGAGTAGGCTCGAAACGATTCAGCACGATTGGAATATTTGCGAAGCATAGCCATATAAAATGGAGAAAGTGTCCAATCACTGTCGTCTGGGTGGTTCATGGGGTTGAATTTAGCTCAGTTTTTCGAAACGGTGACATTGGGTCGAGAATATTTTGGGCAGATGTAACTTAAAACCTTCACTTAGTGTAGGCAATTAATTCTGATATTCAGATAAATCGGAAATCGAACAGGTCATATTTCGGCAGTGACAGGCCTGCAAAAGAAAACGCGTCTGAGTCTTTCGCAATGACATCGGAAAGTAGCAAAAACTCTGAGCCAGAACTTGCATATATATCTCCACCACAATCTGTTCAACAGACGGCAGCAGCCAGTTACAATCCTTTTGATGACGAGGTTAATGATGTTGGATGGGCAAGAATTAAGCGCAAAATGCGAGAAAACCCTCTCGTGCCGATAGGTGAATAACCTTGTCAGCTGTTTCACGTTTTCAAGTGCCCTCTCGACAGTCGAATTACCGAAATCGACCAGGTTTTCAAAATGGGTCGTCGATTTTGAATTCCACCCGAACCGTCCCCTGGCCAAACCGTCCCCCGATATTTTACCCAAACCGTCCCCCGATATTTCACCCAAACCTTCCCCTGACTGAGGGGCCCACCCAAATCGTCCCCCAGATTTTTTTTGAATTTTTTTCTTCATATCTTTTCGTTATTTTTTTTATAAATCAATGTAGGTGTGTTTTTGCGCCTACCTTAATTTTAAGTTAAGTTTAAAGGGACAATGTACTAAATAAAAAAAACTTACCTTGTGAATCTATTGGGATTGCAATTGAAATTAAAAATAGATGTGTAACCGGAGGGGTTGTGTTGTCGGGACCATTTTAACCGTACATGTACGCTTCTGCAGCACTCAAGGACTGGAACAATCTTCCACAAAAAACTGCCACCTTAGAAAATTATAATAAATTCAAAGAAGCACTAGAAACTAACCTAAATAAGGACATAACAGCAAATAGTAGTGGTGATATGTCAGAGGACTACCCGGGTGTAAATTGCAGCCCCTCATCACTAAAAGCCTAATAGATACAGTCATTTTATCGATATCGAACCACTTTTAGACCATATCCGATTTCGTTTTGAAAATGTTCTTCACCAATAACTTTTCTATGCTGTTTCAATTCAGAAAAGTATCCTAAATCATGTGATAAAAAATGGAAATTATTCTGAATGTTATATTTTATGGGTAAGGAAATCGTTGGACCTACCCATTTTACCATTTTCGAACCAATTTGTGATAATCGAATCACCACAAATCTTTTCGTAAATTTAACTTAATTGCTGGAATTTTTTGTTTTAAATGCCATAGTTTGAAACAAGGTTATGTTCTTTCACATACTGAGTGAAATCGTTGGCCAGTTTTCTCTTCCGTGCGTTGGATAACATGGATTTCAACTTGGGGGTGTTTTAAAACGAAATTATGCGACAACAATGAGCGTTACTGACGTTCCAAGGACTAAATATTCGTGTAACCAGCAGTACTAACCACTGGGAATGGATTAGCACATTAAATATTTCATTTCTGGTGCAACAGGAGACACATCTGCTTTCTTATTCTGAATATTTTGTGTCGATGAGCCCCGGTGACCCGGGGGTGGGGGGTGGGGGGGGGGGGGGAGGTGCATCCTCAACTCTCATCCATGATTATCTAGTTGAAATAATTAGTAACAAGTAAATAAACATTTACAAATACCGTTCACACTTAAGCTATGAAAAAATGTATCTAATATTGTAATATTGCTACAATTTCCTGGAGAATGCCACAAGGCATTCTGCAGGAATTTGGACCAATATAGGCATACTGTTAATCAGTAAAAGGATCTTCCAAGTAGAATAGGCTCCTACGACCTGCTGGTCCAACTTGGCAATGGGAACATTTGCATGGGCTGTGCTAGAAAGGATGAATATGGTTTACCCATGCATAGACATGGTGTGTGTAAAAGAGAATTTGGGCCTCTGATCAGCTTGACATGCCTTCCAGGGGCGTAGAAAGCATATTGGACTTGGAAGGGCATTAGCACATACCAGTACAGCTGGAATTCACCACAATAGTGGATTTTCCCTCCAATACTACTTACGTTATACGTGGTTAAAACCCACAACTTTGTTCATAAATATTATATTATTACAATTTCCTGGAGAATGCCTTAAGGCATTCTCCAGGAAATTATAATAATAATCTTCTATGAACAAAACATTTTGCATAAAATCTATCCTTAGTACATATTTATTCATATTACCCATACATATACCCATGGAGGAAAGTTTGGGGGGGGGGGGGCACGTGCCCACCCCTCCCCTGGTTCCTAGCCCCTGATGCCTTCTCTCTGAACACCTGTATACACAGGGTGGTGGTATCAACGAGCCACGCATATGTTGAGGCATGCTTCAAACTCCACATATGGTGACAAATCAACCAATATTTTTCAAGATTGTGATAGCAAAGGGATGAGAGATTTAAAATTCAAAATCTGCTGCCGCGTGGTAGCAGATTTCAAATTTTAATTAGCTCACCCCTTTTCACATCTTAGGAACTTTCCCTAACAGTAATTTTGTATGTGGATGGAATAAACCCCTCAAAATCTCCAGGAGTGAAACTTAACTCTTTGCACCTACATCAGTCCACCCCACCCTATCCAACCACCCCAGTTAGTGACCCCACCCATCCTTCTGTAGGCCCACTTTCTGATTTCTTGTTCCATGTAAATAATTTTCCCCAAGTTTCGTTGTTTCTCAAGTTTATTCTTTATTGGCAAATTATGTCATGGCTGCTGCTAAGCAGCCATGGCATAATTTAAAGTGAACTCACAAGAAATGTAGATGTGCCATAATTACTGGTACTTGACTTCAAGCAAACTTTTGTTCCCCTCACTGTTTTCACCTGCAGCACTTTCAGCAATCCCTGATCATGAAATCACAAGATTGATGATTTTTTCCCAACACAGGGGAGATGATCCTGCATAAAAAGTGAGAATTATCGACATCAGAGTGCACTGGGTGAAACATTTTAATGTAATTATGTCTCCTTGATGCCTCACTTAACTCCTTGGAGCCTCGGGGGGGGGGGGGGGGGGGCACTACAAGTACATTTTTGAAATCCTAAAGCTCAAAATTATCTATACAGCTGTAGACGAGTTGGCAATGGTTCTACATCATTGCTGGCTACCTGAACAGGCAGGCAGCAGATATGTAGAACCATTGCCAACTCATCTACAGCAGTGTGAACAAATAAAATGATGCAGTAAATTGAATTTAGGGGAAAGATGCCCTGAAAGGGCCCCGCTGATGGAATCCCTGGGTCAGGAGACATGTAATTTAATTTTTGTACCATGGCCGGTCTCCCATAACTCTTCCCCCTCTCTCTCTCTCTGGAGGGGGGGGGGGGGGCAAAATTGCAGGAAACAATGTTATTCCTCCAGACACCACCCAAAAAGAAAAAATATGACAAAAAGTCCCCACAAACTGCTTCCACCACCCTGACGGCAGTGATCTGGATGACTTAAGAGCATCCCAGTCTGGCGTGTGTGTGTGGGGGGGGGGAGGGTATGTGTGTGTTGCCCAGGTCACGCTACCACTAATTTTAAATGTGACCATATAATATTGACCAAGATAACTGGCGTTTTGGCTATGACCTCCCAACTCTTCCCTTGATCACAAGTGGAGAGGTGGTGGCACAGGTAATAGCAGGGTAACTTAGATCCCATTCAAAAAAGTTTGGGGTTGTGCGGCCTGGGAATCACTCAAATCCCCACCCTATCCTCCCACTCCACCATTTACACAATTATTCTTCACCTTATGGAATTCTGCCATTGCAACCAACCCCCACCCCACCCCAAGTAATTTGTCAGTTTGACAGGGCTGTTGCAAACACTGACACAACATACTCCACAGAGTCACCCAGATACAGTTCACGTCTCTTTGATTTACGCAGTTGTTCTAGTTGACCGAGAAAAGTTCGGAAAAAAACAATCAATCTCGAGTTGTTTCTTATTGATCAAGTGTGGATTTTGCCGATTCGAAATAGGTAAAAATACACGCAAGCAAAACTAAATTCATCGTGAAAAATAGAATGCAGATAAATATGTACTTTTCCTCCTGCTAAAAGGTGAATGAAATGGCGATGCCATTTCATTCACCTTTTAGCAGGAGGTAAGTCTCGGTCCGATGGAAAGACCCTGTTGTCGAAGAGTGAAAAAAATAGAACGGGGAATTCCCATACACAAAATTTGGAAACTAGACAGGGTGCTAATGATTTCCAACTAAATAACATAATATGCAGATGCCAGATAACACTGTAACTTTATCATTTAAAGAATAAAATATTAATGAAACTTTTGATTCAAAGTTTTGTTACTTTGTGTTACCTTTCGATTTTTGCGACGTGATTAAAGTTGAAGTGACCCGCATTTGGTAAAGATTCGATGTCGGTAAAATGACTGTATACATATGTGCATATAGACATGGAAGTTGTAAAAAGTCGCAAAACATTTTTTTTTTTTTTTTCTATCTAAAAGCAGTATAATAGGAGCAGCCAGTGGAGCATTATCTCCGCTATACTGCCCCACTGAACATAACTAAAAAGTATATACATGTAGATATAACCGACAAACGATAAAACAATCTAACAGTTACCATCATACTATAAACACTAACCCCCTACAGTCTCAGCAAATGCAAACCGTCCTCACTATTGACTGCCATTTGAAAATAACTATGAAACAAAATCTATAAACCTTCCACGAGGGCAAATCCGTGCGCACCCCGGGAAACCAAACCAGCAGAATCATCAACCAGTTGATGGAGGCGGGTCCTAAAAAGAAGACGAGAAGAAGAAGCCTGCATCCAAAACGCCCGATGAGAACAACCCTGGGTTGTTCCAGGTTCTAAACTAACAGTAACAACTCCACGTTGGATCTATCACAACTCTAAACTACGTATTGGTCTACTCGTTTAGTATAAGTCCGAACAAACCTCTGTCCCTCGTTAAATTACCTGTAGTGTGGCAAATGGCAAAGGCAACTTTGGAAAGGCAAGATCTAGAGTAGGGATTAAATTCAGAATAACTTAACTTAAGTCAAATTGAGAATAAATATTTATAAAGTCAACTGGTGTTGTATTTACACTTGTTGTGGGAAACTCATAACATTAACTTCAGACACACAACACGGACTGGTCATACTTTTATGACAACCAGCCTATCACATACTGTACATTTATAAAACAGACTCAGTGGGACGAAATATGTAGAATGGAAAAAACCAGTGAGGTACGGTAAGCCGGTTACAAATTAAGCAGCATTTTTGCATACACCCCGACCCGGTAACTCTCACGGTGAAGACACCCCTCCAACCCACTAGAACTTAAATTAACCCCTTAATAAATCATTTAATTACGTTTCCATAAGAGAAGCCTGTGCGAAGCTTCCATGGAATTGTATTTCTTCCTATAAACAAACTAAACCAAAACCTGTAAGGCTTTGCACCTAGCCTACCCCCAACACTGACTGAACAAAGCCTAAAAGGCTTTTCCACTACACCGAAGTGGTGTAACAATAGCCTACACACTGCAGGTTAATTAAAACATCACCATCTGTTCATCCATCCCAATAGCTTTAGTATGTCAATAGAGCTGTAAATGTTTACGATTAACGGGAGCATACGTTCCCCAGTACTTTGATTCGTTTATTTTTTCTCCCCTTTTTCTGCGCAGAATCCCCCTTTTATACCAAAACAGTGGTGCGGCCGTAACAGCGGGCTTACCGGGCCAATGACAAAATGCGCAGAAGCGAAGCATAGCCAACCAGCCTATACTTCTTGTTTACTTAGAAACAAAATGGCGGACAATTATCGCCTCCGCCACACATGAAATGTAAGTAAATCCAAAATAAATGCCTTGAAAAACCCTGAATTTCCACACTGAAAACCCGCCCGTTCTCATAGACGGAATGAAAAAAATTCATGAAATGAAAGTCAATCCAAAATAAATACCATGAAAAATTGAAAGACATGACTGTTCACATTAGTAAAAGAAATAAAACTGACGATTATTCAAACATGAACAGAACTGTCAAAACAAGTTAGTCAGTTGGCTCTTGGCACTTCTTACTCTCACTCAACTTCTCTGTTCTCATAGAAAACCAGTATTACTATTTTGTTTTGACAGCTACATGTTTCAAAGGGTATCGGGACATCTCATACCCTGGACGATTCGTACCCTGGACAATTTGTACGGTACCTTTCCTTTGACAACTTGTATCCCGCCTCTGGACAACTCGTACCCCACCTCTGGACAACTCGTAAAGGATTCATACCTGGGATTGGAGACTACATGTGAAAAAATCTGGAAGACTATTCAGGAAAATATCACATTTGACATTTATTTTTTCAAGAAATATATTACAAACAAAACAAAGATATAACAAACAAGCACTCTCGTTCGAACAAATGAAACAAAAAACACAAAACTAAAATGCACTAAAAGTTGCGCGACACATGTTTATAAATAACTATTTTCATCTCAATTAATAAATTATACTGAGAATCTCTGAGATGTAGATTATACAATTAAGGGAAAATACGAAATACAAAATTTTATGTTATTAAAAGGCGGAGTTAATTCGCATTTTTCCTGAATTGTATTTTCTGCATCTGAGCTTAATTAACTGAGATGAAATGGATCGAAAGCATGGTAGGAAATATGTGAGAAAATAATTTAAAGTGCTCCATCATCTCAATCAATTATAATTAGATGCAGATAATACAATTTGGGAAACACAGGGATGATGTGGGATTGAAATCCCTTGCAACCCTAATAACTTTATTTGCTTTATAGCTTTATTTGCTTATAAATCCACAAGAGTCGGGAGCGAGTGCCAATAATCAGGGCATGTGCATATTAATTCTCCAGTATATATACAGTTGAAATAAAATCTCTTTTTAATGATATTTCCCGTCTGCTTGTGTTATGATAAGGGTTTACTACATCAGTCAAGAGTTTTACAGGCGGTTTTTCAAAGTGAGTTCAATTTGATAATTAATAAATACAAGTGAATAACAGGATAGTGTTGTGTAAAACACTCCTTCTGTTGGATTCTGCTTTCAATAAAACAAATAATGGAACATGTCTTTTTTATTGGTCATGCTTTTCGTGTGTTTCTTTTTTATCTCTTTGATTCTGTCGAACTCATTTGACCAATGGAGGTTCAAGACTCAATTGCACTTTCTAAGATATTGGACTTACTTTTTTAAGATAATTCATGAGACTGTTTGTACCTTTATATTGGACAATTCGTACCTTTAGGAGGGACAATTCGTACCTTTACGGGAGACAATTCGTACCTTCATATTAGGGTACGAATTGTCCAGGGTGCGAGTTGTCGAGGAACCGCTTCAAAGAATGTTCTGATGGTGACAGATCAAAAACATACAGTTAAAACTAGAAGTCCTGTCATGAAATGCGCACAAATAGCACGTCGATCTGTGCGTTAATCTACACGTTATGACTATAGTAAGGCTATCAAATTATGTACATATGGCATGTGCACAAGCAATGTTTCAGCCAATGGACCTCCGGGTAACCCGGAGGTCCATTGGCAGAAACATTGTCTGTGTTTGCTATGAGTAAACAGGAGAATCTGCCGTGCTTTGGATGCCATTCGATATGGCAATTCCTACGCGCAATTAAGCCTAGATAAGCGCACAATTCGGGACAGGACTTCTAGTTTTAACTGTAGCTTATGCCTGCTCATTGGAACGGTCTCTTCAGTGAGGGGTTATAAGCTATGCTTTTTATGCGAGAAATGATATAAACTCCACAACTACCTGAAGTGTCCATTTAAACTTGTCAGGCTGCTGTCGTCTTTCCTCTCGGATCGAACAATTAAAGTTAAAGTCAAAAATGAAATTTCACCTGTAGTTAAACTCAGGCAGGTATTCCCCAAGAAGTGGTACTTATCCCCCTCCTCTACAATATTTACGCGAACGACATAAAGATCCGACATAACCAATTAATTGACATGTCCCAATTTGCTAATAACATGGGTATGTGGACCTATGGCATTCAAGCAACTGTCAGGAAAAATATGCAAGAAGCTATCGATGATCTGGAAACATGTTGCACCAAATGGAGAGTTAAACTAAATGCCAGTAAAACACAACTGTTCACTTTCTCAAGTCGGGTCTCCTGTCCAATTATCAAACTAAAAATAGGCGGAACTGAAATAAAGAACCAAAACGAAGCAAAATTCCTAGGCATAACAGTAGACAAAAATCTAAAATTTAAAACCCATTTAGCGAAAACAATAGGCAAAGTCAGCGAACAGATTCACTTAATGAGGAAACTCTGTGACCCCAATTGGGGCGCTAATTGCAAAACCCTACTCAAACTTGTAAAGCCTTTGTACGCCCAGTGATGGACTACGCGGGCCATTATAACCGAAAATATTTCCGAAAGTGATATGACCAAGCTGCAAAGAGTTCAAAATTATGCCTTACACACGGCTCTCAGAGCCCAGTGGGACACCAGCATAGGTAGCCTTCACGAACAAGGCAACATCGAATTCATCGGTGAAAGAATCTCGATACTGTTGGATAAAATGAAATGGCAAGTAGCTAGAAATAAACCCACAACTTACACAGTAACTTAAACTCCACTCAACCGCCGGACAGAACAGAGTTCACACGGATGCCATGCAACTGTCTGCAGCCTTGCAGACAGTCGCATGCTATCTGTACGGACTCTGTCATGTCCAAGCGCAAACACAAAGTAATAATTTGTGTACAAAATCTCGGTGCGACTGTGCAAAATCGAATTAAATCTAAACGTGAAACGTGTCATGGTGGATATAGGCAGTGAAAACAGTTTGCTGTAACCATTGATAGGATGGGCTACCTCCACCAAGATAAACTAGTAATGCGCATGTAAAATTTTGGCTCGACCACGCAAAATCAAATTTAATTAGGTACCCGTTAAATTCAGTCTTGCCATGGTGGATACAGGCAGTGAAAAATTAGTTTGCTGTGACCATTGACAGGATGGGCTGCCTCCATCAAATAACCGCAGGTGAATAACGGGCAAGGAACCACTTGCAGGCATGCAGATTTCGCGGAAACGATCGTTCCGTTTCAGTCTAGGTTCCATCAGGGGAAAATCACGAAAACGAAAAACAGGTTCCCACAAATTTTTTAACATTACCTTTTTCTTCAAAGGGCATTTAAAATACACTAAACATTTTCTGCCAAGACTAAAATTGTATTATTTATCATCGATGAAACAGTGATCATAACAGTAACAACAATGTGCTCGTTTTGACAATCCCAGTGAGGGCATCCAGGTTGTTGAGCATGCGTGTTTCCAACAGTTTCTTATTCTTATTTATTACAGTAGAACCTGTCTTGAGAGACCGCACCTTGGGCCACACAAAAGTGGTCTCTCAAGACAGGTGGTCTCTCATAACAGGTTTCAGGTTTTCTCAAGTCAGTGAATAACTAACCACAAAATTCAGAAATAGAGAAGAATGGTTTTTTGTAATTACTTTGTAGTTGTTCTTTTTATGAAGTTGTTGTAACAAATTGAAATGGACTGTAATAAAAATTATAAAAATAAATTAGTGTTGAAAATCTTCATTGAAGATTTTCAACACTAATTTATTTTTATAATTTTTATAAGAGTCCATTTCAGTTGTTACAAAAAGATTTTCAACACAAATTTATTTTTATTCCTATCTGTCACATTTCAGGTATGTACGAAATTGTTTATTCAGCAATAATCCTAATCTTTTCACAGGGGTCTTATAAAAACATCTCAGTCTTTAATGAGTTAGCAATTGAAACCCGATTAAGAGGTTTTAATACTTTTAATTGTGTTAGTATAACACAATGGATTTTCCAATTCCAGAAAAGGTAAGAAGTTTTTGTCATGGTTTCAGTCTTCAAAGGGGCGGTCTCTCAAGACAGGTCAATTATGGCATAAAAATACAAGTTGGTAGTAACTTGGTACCAGGTTACAGTGGTCTCTCAAGACAGGTGGTCTCCCACAGCAGGTCCATTATGAGTAAAACCAATCGGTGCCTGGCAGATGTGGCCTCTCAAGACAGGTGGTCTCTCAAGACAGTGGTCTCTCAAGACAGGTTTTACTGTAAAATCGAATGCACCCAATTTCAGTGTGTTTGGCAACAAAACCACGCAGAGCCAAACCAGGATATTTTTTGTTTTTAAAAATTTGATTACATGTAGAAGTTTCCATCTTGGTTTCAAAAAGTGATGATAAATAGTGAATATAAGGCCAATATAAAAAAAAATGGTTAGCATTTGGACATTTTTGTTTTGTATAGCATTTTGAGATGCAAATCCAGTCATCAAATACCCTGCAAACACATTAAACTGTAACATTGAAAACAATAACATAACTTTCTATCACTAAACTGATGATGAGGGGAAAATATCTTTGCTAAAATGCAAGATATGTTCTTTCTTTTGGATCATGTTTTAAGGTTCTGTGAATTTCTGAAATCGGCATGCCTGCACTCTGGGGGAGGGAGGATTGGATCATCTTTTCACCACTCATTTATAAACATGACTACACACTAATCCAACTATTTTCTATTTCAGCTGGTACAAACAGAATCTTTTCTTTTTTTTTTGTTTGCGTGTCAGAAAGTGTGTACATGTATGGGCTTGTGGGAAACACAGCGACAGGGGCATGCTCTAAGGGACTGCCACTGTTGTGGTGTTTCCACGCAAACCACCAGCCATGTTCTGGCAAACCAGTGACAACGGGTAGCGAGGACGACTTTGGTCTCGCTGCCCGGTGCAACACCGAAAACTTTAATCGCTATGGAATATCCAAGCACAGAATCGCACATTAGCAAAAACTCATTCGGAACCTGGTGATAGGTTTGGCAGCCCTGAAAAGGGTCGTTTTGTTTTACTTACCCAGAAATTTGATAGCTGTGCAACCAGTCCTGACATCCAACACAAACACCTTCAGAAGAGGATAGAGAAGGCCAATGAGGAGGTCCACCACCTTTCAATTTCAGGGTGAAACAACCTCTGTCTGGGGATCACCCATAGGTCTGGTAGACCAGCTGAGAAGCCACTGGTCCATTAGAAAAGCCAACATCTTATCCACTTATGGGATGCACGTCGCATCCCCAAGTCAGATTCTTTTAGAGCGAGAAATGAATAAAATAAAATAAAATCTTATTGACGATTTTTTTGTCACTAAGGCTTGCCGTTTTTTTTCCGTTTTGTTAGGATAACGGTCAATTATATATTTCTAGTCTTTATTACAACGTTGATGTTGAACAGAACATGATTCAGTATGTGTTTATAACACTGATTCAGTATGTATTTCTGTTGTCTATATATAACGCTGATGTAAAACGGTACGTGATATTACTGAAAAAAATTTTTAAAAATGTCTATAAAACTCTGTGACGCTTTGTTGTTATTTTGTAGAGGACGGTTTGTGTAAAATATCGGACTATTGGGAGAAAATATTGGGGGCAGTTTGGGTGAAATACTGGGGGGCAGTTTGGCCAAGGGGCTGTTTGGGTCAGATATCAAATTTAACTTTTTTGAGTGGGGGACGGTTTGGATTAAGTATCGGGGGACGGTTTGGACCAAAATCCAGGGGATGGTTCGGCTTGTGGACGGTTTGGATGGCTTTGTCGATTTTCCATGTAAATGTAAAACCACTCAGAACAACATGTACACATAATACAGAACTACAGAGAACCACATAGAACTAATATGAAAATAGGTGCAACCTACAAGCGAACGCAGTTAATTGAAATAAAAAGAATAGGCCTAGAAATTCAGTTGCTAACGAGTCGATCCGGCCCCAAAGACAATCCGTCCCCAGATGATCCGACCTCAGTCATTTCTGCACCCCAGATGATCTGTCCCCAGTCGATCCGGCCCCAGATGATCCGGCCCCATGCACAATTCATTAGTTATGCCATGTATTGCTTTGTGAGGGTTTAAAAAATAAAAAACAGTATTCCGGGACATACTTTATTTAACAAAAAAGATAACAGAAAACACAAATAAATGGAGAAAATACAAACAAACATTACCAGAACCAGTTGTAATCAGGGATGAATTTTATTTAAGCACTAAGTCTAAGCGATGAACCAGAGTGTGCACGTCCTTGAAAAGTCCTTGAATTTCAATCTTACTCCTTGAATTTTGAAAATTCAGAAAATGTACTTGAAAAGCCATCAGACTCCTTGAAAGTCCTTAATTGTGACCTATATCATTTTTACCTGTGTAATAGTAAACAACTGAAACATCTCTTTTGCACTTGTTTTAGTTGAAAAACAAAAAAAACGAACATAAATAATGGATAATGGATAAATGAGGAATTAGTTCAGGCATTATTTAACTGGGTGTCATTCTGTAAGTACCATAATTTTGTTGCAGAGCATTTTAGAAGCACTGTTTTCGTGGAATTTAGAAGGATGTGGTAGAAGATATTTTTAACCCTTTACACGGTGTAATGCCCAAACCGGCCACTGCTATTCTCAAAAATGGCCAATTAATTTCAATTATTTTTTTCATTTTTGTCTCAAAAACATAGGTTATGACCCCTCGTTGGAACGAGCTCATCGAGCTCGTTCCAATGAGGGGTCATAACCTATGTTTTTGAGACAAAAAGTTAGTTATTCAAGAATTTTTTTGCGTGTGTCGTCTGCTTTTCATGTAAGGTAAAGGGTTAAAGTAGGTAAGGCTTCTAAAAATGGTTATATTCCAAATGTATATATTAAAAAAACATCCTTGGAAAATGCTGATATGTCCTTGAAAAGTCCTTGAATTTTTTTGGTCCTTGACTGTAAGAACCATGTGAACGCTATTTAATCCTTTACCTGCAGTACAGTCGCCATGGAGTGTCCCGTTTTCACACATTCGTGGATAGCATGAAAGCGCATGATATTGTATACTAATCTTTCTCACATGAAACGTACATGTGAAGACTGGTGTCTCACCTTGTGTGTTCAAATTCTTAATGTTCAGGCGATGTCAGTAAATTGAATAGCTTACACGCATATAAGCATGAAGCGGATTATCATGCTAAACATTGAACACACAGTGCTTAGAGAAACTGTATTTCATTCTTCTCAATGTTAACGACTTTAATATTTTACCTGCAGCGTTCACGTTGAATGCATGAGTACTTTGTTAGCTGCATAATCTGGATAATAAAAGAATAATCATTTGGCATTACCCTGAACTGTATTCACACATTTGCAATTTTAGTGTCAAAACGTTGCTGTATGTTTTCTGTGGTTCTGATTAAACAGGTTTTCACGGTTCTGGTATAAGTTTATTTTTCTCCCTTAATCTCAAATGTTTTTGGCTTCCAGAGTCTTATTGTCAAACGGTTCTGTTATGAAGTAAAATTCGAGCCAAACCATCCATATCAATAGGCTACTAAGAACAACATGAGGTTTATACAATAATCGGTTGCTGATTGATTAAACTTCTGATCACTAATCCTATTGCGGTGATTGTCTAATTAAAATGTTTATTGCCACTGGTTTTAATTACTAAACAAACTACTAGAATTATTAATTATAGTTATATGTGCTAACTCTATAAGGATGTTGAAATGTGACTTCTCTATCCATAGTCGATTAATTGGGAATAAGTGTCGAAATTGTCAGCTCTCTGAATTCAATTAACTATTTCTTGAGTTGAAGAAAAAAGCCCGTTTCTAAATTTCATTTGTCTGTGTTTTCAAAGCGAGGCTGTTATCTAGAAGCGTATCTAGGATTTCTTATTGTGTAGGTGGAGGTGGGGCATTTTTTTCTTTTGATGTGGATGGGGGTGGGAGGTCGATATATGCCATAGGCATATCCAAAGGTCATAGGCCTGAGGTGGGTGTGGCATTCCCGCTTGTGGAGGTTCGGGGGCACTTCAATGAAATTGTAGATCAGTCCTGCTTCACAATTTTATTTATTTGTCTGGAAGGGATGGAAATATACCAGGAAAACAGTCAGGGGATGGGGGCGGGGACTTGCAGGGAGTCAGTGTTTTTTGGTGGGGGAACAACGAGAATTCCCCCTTTTGGTCGTGATCATTGATTCAACCATGACAGCTGCTCAAGCCCAAAACCAAAAAACCTTTAGCACAGTCTGTAGGTCATATTTATGGAGGGATTTCTTTGTAACTTGGTAGGTTGACTCCATACTGTATAATGTCTAGATGATAACATCCCCTTTTGGTCGTGATTGGTCAACTGTGATGGCTACAGGGCCCGAAGCTTGAAAACCTTTAGCACAGTCTACAGGTCATATTTATGAAGGGATTTCATTGTAACTTGGTAGGATGACTCCAGATAATGCCCAGATGAGAACGTCCCATTTTGGTCGCGATCATATAACCATGATGGCTGCCCGAGCCCAAAATCTGAAAAACGTCAGCACAGACTACAGGTCGTATTTATGAAGGGATTTCATTGTAACTTGGTAGGATGACTCAGTATAATGTCTAGATGAGGACATCCCTGCTTGGTTGCGATCAGTCAACCATGATAGCTACACAGGCCCGAAGCTCGAAACCTTGAGCACAGTCTACAAGCCGTATTTATGAAGGGACTTCATTGTAACTTGATAGGATGACTTGTTTTGGAATAATTTCACTGTAACTTGTTAACTTTCGTTGACATTCATCAACTGTGAGGTCACATACATAGGGCCACATTAACCCACCCCTCAGTTCTTTAGTACAGTCTACACCTCACATTATTTTTATTGAAAACATAGCATATAGGGAACAGAAATTAACATATTCCCAATTATCACAATTCTTGTCTTATTTCATAATCCTTTCATAAGCATTGAACATTATCCTTTTCATCAAATACAACACACAGACAAGTTAGGCTACAGTATCATTGACACTTTCATTCACATGTTGGCATCCGTGAAATGATTTGTGATATTTTTCCGTGGATATGTGAAATAGGGACACTCCATGATGACTGTACTGTAACATGAAAAGCAGATGGCATTTGCAAACAACATTTTTAAATAACTAATTTTTTTCTGTTTTTGCGTCTCTTTGCGGAGGAGAGATAAGAGTGGGAGCCGGGAATCAAACCGTCGACCTCTTGCACACAAAGTGACCGATTTACCACAAGACTAAGAGATCCAGATCAACCAGGCTGGTTGGTAAATTGGCTTTATACCTCGTCTGCTGCACCACTCCCCTTCTTTTCAGATTCACCACATGTGAATCTCACCCAGGTTTCTCCCTCAGAGTGGTCGAAACACCCACAATGCCCCCCTACTGCTGAGAATTGGACGAGCCCCCTAATGTAACAGGTGGAGAGATAAGTGCGGGAGCCAGGGTTCGAACCGTGGACCTCTAGCAGACAAAGCGACCGATTTACCACAAGACTATGAGATCCGGACCAAGCAGGCTGGTTGGTAAATGGCTTTCATACCTTGACCGCTGCACATCAAAAACTTATAAGCCGTATTTTTCAGACAAAAAATAAAAAAAAGAATTAAAATTGAACGATACTTTTGTAAATAACAGAAAAATACAAATAAATGAAGAATTCAAATGCAAAAAAATATTACTTCATACATCCTAGCTAGCACTAGTTAGCAATATAGGATTCAGGGATGAATTTAATTTAACCTAACACCAAAATCGGATCACATTTTCAAACAAAATTATGTTCACAAAAATTATCATTCAATTTTCATTCTTCTTTTGTTTTTGGATCAAAAACATATCTTATAAGCCATGTTTTTAGCCCGACTGTTTACAATTAGGCCTATAGTCATGACTTTTGTCCGTCTGTCTGTTAACATTTAGAGTTTTGGTTAAAGTTTGTGGTTAAAGTTTTTTAGTCAAGGTTAATGTTTTTTTGTCTTTTAAATTAATATTAATTACTATTGATTGTATTATTATCATTATTATGTTTCATGTTATTTTGTGAAGTATTTAACCCTTTTCTGTACGGCAATTTAACTTACAACTTCCAGGTTAAAGTTTTTGGTTAAAGTTTTTTTTGTTTACAAAGTTACACCTTTAATTCTTCAAACAGTTCAGTGCAATGCCTCTGTTTCTCATTTGGAACAATGTTTACTGTCTACTGAACCTTAATAAAGTGATTTTCATTAATTTTGGCATGATTTTAACCCCTTTTTAACATGTTTTCAGACTTAGTTTCTTTGTGCAGTGGAACCCTGTTAATTGCCTCTTTGCCATTGAAAATTATTCAATTAACAGGAGTATTCAGTTAACAGGGATTGTCACTTTCCTGTATTCTAGAGATACGCTTAGCATTTATTCTATTATATCTTGTTTGACAGAGCTCCATGAGCTCTGTCAAACAAGACATAATAGATTAAACGCTTGTATTGGATGTGCTGAGGCCAAATAGGTCAAAAACAAAGGAAAACTGGGGAGAGTCAGGGTAACTTCTCGACAGGTTACAAGATATTTTATTCAATTAACAAGAGTTTACTCTTAACCTATATTCAATTAATAGGTCAAATTTGTACTGAAGGTATGGTAAATGGTTTTGTGTTGGGAAATTATATTCAGTTAACAGGGATATACAATTAAGAGATACCCAATTAAGTGGTCTCCACTGTATTTGAAATTAGGCTTTTCCACATACTTTCTTACTTTAATTCTCGCATAGTCAATACAACGTAATGATTGCATTTACGTAAATGATTTCTTTTATTGGTTTTAGGAAATGTTTAAACCATTTTTGCCAGTCAGTTTTACTTACTATTCCCAGCTTAAAGTTTTGGATTAAAGTTTTGCTTTTCAAGGTTGTACCTTTCATTCATCAAACACTGTGTTACAGCGACATTGATTTTCATTCGGGGCAAGGTCTACTGAACCTGTATACAGAGGTTTCAAATAATATTGACATTAATTTAACCCTTCTCAAAACGGTTTTCGAACTTAGTTTCTCTAAATTTGAAAGTAGGCTTTTACCACATACTTTGTTACTTTTTATCCCCCCCCCCCCCCCAAGGGAGGGATATAGCATAGAACTTCATCCATTCGTCCGTCCATCTGTCTGTCCATCTGTCTGTCTGTCTGTCTGTCTGAGTCCATCTATCCATCTGTCGGAACTTTGTTTATGGCATAACTTGAACAATAGTTAACAGATTTCAATTCTTGTCAGTACATATCTCTACAGCAGCAATGTCTATGTCAAGTTCGATGACCACCAATATCAAATGAAAATTGTTGGAAGTGATTGCACTGCCCCTTCCACACCCCCCCCCCCCCCCCCCTCCCTCTGCCCTGCCAAGTAGACATTTTTAGCTCATCTTGACAAAGTCAAGCTGAGCTAATCTCATCGCTCTCCGTCCGTCGTCCGTCAACACCATGTTTTGCTCTTCTCCTCCAAAGCTACTGGGCCAATTCAAGTGAAAGTTTGTGTGAGTGATGGTCCCAAAGGGGCATTTCATTTTTGTTCAACTCAGCATGCCCAGCCCCATAGGGAGGGAGTGGGGGAAAATGCTCCAAAATATTTTAAAAATCTTCTTCTCAAGAACCAGTGTGTACAATGACTTGATATTTGCTATGGAGCTTCCATATGAGGTGTAGAATCAAGTTTGTTCAAACAAAGTTCGTGAAGTAATATTTGGCTTTGTAATAGGAGGGGTAAGATTTTGGGCCCTGCCCAAAATTTCTATTTTCTGAACCGATGGTCCGGTATGAACCAGATTTGTTTTGTGGTAGTATTGGGTCATAAGTACTTGCAAAAAAAAAAAATTCCTGCATCCCCATGGGAACCCTGGAAGCTAAAAATAGAAATATTTTCAAACGAACTAATCATCAGAATCTTTTGATATTTGGTATACAGCATTCATAAGGGGGTCAGATAAAAGTTTGTTGAAATAAAGCTCATTGGTTCATATTTGGGCTCTCTACAGGAGCCCGAAGTTTTAACATAGGGTAATATGGGGAATATTCTTTAAAAATCTTCTTCTTCAGAACCACCAGTCAGAATCTTTTAATATTTGGTATACATCATTGTTATGAGGGTCAGATTCTAGATTGTTCAAACCAAGTCTCTAGGTTAATATTTGGACTTCCTACGGAAGCCCAAATTTTATCTTTGTTCAATATGAAGGGTAATTTAAAAAAATCTTCTTCTTCAGATCCATCAGTCAGAATGCTTTGATATTTGGTATGCAACATATCTATGGGGGGGGGGGGGGCAGATTCAAGTTTGTTCAAATCAGATCCCTAGGTATATATTTGGGCTCACTATGGTAGCCCAAATTTTTACTTAGTGCAATATGAGGAAATTTCTTTAAAAATCTTCTTCTTCAGTTCCACCAGTCGGAATGCTTTTATATTTGGTATACAACATCTCTAGGGGGGTCAGATTCCAGGTTGTTCAATTCGAGTGCCTAGGTTAATATTTGGGCTCCATATGGGAACATGAAATTTAACTTAGTACAATATGAGGGAATTTCTTCAAAAATCTTCTTCAGATTCACTTGTCAGAATGCTTTCACATTTGGTATACAACATCTCTAGGGGGGGGGGTCAGATTCAAGTTTGTTCAAATCAGATCCATAGGTTAATATTTGGGCTCGCTATGGTAGCCCAAATTTGAACTTAGTGCAATTCGAAGAAATTTCTTTACAATTTCTCTTCTTCAGATCCAACAGTCAGAATGCTTTCATATTCAGTACACAACATCTCTAGGGAAGTCAGATTTAACTGTGTTCAAATCAAGAGCCTGGTTTAATATTTGGGCCCTCTATGGGAGCCGGAATTGGCCATTTTGCTGAAGAAAACCCTCTAGAGGTACTAAGATTAATCCACATAGGTTGTATCAAGGGGCTTCATAAGGGAGCTCTACATTTTACTTATGATCAACTGAAGAAAAGGCATGATGCCCAGATTATTTTTGTCACTCCTGAGGGACTCAAGGATTGACAGTGTAGTCTATGGAGATGGCTTGCTTAATGTAGACTCATTCTTGGACTCTGTTTAAATTGTGTTCTGTACAAGATGATTGTGTTCTGTACAAGATGAGCGCTTCAGGCCCTGTGGGGCCTCTTGTTTTGTTTGCTTCAAAATGCATTTTGATAGCTAGAGTGATTACATGCAGAACGTTTTTTTTAACTCCTATACACTCTCCCCACCCCATGCCAATTAGGCACTTTTTTTTCTTTGGTCCAAAATGCACTTTTAAGGATTTAAGAGTGACTACATGCAGATAAAAAAAAAAATTTACTCCTATAACTCCTCCTCCACCAACCCCCCCCCCCCCCCACTCCCACCGCCTCCAGTTGGGATGCCAATTAGACATTTTTAGCCCAACTGTTTACAGTCAGAGCTATAGTTTTGATGTCTGTTCATCCATCAACAGTCTGTCCGTTTGTTAACATTTAGAGTTTAGGATAAAGTTTGTGGTTAAAGTTTTTAGCTCACCTGACTGAAAGTCAGGGTGAGCTTTTCTTATCACTCTTCGTCCGTCCTCTGTTGTCCGTCGTCCTGCGTGAAGGTGGTGTTTGAGCCTCTTTCTCCTAAACCACTGGACACATTTTAATTAAATTTCATGTAAGTAGTGGTTATATAGGGGCATTTTGACTTTTATCCAAAATAGCTTTCGGCTCATATTGAGCAGAGGTGTGGGGGAAAAATGGCCAAATTTTTTGAAAATCTTCTTCTAATGAACCACCAGTAGCAGAGACTTGATATGTTGTATACAGAGTCCTTTTGAGGTTTAGAATCAAGTTTGTTCAAGAGAAGTTTGTCGGGCATTATCTTTTGATATTTAGTATGCAACATTGTAGGGTGGATCTGATTCAAGTTTGTTCAAATCGGCCCCCTGGGTTCATATTTGGGCTCAGTATAGGAGCCTGATTTCGAACTTAGTGCATTTCAGGCAAATTTCTTAAAAAATCTTCTTCTCCAGATCCAGCAGGTAGAATCTTTTGATATTTGGTATGTAACATTGTGGTGTGGATCTGATGGAAGTTTGTTCAAATCGGCTCCCTAGATTCATATTTGGGCTCACTATAGACGCCTGAATTCGAACTTAGTGCATTTCAGGCAAATTTCTTAAAAGATCTTCTTCTCCAGATCCAGCAGGCAGGATCTTTTGATATTTGGTATGCAACATTGTGGGGGTGGACTGATTCAAGTTTGTTCAAATCGGCCCCCTGGATTCATATTTGGGCTCACTATAGAAGCCCGAATTCGAACTTAGTGCATTTCAGGCAAATTTCTTAAAAAATCTTCTCCAAATCCAGCAGGCAGAATCTTTTGATATTTGGTATGCAACATTGTGGGGTGGATCTGATTCAAATTTTTTCAAATCGGCTCCCTAGATTCATATTTGGGCTCACTAAAGAAGCTCGAATTCGAACTTAGTGCATTTCAGGCAAATTTCTTTGAAAATCTTCTTCTCAAGATCCAGCAGGCAGAATCTTTTGATATTGGGTCTGCACCATGCTTAAGGGGGTGAGATTCAAGTTTGTTCAAGCCAACTCCCTGGGTTCATATTTGGGCTCACTGTGGAAGCCTGAATTATAACTTAGTTCAAAATGAGGAATTTTCTTTAAAAATCTTCTTCAGATCCAGCAGTTGGAATGTTTTGATATTTGGTATGCAGCATCCTTAGGGGGATGAGATTCAAGTTTGTTCAAGCCATGTCCCTAGGTCCATATTTGGACTGACTGTGGGAGCTTGAATTGTAACTTAGTTCAAAATGAGGAATTTTCTTTAAAAATCTTCTTCTTCAGATCCAGCAGTCGGAATGTTTTGTTATTTGGTGTGCAGCATCCTTAGGGGGGTGAGATTTAAGTTTGTTAAAGCCAAGTCCTTGGGTTCATATATGGGCTCCCTGTGGGAGCCCGAATTATAACTTAGTTCAATATGAGGAATATTCCATAAAAATCTTCTTTTTTTTTTAGATCCACTGGTCAGAATCTTTGGATATTTGGTATAAGCTTTTCTTAGGAGGAGCAGATGCAACTTGTTGAAATCAATTCTCTGGGTTGATATTTAGGCTACCATGTCAGTTGAGCGCCCTCAGGCCCCTTGGGGCCTCTTGTTTAGTGAAGGTTACAGTTTCTTTTCTTTTTAATTAATATTATTTACTATTGATTGTATCATTCTCATTATGTTTTATGTTATTTTGGGACATATTTAGCTCTTTTTTTGCAGTCAATTTAATTTAGAACTTCCAGGGTAAAGTTTTGGGTTTAAGTTTTTTATTTGCAGAGTTACGCCTTTAATTCTTCATCAGTCTTGATCTTGTTCCATTAATAGGTCATGAGGTATGTTTTGGGGTAGAGAAATGAAAAAATAAATTTCAAATAGCAATTTTTGTATATCACTAGTGCAGATTTAGCAGATTCGTTAGGTAAATGATTACCAAAAAATGGCTCAGACTATTTTGTGTCTAAGCATTGCCATTGCTGGAACAGTCTAGCTGTATGCGTGACATCACTCTAGATCAAACAAAAAATGAAAAAAAGGATGAAATTTAATATTTTTATGCCCCCGACTTAAGTTGGGTGTCATATAGTGATTGAAGTGTGCGTATATGTTTGTCTGTGTGTGTGTGTGTGTGTGTGTGTGTGTGTCCAAGCCAATAACTTGAAAACGGTTAAGGCCACAGTCATCAAACTTCACCCAATTATAAAGGACCATGGGAGGATGTGTCATACACCATAGCCGGGTTCGTATCTTCAAGGTCAAGGTCACATTTCAAGGTCACACTAAAAATTGGTCAATATTCGTGTCTCAGCCATAACTCAGAAACGAATCATAGTACTAGTACAATTGTTAAACTTTTAACAAATGTTAAGGACAGTCAGAAGGTGTGTCGAGTATAATAGTTTCTGCCGCATCTGCAAGGTGGAGGTCACAATTGACCTTAATATGTTTGGGGTCACAAATCGTGTCTCAAGCATAACTCCAACACTATTAGGGCTACAATCATCTAACATTGCTCAATTACAAAGGACAACGGGTGGATGTGTCACACGCCACAGCCAGGTCCGTAAGGTCAAGGTCACATTTCAAGGTCACACAACACGGTTAGGGCCATAGTCATCAAACTTCACACAGTTATAAAGGACCATGGGAGGATGTGTCACACACTAAAGCTGGGTTCGTACCTTTAAGGTCAGGGTCACATTTCAAGGTCACACTAAAAATCGGTCAATATTCGTGTCTCAGCCATAACTCAGGAACGAATCATAGTACAATTGTTAAACTTTTTACAAATGTTAAGGACAGTCAGAAGGTGTGTCGCGTATAATAGTTTCCGCCACATCTGCAAGGTGAAGGTCACAAGGGGAGGGGGGGCCATGTGTTACCTTAGTGACATTTTTCTTGTTTTTAAAATGGTGATGTCCAGTGAAATGTCAAAAGATTGTTCAGTGGTAGAGACGATATAGGTTGTATTGAGAACATTGGTAAGGCGGTGTTGATGTCTGTGAAGACGGTGATACTGGTCCTAATGATGCCTTTGTCAAGTACATCATTCATTGTTGAAGTTTGTGAAGATGGTGACATTGGTGCAAATAATAATATTAATGACTAACAATAAAAATAACTACCAATACTTTTGAACAATAAATAACCAACTCGACAGAGTTCGAGGGGACCTGTAGATAGTTATTTTTATTGTTTGGGGCTGGACTGACTACAGTAAGTGGGGATGGATCGACTGGGGATGGATCGCCTGGGGACAGATTGACTCGAAAGCAATTCAGTTCCCCCCCCCCCTTTCAAAACAAAATTGTGTTTGGTAAGGTGTTAATCCATAGGGGCCGGAAAATAGATCAAATATTGAAATAATTCTTACTTTTTTATTTTTGTGGAGGTGGGCAGTGGATGGGTGAATACGGAAATTTATTTGAACATAAATTAATGTCTGAATCATAAAAAAGAAATGTGCCATGTAGTGTGGACTATGTTTGCCTGGTGTGTTTTTTTTTCAATATCTTTAACTATGAAGAAGTATTGTACAGTAGAACCTGTCTTGAGAGACCGCCCTTTGGGTCACACAAAAGTGGTCACTCAAGACAGGTGGTCTCTCATAACAGGTTTCAGGTTTTCTCAAGTTAATGAATAACCAACCACACAATTCAGAAATAGAGAATAGATTTTTGTAATTACTTTGTAGTTCTTTTTTATTTAGTTTTTGTAACAAATTGAAATGGACTGTTATAAAAATTATAAAAATAAATTAGTGTTGAAAATCTTCATTTAAGATTTTCAACACTAATTTATTTTTATAATTTTTCTGACAGTCCATTTCAATTTGTTACAAAAAGATTTTCAACACAAATTTATTTTTATTCCTATCTGTCACATTTCAGGTATGTATGAAATTGTTTATTCAGTAATAATCCTAATCTTTTCACAGGGGTCTTATAAAAACATCTCAATCTTTAATGAGTTAGCAATTGAATCCCAATTAAGAGCTTTTAATACTTTTAATTATGTTAGTATAACCACAATGGATTTTCTAATTCCAGAACAGGTAAAAAGTTTTTGTCATGCTTTCAGTCTTCAAAGGGGCAGTCTCTCAAGACAGGTCTATTATGGCATAAAAATACAAGTTGGTACCAGGTCACAGTGGTCTCTCAAGACAGGTGGTCTCCCATAGCAGGTCCATTATAGAGTAAAACCAACCGGTGCCTGGTATATGTGATCTCTCAAGACAGTGGTCTCTCAAGTCAAAACATAAAAATGCTACACAATTTTCAAAAAATGCCAGTTTTTGAAAATGTACCGCAGTTCGCTATGCAAATAAAAAAAAGCATTTTGATCCCTGCAGAATACAGAAACACAACATAGAATTGAGGCACCAAGTTGATTATGCAGTTCTGCCCGAAATGTTTGGAAGCAAAGATGGCTTTGATAAGTAGACTGAAGCTGAATGTGGGATTTCACCAATTCCCACCAACCTTGTCCAGTAGTGTCTGTTTCCACTGGGCTGGAGTCGTCATTCTTTGTAATTTGCGCTAAACTGTACAGTGTTGTTGACACTTTGGTCTGTTGTCTCATCTCGCTAAAAGTCAATGAGAGGACAACATTTCATTTTGAATCAAACTCTGTTGTAATTCCCAATCAGATGTCCAGAACAATTGTGATCATCTGTATTTGACTGAAAATTACGATCGAGTATTTTTGGAATCAAGTACAGGTGTTACGTCATATTATGCACAAACTCTGAGGGTTGCCAGTTACCTTCTTCCATTTGCAGTGCAATGGGTGCGTGCATATCAAATGCAGTCAAACACAAAAAAGAGGCTGGAGGGGGGTACCCACACTATTAAGGAATTCTGCTTGTCCACTATACTGCCATGTCCATATAACATCCTGTGAAAGGTACTTACAGTACGTGGAGAGTGGATTGTAAATAAAACACCCACGGAGTGGAGTATCACCCAGAGTATCAGTTTCAAATTCTGTACATATGGACAAAAAGCACAAGCAAAGTTTCTGCCAATGGACCTCCAGGTTCAACCCGGAGGTCCATTGGCTGAAACTTTGCTTGTGATGGTTATGCTCTGCAACAAATTTGCAGTTATTGCTCGGGTGGAATCTCCCCTCTGCGGGTGATTTAATGATAATGCACTCTCCACGTACTGTATCATAGACTCCTTGGAAAGCCTTTTAGTTTCAAAAAGTGGCTGGTATTACATTTTCAGTATTTCATTGAATTTCCCTGTTTTGTTAGTTAAGAAGATTCAAATAAAAAACACAACCGAGACCCTAAAAAACAATCTTCTTTCAATTGCTGATGATTGTTACGCATCATGTTTGTCACATGGTTGTCACAACCACGTTTTCAGTGTTAGTTTATTTTTCAATTCAGTTACCTCCCTTGATGTGTCTCTCCACTGTTGACTGCATTCCCAGAAAACATTGGAGATACATATCAATGGTAGGGCTGTCATGATTAATCGATTGTCGACCGGTCAGGCCGAAATCGAATAGTATTTTTCATTGTTGAAGAATCGGTAAATTTTACCCTGTTTTTGACAGTTAATAATTTAAAAAAAAACTGATGAAAAAACAATTGTTTCTGAAAGTAAAAAAAGCCCAAGAACGTCGATGTTAAACCTCAAGAAGCCATTAGAAGCATTTGTCTTTTAGATACATGTTCATTCAAAGCTTTGAGGTTCTTAACTTTTGGACCGTCAGTGTAAAAATCAAGACCGGTCGGCAGTTGCGAACTTTCGCAACTGACGACTGGTCTTCATTATTACACTGACGGGTTCAAAAGTTCAGGACATCAAAGCTTTGAATGTACCTAAAAGAGGATTGTCTTTGTTGTTTTCTTGAGGTGGGTCAACTGACTTGAACTTCACTTTTAACGACTTCAAAGAGAGGGAGAGGGAGTCATTTGGGTACAAGTAATCGCTTATTATCTATTATTTGCGATGATTAATCGATTCCTAAATTAAAAAATCATGACAGCCATAATCAAAGGAGGTAACAAGTCTGACTAAAAAGGCCTGACTGACATACAGAACACACTGGATGCATAGAAAGAAAACAAAGTGCACATGTTGAGCCTCTATCAATAGAGTGGTAGTACATTATGTTTAAAACACAAATGCTTGACACATGGTTTATTCAACAATGCGAGGGTGCGCGGTGGCTCAGTAGCTAGAGGTGCAGGCTGCAAGCCGAGAGGACCTCAGTACGAATCCCACTTGCGGCAACCACGTTGTGTCCTTGGGCAGGACACTTCAACCACATTGCCTACGTGAGGGCATGGTGGCATGGTGGCGCTGTGTACTAAAGCGTACTGCACGTCGATGGTGCACTTGTCTTCAACCCATGCTAACCCTGCTTGTGTTGAGTTAGTATGTTTGGGAGCTGACAGTTGCTAGCCATTGCTCGGTGGTTGCCTCAGGGTTCTCTGGCTTCCTCCACCTGTAAAACTGTCATGGTCATAATTAGCCATTGTGCAGAAATATGTGACCTTAAACTCCATTAAATAAAAAAAATTAAATAAATTCAACAATCCGTCCTGGTTTATGTGATTCTGTCAAAAAGTCCTTGGTATTGTGTTATGTTACAAATAATTCTTGTATATAAATCTTGGCACCTGGCTCTGTAGATGCATTTACTTTGAATTTAATAGGGCTAAAATGGTTGGCCAATTTTCGCAACCGACTAACAGAGAGCTATAACCGGATAATATCCGGTTATCCGTGGCCATTATTTCACCGAATATGGGATCAAAACTATAGGAATTGGAAAGCAGTATTCTCAGAAACTATTCCATAGTGTGTATACAAACAAACGCTGTCGAGTACTCCACAACGTTCATTTGTATACATACTACGGAAGTCTTGAACGTCAAAAGTTGATTATTTCTCAATAAATACATACAACGTGGCTTCGAGTTGTAATCTATCACAAATGAGAGACGGCAGATTTACTACTTTTTAACCATGGAATGATGATCACTATCGATATTTTGGATAATCGGTTGTCAGTTTTTCGAATCAGGTATGTAACTGGTTTCAAACTGGTTATCCGGTTAACCATTTCAGTGCAACTCAACTTCACTACACTTTCTCGGAAACCTACTTGGTGGTAATCACCTATATATACTTGTTGTAAGTTGGTTGTGTAAATACAGATTATCATGATGATGTGCATGTCCTGTGATTTGTATCAGATTCGAGGTTGTGTCCAGAATGGGATCTCATCGAGCTGGCTTTGCCAGCGAGTTGTGATCCCATTTTTGGACAGCACTGAGAGTCTGATGCAAATCACAGGACATGCGCATTATCATGATAATTCATTTATCTTACAATTCTGTAACATAAACAGGTTAAATCTTAAATTATTCGAACAGTTTTGGGACATAATGATTAGTTGATCACTGAAACGCACATAGAATGTATTCATGCGCCTGTTATGATAGCCCATCGCGTTACCAGAAATGAGTTGTCTATATTGTACAGAATCAGAATGAGTCGTCCATATCAGGGCTCAAAATAGCTTTTTTTCTATCCGTAGGAAAATGCTACACATTTCCAAAAAATGAATAGCATTTTATTTAAATTGCGTAGCAGTTCTTGAATTGTATACCGGAGTTATGCCATACTGTTTTGTTTTGAACTCTTCTGAGCAGATAGAATAATGTCCATCCATTTCTGTGCTTTTTCAAATAAGCTGCAACACACGAAGCTCTAGCTGTGTTTTTCAACTGAACTGCCTTTAACAACTGCATGGACTTAGATATTTCCAAATGCGTAACATTTCTTAATTTGATGGCCTTAAAGTTACTTTGACTGGGTATTTTATGCAAAATGCAGAAACAATGCGGGATGAATTTTAAACCAATAAAATTCACGTTACATATGAAGTTGCTAATGCGAGACAGAGAGTTAATCTTATATCATGGGTAAAGCATCAGTGAACTAGCTTGCAAAGTTTGTTGCAAATTTTCATTTTTACATTTTGCAATACAAGAAACAACTGCAGCCTATTAGGCTGCAGTTGAATATATTGTATCGCAAAATGCTATACATAATTGAAAATTGTGTAGCTTTTAGCATGTTTTGCATAGCAAATAGCGATGCGAAACCACTTATTCTGAACCCTGGTCCATATGATACAGAATCGGAACACATTATGTGATACGTACCGGTACCGTTTTTCATGTTTTTCAGGCCAAAATCAATATGATTGTTAGATAGACATTTTTCCTCAAAGTTTTTTTATCTGATTTATTTATTTTATTTTTCAGGAATGGCAGTCACAACATTTGCATTGACTTTTGGAGTGTATCAGTTGAAGACTGGGGACCGGGCAATGTCTCAGAAAATGATGCGACTCAGAGTTGGTGCCCAGGGTTTTACAATTTGTGCATTGATTGGTAGCCTGTTTTATGCATCATACCAAAAGAAGTTAGCGGCTGCTGAGAAGAGAACTTGACATCACGATTCTTCCTAGATTATCTCCTGAGATGAGGGATCATGTAATTTGGTTGTTGTGATAATGAATGGTTCACTGAACCGTTCATATATAGCAGGACAGGGATCTCTCACACTTTTCTCGCATCAATCCTGATAAGTAATCAGTAATGGTTACGTGCAGGGGAGCCAGTCCTTTAAATTCTTCCCAACTACCAACGGTAAACGCTGTGCCCAAATAAGATAATTGGGCCCAAATTATGCGGAGTTTAAAACTTTTTCCAAAGTTTTGCAGTGTTTCGGCAATAAAAAGTTTGCCCAGGTTTCCCTGATGCTTGTAATACAGCTTAGAGCTTACCTTCGAATCAAACAATGCAACAGATAAATAATTTTTAAAAAAAACCCACAGAGTTTGCCATAGAAATATTCCTTCATGTGATTAAATTTTATGGGTGCAAAAAAGTGTGCTCGCAAATTGTGTTGCGAGTGCAAATCGCACCCGCAAAATTCCCCAAAGTTTCACAACTATGCATGTTTGGGACAGATGTGTTTAAACACAGCTAATCATGATATTCAGATTGCTACTTGCTGACTACTCTAAATACTTCAATATACTGTAACGTTGATAGAGTCACCGTTGGCATCTGCGTAATTTAGCTTACATTCAAATAGCCTTTGGCTTGACACTATAGTCGCTGTGGATTGGTCATAATCCACGCTTGGGCAGTGACGTCCACGCATGCGTTTACCAGGTAATAAAAATCATCAGCAGCAAAATTCTAATTAATGAATCACCGGGTTGTACCCGGTGCTTCATTGATTAAATTTTTGATCGTTATTCCAATAATTATATAGTGCTTGAAATCCAATATTATTGCGTCCATGGAAATATTTCCCACCCGTGAATAGTGAGCAGTCCACTGCGGCTGTATTGTATGACAAGAGGTTGTAAACTATCATTTTAAGACGGGGACCTAAAACAGACTCCCAGAAGAAGAAAATATTGGTGCTTTTTCTCCAACCATGCAGGCCACATCCATATTTGCCGTTGTGCCCAAATTAGACTGATCTACAGGTCTGAGGGGAGCATCACCAAATTTACAATCTGGGGACTTAATTCTGCAGATGACAGTATGCATACGTCCAGGCTTGGTCACAACCTTATTTGATAAGGCCTAAAAAAAATAAAAATATGTTTCTCAGGCCCTCCCGCATGGTCTTTTTGGCTGCCGCATGCTCTCTTTTTATACCCACTGTAAACTTAAAGAAAATAAAAATTAAATGGTTTATGGCTGATATTTTACCCAAGTTAAAAAAATTGATAAATTTGTCCCTTGAGTGCAAGAAGGCTTTGCAATGCTTTGGCATTTCAAAGCCTTCTTGCTCTCAAGGGACGAAATACACCACCACCCGTGCTATTCTGCATTATGAGGCCTGAAACCTAAACCAATAACATGAACTTTTGATGGCAAAGAAATAATTACCGAAATAAAAAATAAAATGAAAAAACCCTCGCCCGTGTGCAATTTTATGAATAATGGCCTGAGAAACAGAAGATCTACTTTTTGTTGCCTAAGTTCATTTTCGTTAAATAGAGAGTAATCGTTTGACTGCACTTGTTACGTGAAATAATTCATGAGAGGTGAGGGACGTTGTACAAACACGAGTGCACGAATGCGCACGAGTGTTTTACAGTATAGTCCCTCGCCTCAAATGAATTATTTCATGTAACCAGTCCAGTCCAGTCAAGTGATTACTCTGTTTATTACTTTTCATTATTAATGATAATTATAATATATAACCCTTTACCCGACGAATCGCCCGCATCCACCCGCATAATATGCAGATTCAGTGGCTGAAAAAATATTATTTTTAAAAAAATTTCAACAAAACCATATCATGTGACCCCTCATTGGAACGAGCTCGACGAGCTCGTTCCAATGAGGGGGGGTCACATGATATGGTTTTGTTGAATTTTTTTTCGAAAAAAATAGAAAACGATATTTAAACTAATAAATTGTGATATCGTCTGCGTTGGGTAAAGAGTTAACCCTTTACCTAATGCAACGGCCAGTGCTATTCTCAAAAATCGCAATTAAGTTTCATTATTCTTTGAGCTCGTTCCAATGAGGGGTCATAACCTATGTTTTTGAGACAAAAAATGAAAGTAATAGCTATTCAAGAATTTTTTTTGCTAGTGTCGTCTGCTTTTCATATTAGGTAAAGGGTTAAAAAAACCAAAAAACATGAAGTTCCCATTACATCCACAGCAAAGCATCTTCGTTTGCGAGCACAGATGCATGACACAATTGTTGATTGCATAATTCACTTGTGAAGTTATCATCTATAATCAAACCCGGAAATCCCAGTAAATCATACTTTGGAAAGTAATAACTCTCTCCAATGCATGGGATGGGAGTGTGTTGGCATTGGATAAGATTCATGGTTTGTTCCCCACCAGGGGTAACTGCATTGTGTCCTTGGGCAAGGCACTTAATTCTGATTGCCTGCGTGGCTCGGTGACACTGTGTACTGAGGCATGCTGCACATCGATGGTGCACTTGCCTCCAACCAGTGGTAACCCAGCTGTATGGAATTAGAACGTTGATTATACTGATAGTTGCTTTCTTCCAAGAACTGTCTGACATTAGGTCAGTGGTTCTCTCTGGGTACTCTTGACATCCTTCACCCGTACAACTGTCTGACATTAGGTGACTCTGGTTGTTGAAATGTTGTTACCCCCCCCCCACCACCCCCCCCCCCCCCCCCCCCCCCAATAAAATTAAAATAAGTTAACCTATTTGGTATTTTACTTTTTATTTTTTTTGAAAGTAAAATATAAAATTTACCAAAACTATATCATGTGACCTTTCATTACTCATTAAATCAAGCTCAATGGGGGGGGGGGGGGGGGTGGCAATGAGATATTGTTGTTAAACTGCTGAGTTTGTAAATTAGATGCAACAGATTTGAGGATTATAATAACGATATGAGCTCTGCTGGGGAGTTCAAAATTTGAATGCTCTCAGCAGCTTTTATTGCCTTCCAAGGCCAATAGAGGTGCATTTTCTGTCATCTGAGAAAAGTAGGGTAGGTGGCATGGGTAAGTGATTTTTTTTATATATTTTTTTTTTTACCACTTTCCAGCGCATATTTGTCTTCAACAAAAGATGTATCCTTCCCTGTCCACAAAAATGCAAATATAAACAAAATGGAATTGTTGTGAAGGTATAAAATTATGCTAACACCCAATACCTGTAAGTTTTGAAAAAATTTTCAACAGAGACCTCAATAAAATGTTTATGGATGGGAATGAGGTAGGAAACACACCTATTTTGGGGAGGGGGAATCTTTAGATAAAGTAAACTGTTCACCAAATGTAACTGCCATTTTCAGCAAGTGTGATGTGCAAAAAATGCCATTTATATTTTGGAAAAAAATAATAATTTTAAGATATTACTGGGTATTGAAGAAACTGGTTTTTTTTTTAACAATTTGCTTTATTCTAGTCATTTTGGGAACAGAGTTATTAATATGAGTATTACAATTACAGAAATTAGTAAGAAGCAAGCTATAAGAAATATGAACAAACCAGTTGAAGGCAAGCCTGAAAATAGTTTTCATTGTGCTTCCAGACAAAATGTCAGACACCAAATGAATCATGTCTGTCATTTAAGAATGCTATCTGACATATTACAAAATGGAGTTTGAGAATCAAAATAATGTGTTTTGAGTGTACATGTACCTTCATCTTAACACTGCTCAGAATTCATCCAACCATACCTTGTTTGGCAGGGCTCAGTGAGCCCTGCCAAACAAGGTATGATTGGTTTCATTCTGAATTGGAACTGAATTACCCTTCAGACATAATTTAGATATATGTATGGCTGTATCAAATCGTATTCCTTCACATGCTGTTAATACTAATGAGCTGTAGAGTTACTTTCTTCACACTTCCCAACTTGCCAGGACCAGAAATCACAACTATCATTAATTTTAGGCTTGCTAGTTATGTACATGATTTCCAGCATGCATGATGTTCTGATCACTGAACTTCATTGATAATTTTGGCATCAGACATTTTGACTGATGATTTTAAACCTCAGTCTGACATTGGCCTTTTTGTACCTGACATTGTCCTTGTCTGACCACTTATTTTCTGGTATGGTTGTAGGGGCGTCATGAAGATAACTGATTGAGGGGGGGGGGGGGGGGGGTGTAAACAGTGCATCCTGACATTTATGACTCCAGTGCCGATTGAAGAAATTTCATCTTCAAGGCTTGTCTTCAGGTTGGAATATTTCTCAAAATGGGATTATATTTAACCCTTTACCTAACTTAATGGGTCAAAACCGGTCAGTGCTATTCTATAAAATTGCCAATTAATTTTCATTATTTTTTCATTTTTTGTCTCAAAAACATAGGTTATGACCCCTCGGTGGAACGAGCTCGTTCCAACGAGGGGTCTTAACCTATGTTTTTGAGACAAAAAATGAAAAAAATTGGTTATTCAAGAATTTTTTTTTGCAAATGTCGTCTGCTTCTCATGTTAGGTAAAGGGTTAAAAAAAAACTTCAGAAATTTGTTTGTGGATAAATACATATAGTCGTGATGCAGTGGCTTCCTAACTTCTTATTTAATTTGCATGTACCAGACTCAAATTTTGTCATGCAGGGACCCCCAACACCCCCAATCAACTACAAACCTTTACAAGTCCAAGAATTAAATCTAGTCCTGAAAAAAAAGTTCCAAAATACCAGCAAGGGTGAATTGGTATTTATAGTACAGCCACCATTCAGGCCCATCATTCTGAGAAGGGCAATTGCTCCAGATTCTTACAGCCCACCTGATGAAATTTTGCTGAGGAGAGCAGGTAACAGCCTCCTCAATAGCCTGATTCTGATGATTTTGGTCTGTACAAGCTCGCCTGGGTGGGCTTGTGCCTGCCTGAATACAGATCAAGGAGAGCTAGCAGCTACCCTCCTATGATTTTCAAAAAGACAGGCCTGGCCACTGTGAACTGGTCATAATCTGTCCATGGGCAGTGATGTGCAGGCATGGATTTAAATACCAGGTAATAAAAATCATCAGGAGCAAATTGTTATACCTGGTGCTTCATTAACTGGTTGAGGGCTAGATTATTTTTGGAGGTCTGAATTTGTTATTGAAAACTTGCTTTATTACAAAATATTGGAGAGTGCCCATAGGCACTCTCCAAAAAATTTGTAATTGTTTATTTTATTATTATTTATTGATTGGTGTTTAAGGTCACATACTTATGCACAATGGCTAATCATGGCCGTGACAGTTTTATGGGTGGAGGAAGCGGGAGTACCCAAAGAGAACCACCGAGCAACGACGAGCAGCCGCCAGCTCCCCAACATCAAAACTCCACACTGCAGTACAGGCAGGGTTAGATTGGGAGAAGACATGTGCATCATTGACATGCAGTACGCCTTACTACACAGCATCATTGTGCCCCCATGTGGACAATCGGGGTTAAGTGCCTTGCCAAGGGCACAACGCGGTAGTCCAAATCGATCGCTCAGATGGTCACCCATCCGAGGACTAACCGGGCTCGACGTTGCTTAACTTCGGTGATCTGACGAGAACCAATAACTTGTAATAAAACAAATTTATATAAACAAAATATTATTTGTGTGACTGAATATGAAATTAAAGCAAGGAAAGTGTTGGCTTTGCTCTGGTACATGTATCCACATTTTTTTTAAAGCCCTGATAGTGGCTTCTAGCGCTCAACCAGTTAATCAAATTTTTTGTTATCTTTCTATACTATATTTTAAAATGTCTGTTTGTATGTCTGTCTGTCCACTATAGAAATGAATATGGGGCCACCCCAAGTGTCCAAAATGGGTCTACTAGGAGTACTTTTTTATGGCGGAGGTCATCATCAGGTTTAAAAAAGTGTGTGGGGTGGGGGTGTAGAGGGGCACCAAAATTTATGACCAACATTTTTTTTACCGATATGTGTCTTCAAAGGGTCTACTAGGGGTACGTTTTTATCAGGAATCTAATGGTGAGGTTTAAAAAAGTATCAGGGTGGGGGTGTAGAGGGGCACTAAAAGTCATGACCAAAATTTTTCTCACCGATATAGGTCTTCAAAGGGGTCTACTAGGGGTAATTTTTTACCAGGAATCTAATGGTGAGGTTTAAAAAAGTACTGGGGTGGGGTGGGGGTGTAGAGGGGCACCAACAGTTTTGCAGCTGGAAAGAGTATTCCCCTTGATATTCTCTGCCAATAAATTCTCAGTTATCCAGTATATTGAGGGAGAAAACTCTCCTCAGCCCGAGCAACGCCGAGCAACCCTGCTAGATATTCCTATAATTACTGTTTGAAATCTCATATTATTGTGTCCGTGGAAATATTGCCCAGCCGGGAAAAGTGTCCAGTCCACAGCGGCTGTACTGTAAGATACCAATCGAGATAAAAATGTCCTGACTGGAACCCCCTCCCCCCCCCCCCCCCCCCCCCCCCCCCCCCCCCCCCCCCATAATTGCACCCTTGTTTGGGACATCAGCATACATGTAAATTAATTTTTAACAGGTTTGTATGTGTCAAAATCACAAAACAGTGTTTTGAGCTGTTTATGACACACGTGTCATACCATTCAGCAGTTATTTTTAACCCTTGACATTACTTAACGTCCAAAAATTGGCAGCACCATTCGCAATTTCCTCCAATCAAATTTGGTTTATTTTTTTAAAAAAATGTTTGCCCATGAAAAACACAGCTTATGACCCTTCAGTGGAATGATCTCCTCATGATAATTTTAATGAAGAGTCATATGCCATGTTTTTTAGGTAAGGCCTAAAAGAGTTAAAAAACTGTTTCTCAGGCCCTCCAGCATGGTCCTCTTGGTTGCCACATGCTCTCTTTATATAACCAATGCAACTTAAAAAAAATAAAGATTAAATGGTTTATGTCCGATATTTTACCCAAGTTAATAAATTTATAAATTTGTCCCTTGAGTGCAAGAAGGCTTTGCAATGCTTCAGCATTACAAAGCCTTCTTGCACTAACAGGATGAAATACACCAGCCCCCATGCTATTCTGAAGCTTATGAGCAGGCCTGAAAATAAGCAGTCTGACATTTGCAGAATGAGGTTCACCGAGGGTGAATTTGATGATGCTATCCCATACAGAGGGCCAATTTATCCTGTGGGTACTTCTTTCTGTTTAGTTTTGAGACCCTGATTCAGATTGAAGTTCACAGAGGGTAAATATATTGATGCTACCCTGCTGTGCAGGGTAGCATCACTAAATTCACCCTCTGTGGGCCTCATTTTGTAGATGACAGTCTGCTTATTTTCTGGCTTGCTTATGAGGCCTAAAACAAACTAAGAACATTAACTTTTGATGGCAAAGTAATAATTACAATAATAAAATAAAAATAAAAAAACACCCGCCTGCATTATACTTCTCTTTACCATTTGAAGTGAAGCACATTAACAATTGAACAATTGCAGAAGATAATAAAATGTGGTTAATGAATTCTCACAAAAATTGCTTGGCAATAGTTGGTTGAACCGATGTTCCAGGAGCCATTGCTTGTTGTCATCCGATTGCCCACAATCGGCCGATTTGGGTGGCCGGTTCCGATCATCGATTGAACACTACAAAACAGGTACTTCAACAGGTAGTTTTTGATACATTTGCAAGTTACATCCAAAGATCCTTGTCAGTTGTTTCCAGGCAAGTCATGGCTGCTTATGTAGGCAGCCAAGACTTGCCTAGACACAACTACAAAGCAACAGAATGTAGGTGTCGAAGTCATCATTATACCCCCTGCAAACAAAGTTTGGGGGGGGGGGTGGGTATATAGGAATCACCCTGTCCGTCCATCCATCCGTCTGTCCGTCTGTCTGTCCATCTGTCCCATCCTTATAAGTGCAACTCCTCCTAAACCATTTGAAGAATTTTCATGAATCTTTACACAATGGAAGAACTCCATATGAAGATGTGCATGAAGCAATATAATTCTGTTCTGACATTTCCAAGAGGAGATAATCTAACTTATACATTTCAGGTGCGGGGGGTATCACTTTGTGAGCTTGCTCACAGTACCTCTAGTTTAATAGTACAGGAACAATTTATTTAATAGAGATTACAAAGACTGATCATTATTTCTTGCAACTGTTAGTTATAAAATTTATTACATGTACTATACATGCAGTAGATTCTGTGGGGGCTCAGTGGCGTCGCGGTTACAGGTTCTCGTCAGATCACCAAAGTTAAGCAATGTCGAGCACGGTTAGTAGTTGGGATGGGTGACCATTTCAGCGACTGATTCGCACTCCGCATTGTGTCCTTGGGCAAGGCCCGTAACCCCGATTGCCTACATGGGGGCACGATGACGCTGTGTACTAAGGCGTACTGCACGTCGATCGTACGCATGGCTTCAACCAATCTATCCCTGCCTGTACCTCTGTGCAGAGTTACGATGTTGGAGAGCTGACAGCTGCTCTTCGTTGCTCGGTGGTTCTCTCCAGGTACTCCGGCTTCCTCCACCCATAAAACTGTCACTGACATGATATGACCCTGGCTGTTAAAGTGTCGTTAAACCCTAATAAATAAATAGTAGATTCTGAATTTATATTCTCAGTTCATGATGAAAGTAACTTTTCTTATTCCTCATTCCTCATGTGTTTCTTCTCCCAAACAAATTCCCAGTTGGAGCCTTCATGATGTTAATTTTCCCAATTGCATGAGGCCCGGACCCTTTCCCAAAGAGAGCTGAATAATCCCTGTCCTGAAAGCAACGCATGAACGAAGAGACAATGAGTAGTGTCACTGGCCTTTGAAGTTTGTCAACTTATGTTGTTTTTGTACTCATTCTCTGGTAAGTTAAGTTTGATTAGTTTGAAATCTTGGAAGGCAATGGGTTTATAATTCATGGTGCGTGTATATTGTTCAAATTTTTGATCACAAATTCTATTATTTGACTCATGTTCCATGAACAGATTTTAACCCTTTACCCAAAGCACAAAGTCCAAAAATTTGTTTCCGGTATTTTAACCCTTTACCCAACAAATCGGCCGCATCCGCCCGCGTAATTTGCAAATTCACCAGTTCAAAAAATATTATTTTTCAAAAAATTTCAACAAAACCATATCATGTGACCCCTCGTTGGAACGAGCTCGTCGAGCTCATTCCAATGAGGGGTCACATGATATGGTTTTGTTGACATATTTTGAAAAAATTTAAAAAATGATATTTAAAATAATAAATTTTGATATCGTCTGCGTTGGGTAAAGGGTTAATTGTTTTTACCCGAAAGTCTTCAAAAAAGTTCAACAAAACCACATCATGTGATCCCTTATTGGAATTATCTCAATGAGTTCATTCCAATGAAGGGTTGCATGATATGGTTTTGTTTAAATTTAAAAAAAACTGTTTACCAGTCTACTCAGTTTGTATACAGTGTAGCCCACTTAATTGGATATCTCTTTATTGAATAACCCTGATAATTGAATATAATTTCCAAACACAAAACCATTTACCATATATTCAGTACAAATTTAACCTCTTGACTGAAGGTATGGTAAATGGTTTTCTCAAACAAGATATGATAGACTAAATGCTCAGGTTAACCCAAGAATACGGCTAAGTGTCCACATTCGTGTTAATTAAATGCTCAGGTTAAAAAAGAATATGGCTAAGTGTCAACTTTCCTGTTAATTGAATACTCCTGTTAGTTTTCACTGGCATAAAGGCTATTCAGTTAACAGGGTTCCACTGTATTACATGGGTGGATGCAGCCTATTTGTTAGGTAAAGGGTTAATCATTTGTTAGGTGAAGTCAGAGCATGCCTCTGTCCACTCAAAGAAAATAAAAATTGGCAATGGCGCACAGGCACGACAGCTCGCCTCAAAATTGAAAGACTGGCATATACCCAACATATATAATATTGATACATACATGTAATAGTTAGTTTCAAACTTTCTAGTCCAGGAAACAGATACAGTAGAACCCTGTTAATTGAATAGTCACTTTGCCAGTTAAAATTATTCAATTAATAGGAGTATTCAATTAACAAGGATTTCATCATTTCCCTGTATTCTAGAGATAAACTGAGTGTTTACTCTATTGAATCTTGTTTGGTAGAGCTCCTGGAGCTCTTGTCAAACAAGATATAATAGATTAAACACCTGAATTGGTTGGACTGAGGCCAAATACATGTCTATGAACAAGGGTAATCTGGCGATTGTAAGGGTAATTTCTCGACCAGAGGTTGATTTAATTTTTAAAAAATGAATAGTTGTTTAATAACTTGGATAAATTTTGATTAGCATTTCCTATTATTTATTTGTTTTTGTCATGTGAAATTTATTAGTTATAGTTGAAAATTGATTTGAAAATCGCTATGCGAATCCAGTTATATCAAGCCCTGTTCTCGACATGCTACAATATTTTTTATTCAATTAGCAGGAGTTTACTCTATAACCTAGATACAATTAAAAGGTTAAATTTGTACTGAACGTATGGTAAATGGTTTTGTGTTTGGAAGTTATATTCAGTTGAGTTAATGGGTTATTCCATTAAGACATCAGGCCTGGCATTCTTTAGAGTGCAGGAGTGCTGCATACCTAGAAAAAATTGAGGAGGGCAATTTTTTGCACCCTTTGATTTTATGGAATGCCAGACTTGTTTGGGACTGACTTTAAAATCTATCATCATTTCGTCCCCTGAGTTCCAATGTGTTCTGTGTCTGCGAAGGTGTGTGTGCCAATTTTTCCACTATGTATCTGAATGTAGTACAATTTTTATGTGTACCCATACTATGTATCCGGGGTGACCATCCGTCGTTCGTCCATCCTTTGTCCGTCCATCTGTCTGTCCGTCCGGCATCCGTATCCATTTCTTTGGCATTCGATAACTTGAAAAATATTGCTTGGATTGTCAATTTACTTTATATTTGTGTTCAGGGTACTGATGTGCCGAGCTGTATAGTTTTTGGTGTAAATCGGATAATTTGATCCTGAGATATCAACCCTTTATCCTTCAAATTGAAAATTCCTCCAATCCCTTTGGCATTCGATAACTTGAAAAATATTGCTTGGATTGTCTAGTTACTTTATATTTGTGCTCAGGCTACTGATTTTCTGAGCTGTATAGTTTTTGGTGTAAATCTGATGATTTGATCCCAAGATATTAACCCTTTATCCTTCAAATTGAAAATTTCTCCAATCCCTTTGGCATTCGATAACTTGAAAAATATTGCTTGGATTGTCAAGTTACTTTATATTTGTGTTCAGGTTACTGATGTGCCGAGCTGTATAGTTTTTGGTGTAAATCTGTTATTTTGATCCTGAGATATTAACCCTTTATCCTTCAAATTGAAAATTTCTCCAATCCCTTTGGTATTCGATAACTTGAAAAATTTTGCATGGATTGTCAAGTTACTTTATATTTGTGTTCAGGTTACTGATGTGCCGAGCTGTATAGTTTTTGGTGTAAATCTGATAATTTAATCCTGAGATATTAACCCTTTATCCTTCAAATTGAAAATTCCTCAATCCCTTTGGCATTCGATAACTTGAAAAATATTGCTTGGATTGTCATGTTACTTTATATTTGTGTTCAGATTACTGATGTACCGAGCTGTATAGTTTTTGGTGTAAATCTGTTATTTTGATCCTGAGATATTAACCCTTTATCCTTCAAATTGAAAATTCCTCCAATCACTTTGGTATTTGATAACTTGAAAAATATTGCTTGGATTGTCAAGTTACTTTATAATTGTGTTCAGGTTACTGATGTGCTGAACTGTATAGTTTTTGGTGTAAATCTGATAATTTGATCCGGAGATATTAGCCCCCTTTATCCTTCAAATTGAAAATTCCTCCAATCTCTTTGGCATGAGACAACTCAAAAAATATCAATCCGATTGTCATGTTACTTTATATATTTATTCAGGTTACTGATGTGCCGTGGTGTATAGTTTTTTATGTAAATCTGATAATTTGCTCTGGAGATATTAACCCTTTTTCCATCAAATTAGAAACTCCTCCAATCCATTTCTATATGTACCCATACCTTGTATGGTGTACTTAATGTCGGCATCCGTGGTGGCTCTCCGTCATACAGCTTTCTACTAGTTGCGCGCGTATGGGTACACATCTGACGATTTCATCGGCCTATTTTTCAGTCACAATATTAATACCTTGTAGTGAATCCAACCAGAATACCATCCAAGTGTTTGCATTGAAAATTTCAGGTGCAGTTGCACTCCCAAGCAATCTGTGGAGGGCAACTGTTTTGCAATCCGTGATTTTGTAGATTGCTAGGCCTGAGAGATATCCAATTAAGTGAGATTCACTGTATTTGAGGATTATAACTTTTTAGATGTGATTTTATCTGAGCATGGTGGGCTCACTGGTAATGGCACTGGACTTCAAACCAAAAGGTTCACCATTCAGATCCCACCATGGGTAACAGCGTTGTGTCCTTAGACGAGGCACTTAATCCTGATTACCAACAGTTGCGCCGTGTACTAAGCCGCACTTGCCTTTAACCAATGCTAACCCTGCATGTACGGAGTTAGTACATTTTGGAGCCTGACATTTGCTCAGTGGTTCTCTCCAGATACTCCGTAAAACTGTGTGACACAAGATGACCCTGGCTGTCTAAAGTGTTGTTAAACCCCAACAAAAACAAAACAAATATCAGTTCATATATTTGGTTGTTTTATCGGTACATATTTGTAGTTAGTATTTATTGTATCGGGCCTGAAATTCTTTAGGGGTGCAGGAGTGCTGCACGCCTAGAAGAAATTGAGGAGGGCAATTTTTTGCACCCCTTGATTTTCTGGATTGCCAGACCTGTTTGGGACGGTCTTTAAAATCTATTATCATTTCGTCCCCTGAGTTCCAATGCGTTCTATGTGCCTACTGGCACATAGAACACATTGGAACTCAGAGAACAATTTGTCAATGTTGCACTAATTTTCAATAATTCATGACCCATTCTGGGTCACATTTCAATACATTTTGAATTTAGAAGACAGCCACATTAGAATTGAAAGTAACATTTTGAATAATGAGAAGATGTGTTTGGAAATTGTTCCACTATGTAGCTGAATGTAGTACTATTTTTCAGCCACAATATTAATACCTTGAAGTGAATATAACCAAAATAGCATACAAGTTTTTGCATTGAAAATTCCAGGTGTAATTGCACTTCCAAGCAATCTGAGGAGGGCAACTGTTTTGAACTCCTTGATTTTCTAGATTGCCAGGCCTGCTGTATTTCTTGGGATTTGCTTCAAGATATAATGAAAAAAATAAGCTGATTGGAAATTATAATTGTAAATTCAGCGTTGTTGTTAATTGATAGATTGGCTTCCTCTATCCATAAAACTGTCTGACACGAGGTGACGCTAGCTGTCAAAAGTGTCTTTAAATTTCAATAAATAAACAAAGACATGAGAGGTTGGCAGTTTTTGAGTTCCGCCAGGTATTCATTTATCTTCAGTTTGAGGTAGAAGTCTTCTATAATGGGCATCATGGGTACAAACAGTTGGCTAAACCTGACTTTATATTCATGCTGCGGTAACATTTAGTCATTGTGCAGAAATGTGACCATAACCCTTTACCTAACACCATATTTTTTAAAAATAAATTAAATTTCACATTTCCTGATAAATTTCACAATTTTTTAATGAAACCACACAAATATGTATATCCTGAGAACCAGCTGAACGAGCTGGTTCAGTGGTTCTCATGATAACAATATTTGTATAGTTTTATTGAGAAACTTGAAAGTTATTTTGGGCTGTGGGTGGCATACTCTGGTTAATTTTCTGGCCGTTTTTGGCTGCTATGTTAGGTAAAGGGTTGAACACCAATAAATAATAAATAAACCTGTAGAATACAAAGCATGACCAATCTTTGTTAATTAAATTCTCCTGTTAATTGAATAATTTTAACTGGCAGAATGTTTATTCAATTAACCCTTTACCCAACGAATCGGCCACATCCGCCTGCATAATATGCAAATTCTGCAGCTGAAAAAATACGTTTTCTAGACATTTCAACAAAACCATATCATATGACCCCTCTTTGGAATGAGCTCGTTCCAATGAGGGGCCACATGATATAGTTTTGTTGAAATGTTTTTAAAATGATATTTAAAATAATAAATTTTGATATTGTCTGCATTATGTAAAGGGTTAACAGGGTTCCACTCTATTATTAGGCATCCAAAACTAAAAAATGTTGGTATATCCTTACTTATTGAATTGCTTTCTCCTGCAAGAACCCTGGGAAGTGAAGCAGTGCTTGTTTACTGCGGTAAACAAGCTCTGTTTTTGATAAAATAGGACCTGGTCGCCAATGCCTGGGGTGGAAGTCCTCTAAAATGGGCAATATGGGTTTAACTAATTGGCTGGACTTGACTTTATATCTATGTTGCGGTCAAGATTAGCCATTGTGCAGAAATATATGACCTTAAGCACCAATAAAAGAAGAAATGAAGAAAAATTGAAATATTTTACCTTAAACATCAATAAATAAAAATTGAAATATGTGACTTCAAACACCAGTAAATAAATAAAAAAGGAAATATGTGACCTTTAAATATCAATAAATATATCTGCAAATAAATAATTGAAAATTTAAATATGTGACCTTAATTACCAGTAAATAAATAGATAAATATTCCACATATAAAATAAAGTGCACATGTATACCTGATACTGACAGTTGTGACAGTTTGCAAGGTGATTTCTTGTATTTTTTTATCATTTTACATTAACAAGAAGTTCATTTTATACTCTTTGTGAATATTATTGTATGGAGTGTTTTAGAACATGGAACCAGGACATTTTAGTGAAAAGACACTTTGCCGAAAGTAAAACCGTTCTTCGTTTTGCATAATTTTATTTATGAAAATCTCTATCCACTGGTTCACTCTAAAATCAATTGGGTTAAAATCAACCCAAATCAAGTGAGTTGAGTGAATATGATCCATTTGATTTGTGTTAATTTTTAACCCAACTCACTTTAGAGAGTGTAAGTGTGTTGAGATTACAGTATTATTGAATCAGGAAAAAAATTATAAAGAGGTCCAGCAGTTGACATTTTATTGTTTTTTTTGTCAGTTTTTTCACAAAATATAAGTTTTATTGTCTGAGTGGAAACTCCATCATTTGAGTCTTTAAAAGCTGATGTTTTGCATTCATGATAATGTCTGTGGACTTCCAAAAAGTCATATCTGCAATTTTTGAAATTTTGCTGTAGAAACAGAAACCCTGATAATACTTAATATTGGAAACACAGATTTTTATGATATATGTAATTACTTTTGAAACTAAAAATGTTTATTAACTTCATAAATTTAGAATTGATCTGTAGAACTTAGCTCACAGATGGGATTGCATTGTTTGTCCCAAATATTCTTTTTTAAAAGTTATTGGCCAATAAAAATAGTCAATTGTTGAATGCTATATGATGTATATATTATGTACATATAAAATATTAATAGTCTTCAAATAAATTTTATCCGGTGAATAACTTGTATGTTTCTAATTCCACATCTGAAGACACATTTTTAGCTCACCTGAGCGAAGCTCAAGGTGAGCTTTACTAATCGCTTTCCGTCCGTCGTCCATCCATCGTCGTCCGGCGTAAACTTTACAAAACCAACTTCTCCGAAGAAACCACTGGCCCAATATTTTGCAAATGTTGGGTAAATGTTTATTACCTAATGTCAATTCAGATTTGTTCAAATGAACTTGCTCCTCCTCCTGGGTGGGGCCACGCCCCCAAGGGGCACCAAAATCTTTGAAAATCTTCTTCTCATGAACCAGCAGTAGCAGAGACTTGATATTTGGTATGCAGCTTCCTTTTGAGGTGTAGAATCAAGTTTGTTCAAGAAAAGTTTGTCAGGCATTATTTGCCTTAGTTATGGGAGGGGCAAAAACTTTGGCCATGCCTAATATTTCTATTTTCTGAACCGTGAGGTCGATTTGAACCAAATTTGATATGAGATGATAATGGGTCATAAGTAGTTGATTGATGCAAAGAATCTCAGGAGCTAAAATAGGAAAAACCTTAGAACTGCCATATCTCCAAAACTATACGGCACAGAGAATTCTTATTTTGTATAAAGCTTACTTTTATCCAATAGAATAGAATGGTTAAAAAAATCCCTATCGGTTTGATCACAAGGTACTTTTTTCAGGACTTTGAAAAACTGCTGAGTCAGCACTTTTTAACACTGTAGGCAATGGGAAAAACATTAAAAAATCTTCTTCTCCAGATCCAGCAGGCAGAATCTTTTGATATTTGGTATACAACATTGTAGGGTGGATCTGATTCAAGTTTGTTCAAATCGGGCCCCCTGGGTTCATATTTGGGCTCAGTATAGGAGCCCGATTTCGAACTTAGTGCATTTCAGGCAAATTTCTTAAAAAATCTTCTTCTCCAGATCGAGCAGGCAGAATCTTTTGATATTTGGTATGCAACATTGTGGGGTGGATCTGCTTCAAGTTTGTTCAAATCGGCTCCCTAAATTCATATTTGGGCTCACTATAGAAGCTCGAATTAGAACTTAGTGCATTTCAGGCAAATTTCTTCAAAAATCTTCTTCTCCAGATCCAGCAGGCAGAATCTTTTCATATTTGGTACGCAACATTGTGGGGTGGATCTGATTCAAGTTTGTTCAAGTCGGCTCCCTAGATTCATATTTGGGCTCACTATAGAAGCTCGAATTCGAACTTAGTGCATTTCAGGTAAATTTCTTCAAAAATCTTCTTCTCCAGATCCAGCAGGCAGAATCTTTTCATATTTGGTATGCAACTTTGTGGGGTGGATCTGATTCAAGTTTGTTCAAATCGGCCCCCTGGATTCATATTTGGGCTCACTATAGAAGCCTGAATTAAAACTTAGTGCATTTCAGGCAAATTTCTTAAAAAATCATCTTCTCCAGATCCAGCAGGCAGAATCTTTTGATATTTGGTATGCAACATTGTGGGGTGGATCTGATTCAAGTTTGTTCAAATCGCCCCCCCCCCCCCCCCCCCCCCCGGGTTTATATTTGGGCTCAGTATAGGAGCCCAATTTTGAACTCAGAGCATTTCAGGCAAATTTCTTAAAAAATCTTCTTCTCCAAATCCAGCAGGCAGAATCTTTTGATATTTGGTATGCAACATTGTGGGGTGGATCTGATTCAATTTGTTCAAATCGGCTCCCCAGATTCATATTTGGGTTCACTATAGAAGCTTGAATTCAAACTTGGTGCATTTCAGGCAAATTTCTTCAAAAATCTTCTTCTCCAGATCCAGCAGTCAGAATCTTTTGATATTTGGTATGCAACATTGTGGGATGGATCTGATTCAAGTTTGTTAAAATCGGCACCCTGGGTTTATATTTGGGCTCAGTATAGGAGCCCAAATTTGAACTTAGTGCATTTCAGGCAAATTTCTTTGAAAATCTTCTTCTCAAGATTCAGCAGGCAGAATCTTTTGATATTGGGTATGCACCAAGTTTGTTCAAGCCAAGTTCCTGGGTTCATATTTGGGCTCACTGTGGTAGCCCGAATTATAACTTAGTTCAAAATGAGGAATTTTCTTTAAAAATCTTCTTCAGAATGTTTTGATATTTGGTATGCAGCATCCTTAGGGGGTGAGATTCAAGTTTGTTCAAGCCATGTCCCTAGGTCCATATTTGGACTCACTGTGGAAGCTTGAATTGTAACTTAGTTCAAAATGATGAATTTTCTTTAAAAAATCTTCTTCTTCAGATCCAGCAGTCATAATGTTTTGATATTTGGTGTGCAGCATCTTTAGGGGGTGAGATTCAAGTTTGTTAAAGCCAAGTCCCTGAGTTCATATATGGGCTCCCCTGAATTATAACTTAGTTCAATATGAGGAATATTCTTTAAAAATCTTTTTTTTTTTTAGATCCACTGGTTAGAATCTTTGGATATGTGGTATAAGCTTTTCTTGGGAGGAGCAGATGCAACTTGTTGAAATAAATTTTCTGGGTTGATATTTAGGCTACCATGTCAGGTGAGCGCCCTCGGGCCCCATGGGGCCTCTTGTTTATTTAGAGGGCAGTAATGCATTTTTAGTCTGCACAACCAAGAAAATGTTATGAATACTTTTTCATTGCTATTTTAGTTTTGACACTGTGTGATACATGAAATTGGGGCCTTGTTGTTGGACAAAGAATACGATACATCCTTTGCCTCGTATAACAACTAAAACTGATCAGCATTATTCACAAAAATCTCCATTCAAATTATAGTATTTTTCATTTTTGCCTCAAAAAATAGCTTATGAATCCTATTTGGAACAAATTCATTGAGTTCATTTGGAGGGATCATAAGCTATTTATCCCATAAATGGACGTTTATTCAAACAATAAAAGTCTTGGATAATTTTTTACTTTATTCACCTTGTAGCAGCTGCTAGTAGGGTGATATATTTTCCCCATAGGTTAAACACTGAAAGAATTTATTCCAGTAGTAGAGACGGTCTAGTTGACCCCTGACCTCTACCGCTTCCGTATTGTCATGACCTGTTTTACGTTTGTGAGAGACATAAGGTATCACAGAACTAAATATTTTCCCATAGGCGACCATTATAACGTTCAGGCGGAAGAAAATATGATCGCATCACTTTAATTTTGGCATTCAAATATCTCTGTCAAATATAGCCCTTCGGGCAACTTTTTTCTGATCTGAAAACGGGGTCATGCAACAAATAAGAGAGAAAAACTGACACAAAGGGAAGTACCGGTCACGTGCACATATTTTTCATGGAATTCCCTACAAAAAACACACAAAAAGTAAATTGTATTTTTTAGGTCCAAAAGTCATCAAATCACCCTCTTTTTTATCAGGAATATTCAACAATAATGCAAGATGTCAATAGAATGTTTCAAAAGTTTATTAAAACAATGGATTTTCCCAAGGCTGTTTATTTTTAGAGATTGCATCATTTCCCGTGCAAAATTTTAAGGCAGTTCACTCAAATTTCAATATTTAGTTCTCCGATACCATAATGAACCGACGTTCATCAAACGTTGACCGTCTCTGAAATGTTTAGTTTTAGAAAAAATGGCACATTTCAACTCGAACAATAAAACGAACAACAGTTAACAATAAACAACGAAAATAAGAAAGATAAAGCTTGTTCATTTAATAAAGTATTTTTGCAACTTTGGCTCAAGTTTGTAGGGCAATTATTTTCAGACAGAAATGTATCACTGCGACTTGTTTATTTTTGGCAGTTTTGCTTGTCGATCGAATTGGACCAATGTGCTCCTCACTTCTCGCAGTGTTTTGTAGTGAGTAACAGCACGATTTCGACGCGACTGCCCTGTAAATGATTTATGGGATAAACAAAATAAACGTATATTGTTTTCAAGTAAAAAAAAAATATTCTACTCGTAGGATTAATAATGAAACCGACGTGCCTCTGGCACGTCGGTTTCATTCTTAACCCTACGAGTAGAATAAATATTTTACTTGAAAACACTATACGTTTATTCTATATTTACAACAGCTTTGGAGCTCAGTGGCTTAGTAGTTACGGCAGTGGACTTACTTAACTCCGCAAGTATTAAAAGATTTTTCAAAAGTGATCTGTCACGCAAGTTTTTTTTCATAGATGTCATGCTACCAGCAATGAGAATCTTAGTTTAACCAGACTTTGTTCATAAATAGTTTTTATGTTATATTTTATATGAATCGTTTTAGTCAACTTCCTAAAGTCAAGGTAAGCTATGGTATGTGCAGACGTCTTAACTATGAGTCTCCACATCTGCCCCATACGTTCAGCACAGCCTGCAGAATGTTCGCTTCCGATCACCACCACTTACCATATGCATTTTCAGGTTCCTGCCCAAATGAGAGCATAGTATTATGGTCACAGATTTCCCCACAGGTCGCACTTCAGTTGTCTTGAAATTTGGTAGGGTGACGTATGCACAATGAGTCAAAGAGAACATCCTGTTTTGGTAATGGTTGGCTGCCATTACAGCCATTTTGATTTCTTTAGAACACTGTCCACAATTTGTTAATCACCGGTTACAGCTCACAGTTCTTTTCTGATCATCACCAAATTTAATATGCATGTTCAGGTTCGCACGTTGATGCAAATATTCTATTACTGTCATGGAGTGCTGCCTGCATTTGCTGCCACACCAGCCATCTTGAACTCCTTCAACACAGGCTACAGGTTGCATTTATGCATCAATTGTATAGACAGTGGCTGCCTCGACAGCAATCTTGCATCCTTCAGAACATTCTGCAGGTTGCTTTTGTGCATCAGTTTTTATCGCCAGATGTTTGGGTTTGAGGAGGGGGTGAGTGGGTGGTATATACGTGTGACTCTTCAATGTGTTGTGGGGCTGTGTCAGAGGTCAAGGTCACAGGGACATTGAACTATTTTCCGTGATTATACAAGGAGTTGGTTACTACTCCCTACCTAAGTTCCAGAAGACGAATCAAAACCAAACCTGACATTTGTGTTGGGTATGATGAGAAGATGAATCATATTTTTGGGTAGTCATTGTGCCCTCAGTGGTAGACTGTTAGACTTCTACGCTAGAGGTCCCGAGTTCTATGCCCGTCCAGGACAACCCGCGGTATGTACTTGGGCAAGGCACTTTATCCCGGTTTCTTACATGTGGCAACGATGAAGCCGTATACTGAGGCATACTGCAAGTTGATGGTGCACATGTCTTCAACCGCTGTAACCCTGCTTGAGCCGAGCTTCAACAGAGTTAGAATGTCGAGGAGCTGACAATGGTTCTCTCTCGGTACTCCGGCTTCTTCCACCCGTAAAACTGTCATGGTCACGATTAGCCATTGTGCACAAGTATGTGACCTTAAATACCAATAAATAAATAATAAATGGCCATTGTGTCAAAGGTGATTGAACTTGAAAATGTTCTGAGATGTGGTTTCTGCTCTTAATTAAAATTCTGCTGGATCAAAACCAAACTACACATGTGGGTTCAGTATGAACCCTATTTATTGTTCCAAAGGTGAAGGTCACAGTAACCTTTACTTGAATTTGGTTCTGCTCCATAACTTTAGATATTAGCGAGACTGCCGTATCTGGGTGTTTTTACAGGAGGATTAGCCGGCCCTTGTGATTACTTATAGTTACTTTGAGAAGTCAGTTTAACTCAAGGAACGAATATGAATTTGTTAAAGAAATTTGTTCCCATCAATTTACCTTTAACACATCCCCTATCCTAGTTGTGTTTTTTTTTCTTGTTGTTGACCTTACTTTTACTCAACCACTCGGAACTGTTTTACTGTATGATGATTTTTATGGATAACCCTGGTCGATTTTCGCCTTTATGTTAGGTAAAAGAGTCCATGCAGTTTTGTAAATAGACAACAACAAAAATTCAATGGTGACAATGCTGTGAAAATACAGTACGTGGGGAGTGGATTGTAACAAAATCACCTGCGGAGTGGAGTTATCGCCAAAAGTATCACTTAAAAATTCTGTAGATATGGACAAAAACACAGGCAGTGTTTCAGCCAATGGACCTCCGGGGGTTAACCCGGAGGTCCATTGGCTGGAACTTTGCTTGTGCTTGTTATGCTTTGCAACAAATTTGCAATTATTGTCTGGATGGAATCCCCACTCTGCAGGTGATTAAGTGAGACTCTACACATACTGTATTCAATAGTTGGATCCCAAACATCCTTTATAACATGCACCTATTTAACTGGATATCATTTAATTGCATAATCTTGTTCATTTAACACAATTTCTAAACACCACCCATTTACCGTATCTTCAGTAGAAAGTCGACCTGTTAACTGCATTTTGGTTTTCGAGTAAACTTTTCTGTTAGTTGAATAAAAATTCTTGTAATATATCAAGAAATTACCTTGCCAATCACTGTATTCTTATATATCGCCCAAATTAGCCTCAGTACACCCAGCTGAGGCATTTAATCTAATATATCTTGTTTAACAAAGCTCTACAAATTCTGTCAAACAAGATATAACAGAATAAATATTAAGTGTATATTTAGAATACAGGATAGTGATGAGTTTCCTGTTAATTGAATAATTCCCACAAGAAAAGTGGCTATTCGGTTAACCCTGTGCTCTCTGATATCAAAATACCAAAGTTTTCATCAAATCTTTCCAACAGTGCAACTAAAAAAAATTATAACTTGTTTGACAGGAAAGTGGCTATTGAATTAAAAGGCTTCCATGCCTTAACCCTTTACCTAACGAATCGCCCGCAACTGCCCGTGTAATTTGCAAATTGAGCTGTTGAAAAAATAAAATTTTTATGTGTACCCATACTATGTATGGTACACATAATGCCGGCATCCGGGTGACCATCCGTCGTTCGTCCATCCTTTGTCCGTCCATCTGTCCGTCCATCTGTCCGTCCGGCGTCCGTATCCATTTCTTTGGCATTCGATAACTTGAAAAATATTGCTTGGATTGTCAAGTTACTTTATATTTGTGTTCAGGTTACTGATGTGCCGAGCTGTATACTTTTTGGTGTAAATCGGATAATTTGATCTTGAGATATTAACCCTTTATCCTTCAAATTGAAAATTCCTCCAATCCCTTTGGCATTCGATAACTTGAAAAATATTGCTTGGATTGTCAAGTTACTTTATATTTGTGTTCAGGTTACTGATGTGCCGAGCTGTATAGTTTTTGGTGTAAATCTGTTATTTTGTTCCGAGATATTAACCCTTTATTCTTCAAATTGAAAATTTCTCCAATCCCTTTGGCATTCGATAACTTGAAAAATATTGCTTGGATTGTCAAGTTACTTTATATTTGTGTTCAGATTACTGATGTGCCGAGCTGTATAGTTTTTGGTGTGAAACTGATAATTTAATCCTGAAATATTAACCCTTTATCCTTCAAATTGAAAATTTCTCCAATCCCTTTGGCATTCGATAACTTGAAAAATATTGATTGGATTGTCAAGTTACTTTATATTTGTGTTCAGGTTACTGATGTGCCAAGCTGTATAGTTTTTGGTGCAAATCTGTTATTTTGATCTTGAGATATTAACCCTTCATCCTTCAAATTGAAAATTCCTCCAATCCCTTTGGCAGGAGATAACTCAAAAAATATCAATCCGATTGTCATGTTACTTTATAAATTTATTCAGGTTACTGATGTGCTGTGCTGTATAGTTTTTTATGTAAATCTGATAATTTGATCCGGAGATATTAACCCCTTATCCATCAAATTAGACACTCCTCCAATCCATTTCTATATGTACCCATACCATGTATGGTGTACATAATGTCGGCATCCGTGGTAGCCCTCCGTCATACAGCTTTCTACTAGTTGCACGTATGGGTACACATCTGATGATTTCATTGGCTTATTTTTCAAAGTATTTCAACAAAACCATATCATGTGACTCCCTCATTGGAACGAGCTCATTGAGCTCGTTCCAATGAGGGGGTCACATGATATGGTTTTGTTGAAAGTTTTTTGAAAAAATTAAAAAAAAATGATATTTAAAATAATAAATTTTGATATCCTCTGCATTGAGTAAAGGGTTAAGGACAATTGATTGGATTTAACACCTGTCCACAGCCTGCAAACGTCCAGTGGCTTAACAATGATTTCTAGTCCACTCATGGCTGCCCGTTAAAGCAGCCAAGACATGACTGGAAACCACTGCCAATGTAATTTGTTTATTGTCAGCAGGATCTACTCATAATAATAATAATAACACTTCAGCCGGCCGCTGATTTGTCGCGGTTCTCGTATGAGAAGGCCTTGGTTACCCATGTTCTACCAACTGCCTCCCTATTCCCGCTTTTCTTCTCTCCTCCCAACACTCGGAGACGAACTGCTTGATGACATCCCTTGCCCCATTCTTCCCAATCTCTCCGATTAGTATATTAACCCTCTCCTTTGAGTCGCCCCCTAACCACGTGTCCTTCATTCTCCCATCCCACTTTCCCATTATACTCCCCGTGAATCTTGTTCTTTTAGACTGGTATTTTGGGCATTCTAGAAGAAAGTGTTCAATGGTCTCCACCACGCCCAAGTTGCACATCTGGCACTCCTTTTCACTGTTTTCCGATTTTTCCCCTCAGCTCCAGGGACCGCGACCTCAGCTTGAACAACAGTGACCCCCCAAAGGTCCCATCAAGGTACTCTTCAAAACCAGGCTTCTCTTTATCACGCAGGCTACCCAGAGATCTCTTTGATTTGACCCCCTCTCATGATAGCATGTTAAGGGAACCTATTCTGAGGTCGTAAAAATCAGAATTTTTATGAAATATTGTACTATTTCTCCCTAACCACTGGTCTGCTTCGAAAAAATGTTCATGTGAGTGTTTTGGGATGTGAATCAAAGACAATTGATTTTAGTTAAGATCTCGTTTCCTATTAAAAGGTCATATCTGAGATTATTGAATATCCTTGGCCAAAGGGCTATTTTGAGCCATAGTTTTATTTTGTGGTGGTGTGGATTTAGTAAATAATTTTCATTAATGGTGATATGGCCAAACTAATCTGTTGATGGTCTTGATTCAAACTGTGTACTGTCATGTGCATTTCAGTTGGGGGTCAAGGTCAAACAGGGGTGTTCAGTGTGTTTGGGGCCTGACAATTTGAAGGATACAAATGAGACAATTTTTGTGTAAATTTGCTTTGAGAAAGCATTCTGAAAAAATGAATAAGAAACCCATAGGTTTTTTATTTGTCAGAATGATCATCTTATGCTGTGAAATCCTCAGTGGAGGAATGAGGAATTCCTATAACACAGTTTTATCACTATCGATGCCCGAAAATTGGAAATTTATCCCCAAAATGAGAAAAGTTTGACCATTTTCGCCATCTTTTTTAGCCCTCAACTGTGTCATTCAGTTGAGTGATATATTAAGATTTTTATTGTGTGCATTTGTCTCCAGCAAAGGCCATATTCAAAGCTTTCAGAAACTGTACGCATTGTGAGTATTGTGAATAGGGGAAGTAATTTAAATGCGAAATATCCTCTGCCGTGTTAAGGGGACGTCCAACCTAACTTTGGGCAAATTTCATGTAATTTTCTTTCAAGTCTAAAAAAGGCCCAAAATGAATAACCCCAATAAATTATATACCAAAATGCTTGGAATGAAACATAGAACATGTTGAAACTGACATTTGCCATGGGACTGCTGCCATGTGTAAATAGCACCACCTGAAAGTCTGCTATGGCATAAGTAAAAGAACAAAAGTTTTACAATAAAATACCTCAAAATAAAATAACAGCTGTATTCTATAAACATTGAAATACATACTCGAAGAAATCTTTTCCTAATTCTTGAAAGTAATGAAGATTGAGACCAACTGTTATAAGTGGAGCGCTCACTGATTGAAGGCAGACATTTTCTTTTGTTTATGTTTTGATTTGGGGAGTTCAACAAAGGTCAACTTGGAGGAGTCCACTAGAAGAAGTATGGAAGGACAAAAGAGTGTCTCCCAATATAAAGATGTATGTGTCACTGTGGTGGTTTGGAAAGAAACTATGATATTCTCCTATGTAGAATGCACTGCAAAGTCATACATTGTAGCTGAATAAATATATTTACAAATAACTGTAACCCCTTTTATCCCATGCATCAATTTGATAGTGATTAAATCGTTACATTTGTCTGGTTTATCAATAAGTATAACAGCTCTGTTTACTCTTGGACACCAATACACTCATGATATCTGTTGGAGAAGAAATAAGGGTAACTGTAACCTGTCACTGCAATAAACCATCTAATGTACCGTACTTAAAAGTACATTGTTATTCAAAACACATCAAATCAACCTTACATAACCATTATTGCATGTACTTTCCCCAAGGAGGCTTATTGGCATATTGAGGTCAGAAGGGCACATCCCGAGGGTCTCACATATTTTTTCAAGAACACAGTACACAAAGCAATCCCCAAAAGGTGACAAGCGAGCTCCATTTGCCACAAAAAATCTCCCGGGAGAGGGGGGGGGGGGGGGGGGGACTCTCTAACGTGTATGACTCTACCTCTGGCACTCAAGGCAAATGCCTTTTTCTCAAAGTTAACTCTTTTTTTTCTTTTTGAAGATCCTGGCCACACATGTTCCAAACACTATCAGACAAGTAACCCTCCAAATAAGTGTACCTGCAAAAATCATGTTACACTGCAAAACATTCTTTTTAGACTTTTAGTTCTGGACCTTTCATGCTTCTTACTTCCAACTATAACACTTAATTTATTGATTAATGGGTGAATAGAAAAGTCCTGCCATAATCAACATTTTGAGTTACATAAGACTTCAAAACCGCTCTGAAAAAAGTGTCAAACATCAGATTGGTGGCTTTATACAGAATATTCATTAGGTTGTTGCTTGATAATAGGAACAGAATCTTCACCAGAAATATTTCGTAGCAACACATTTGAGGGTATCAGCAGGCACTTTGCAACAAATTGTAACAAATCAATTAGTTATAAACAAAATTTTCTAACTCAAAAGAGTGTGAAAAAGTACCACAACTCTGAAAAAATGTGGGAAGAAACACATGCTACAGCAGCTACACAGGCATTGTTTCCCCATGATGCTCGATCACAACACCAAATATCCTTCAAATTGGAGCAGCAATGGTTGAGATACAAGGGGGGATGTTGGTTCATGTAATGATGAATGGGTAAGAGGACAGAGGTCACCACTGTCACTGAACGGCTCCAGATGCACCTTTGATTTTCCAACTTCCAGGTCTGTGGCATAATAATCGCAACACACCCACCTTATCAATTCATAATTTCAGTAAAATAAAAGAAATTATCAATTTTAATTAATTTATAGATGATGCTATTGATGGGAAGTATTTGGCTTCTTTCGCCTTCTCGTACTATTAATTACCACAAACAATATCAGTTTGATGCCGTCAAACGAGACTGAACGCATGTGGTCTGGTTAAAAAGTTACTCGGCATGGATAATGGAGAAATTGCGAATATTTCGTGTATTTCATTTGTTTAAAAGCCAATTGCAGCTAATTTTGACCATGGATTCGATAATTCGTTTCGGTTTTGACCACACGGTCATGCTGACAGCAGTTATGTTTATTGTGATATGCAAATTGGGAGATAGTTTCTAGTGAAGGAGATTTGTCACATTTGCCAGTGTAAAACGATGACAATAGACACTGATCGACGCTTGTGTTAGTTTGGTTGGTTGCAAGAAAAAACTAAATTCTCAGCATCGTCCAAGCGCACCTTATTTAAAAGCACGAATGCATCATTTTCACCCCATCTTCAATAGGTCCTTCGCAGACATCAAACATACCCGTCTGAAATTCCATGGTTACTAGGAAGTAAATAACTTCACACCATCGGGAGGAAATCAACACGGTCAATATAGTTCCAGTTCACTTGGAATTTTCTTCGTGAAAAAGTGATTTCTGAAGCATTCTGCTTACTTTGTTATGAATATTGCCTTATTTTATGTGTATTGTCCCAATTTTATACACTCGGTTATTTTTTTACAAGTGGTTCATGTTGTCTTTCTAGTGCGCAATAATTCAGATTTTTTGTCAACAAAAAAGTTAAGACGGCCTGTAAACACGAGAGGGAACTTCGAACCATATTTTGCAGTTATGACATTAACAGCTCAAGTATTTGCTGTCACCTGTTTGCAAATCCGCTCATACATTGTCTCGAACAAATGGAGGGCGTGATCACGTCCTTGCATTCTTACGATTGCCCAAATTGAGTATTCCTGCAAGAACCACATCGTAATCACATGACCGGAATAATCATCATTGAAACATGGCCACATCCGGAACATCCAAAATTTGTGTTGGTGTTATTACATTCAAACGTGAAAACCCACCAGAGTGTGTGTCAAAAAATGCTTTCTCCGAGTCTGTAGTATGTTATCATTATATTGAGGACAAGACTTTCGAATTACCGATTATTTTGTGGTTTTACCGGTTCGTTACTTATGCCATTTGCAAATTAATTTTCTTCAAAATCATAAAATTCACTTTTTTTCCTGAAAAAAGTTATATGTACCTTTTCTATGCACTTTACTCATTATTTTGATATATAATTTGCCTTTCCTTACTTCTCTTATCTGTTTCTGAGGCATTGGGAAAAATGTCAAAAAATTGACCAAAGTTAGGTTGGACGACCCCTTAATGAGAAGCCTTGCATTTCTTGAAAAACCAAAGTTTTCACTCGAATAACTGTAACGAGACCTACCTCTTTCTGCATCCAAACGAATCTTGAAGAGAAGTTCGGCGGACAATATGTGTCGTAATATTTGGGGTGAGATTTTTGAAACATCTGAGCGATTTGGACGAAAGTTTGCGTACATTATTAGTGGATAATATGTTCTTGATTTATACAAACAAAATTAGTCACTTGCGTATAGAAGCAGTGGCGGCGCCAGAACTTTTTTCGGGGGGGGGGGGGGGCAAGTAGGGGGGCAGACTCCCCATGAAGGGGGGCAAATACGTAAAGGATCATATCATTACTTTATTATGAGGTAGTCGAAACTTAGACACAAAGTCCGTAATATAATTTTTTGGTTTGGTACGTCCTGTGGACGTACCAAACCAAAAAATGATATTACGGACTTTGGGTCCAAGTTTCGACTAAATGTAATGGTAATTAGCGCTTCTCCTTTCAAAAAATCCTGGATCCGCGTCTGGAGAGAGAGAAGGCAGAGATAGAGAGAGGGAGGGAGAGAGAGAGAGAGGGAGAGAGAGGGGGGGAGAGAGAGAGATGGAGGGGTAGAGAGAGAAGGGAGAGAGAGAGAGATGGAGGGGGATAGAGAGAGAGAGGAGAGACAGAGAGAGGGAGGGGCAGAGAGAGGGAGGGGGCAGAGAGAGGGAGGGAGGGAGAGTGTGTGTGTTTGTGTGTTTGGATGGATGTGTGTGTGGTGGGTGGGGGGGCAGAGCCCACCTACGTGGGGGCAAATGCCCCCCGTGCCCCCCCTGTAGCGCCGCCACTGTATAGAAGACGCCAAAGACTAAAGGGAAGAACTTAAAACTCTTTTTTTCCTGAATTACGTAACACTATAAGTTATTGTGATGAACTGGCGGTAACATGGCTGAGGTTTGCGGTTCGAAGTTTATGTTCACCCGAGGCGCAGAATATCGAGGTTCAACATACGCTCCAAGCCGCAATGCTCGGACCACGTTACTGTCAATTCATCACAATAACGAATATGTTCCAATAACACCATACCCATAGCTCCAATGAACAAGGAAACTTATCACGATAACATGTTTAGTGAATAAACCCCGAGTGGACCACAATGCGTTACTGGACAAATAACCAGTAAATCAGATAAAGGGCGGGGTCACTCCATGTTGGTTCAAATCATAAACTGTTTTGTAATTTAATCAGCACTTCATTCGGAACATCGTCTGCTGCACGTTTGAAAAATCAAAATGAAGTAGTTTGCGAGTCACCCGGGGAGGGAACAATTGCAAAATGGGCAACCTCATTTCTATTACTTCGCGTGGTGACTTCAAATGCTAACACATGCTACGGGACCCGTAAACATAGAAAAAAAACTCTCAACCAATTAACTGGTAGAGTGCTGGAAGCCCATATTTGGGCTTTATTCTGAAGTGCAGGTACCACAGCTTGAAGGCTCATATTCAGTGCATGTGCTTTGTATTATCTTTGAAGTGATATTATTTAATCTGTAAGGGTTTGCCTTGTTACAATTTATGGGAGAGTGCCCACAGGCACTCTCCCATAAATTGTAACAAAGCAAAGACGTGTACAAAATTTGATGGTCAAAAATAATTTAGCGCTCTACCAGTTAAAGAGCGAACATTTTAGTCTTAATGGAACATAAGTTATTGATATTTCTAAAAAGGATTCCCAATTTCCCATGTGGGAAACAAAGTGTCGAAAAAATCTTGGACGGTTACATCACAGGGCCCCATGTATGCGTTCCTATTTGATCCCTGGGGGTATATTGGGAAGGTGTTAAAATCTTCTTACAAACCTCCAGTACAGATACTACCATAATGGACATATGACATCTGTGTAAGGATCAATTACAATTTTGATCAAATCAAGCCCATAGGGCCATATCTAAGAGAGCCATGAGGCTCTCAACTTTCAACACTGTGTGTAGTGGAGAAAAGAGTTCAAAATATTCTCTGTCTCAAGTTTATTCAAATCAACACCCGTTATCATATTGTGGATTAGGCGTGAGGCACTTTTTAACTGGTTGAGTGCCAAATTATTTGTGATGTAAGTGATTGGAAACATGGGTATTTTTTCAAATATACCTTTCTACTACATGTAGCACAAATAATAGCCTTAGTTTAGCTAAATGTTGTTCCTAAATTATTGTTTTGCTACAATTCATTGTAGTGTGGCAATAGGCACTCTCCAATAAATTGCACTCAAACAATTAAAAAAAATGTTCTGCTGATCAAACCTCAAGCTAATGCACACAGCGTAAAGCCACTAAAGTGACTTCCAGCACTTTTAACCCTTTACCTAACATAACGACCAAAACCAGCCAGCGCTATTCTCAAAAATCGCCAATTAATTTTCATTATTTTTTTCATTTTTTGTCTCAAAAACATAGGTTATGACCCCTCGTTGGAACGAGCTCGACGAGCTCGTTCCAACGAGGGGACGTAACCTATGTTTTTGAGACAAAAAATTAAAAAAATTAGTTATTAAAGAATTATTCTTGCAAGTGTCGTCTGCTTTTCAGGTTAGGTAAAGGGTTAAATAGAACCATGGTAGTGTCTTTCAGTACTCAATCAGTTAAGACTATGAGTATTGGAGATGGTTTTATGTTTGATCTATAACAGAGGGTTATTTGTTGATGCTGACTCAAACAGTGGGCTAGAGTCCCCTAATTTATCCTCTAGGTACCTCTTTCTGTTAAGCCCTGAGACCTTGATTCTGACTGAGGTTCACAGAGGGTAAATTTGGTAATACTACACTGCTGTACAGGGTTGCATCGCCAAATTCACCCTCTGGAGGACCTCATTCTGCAGATGACAGTCGGCTTATTTTCAGGCTTGTGAGGGTGGCGTACGGGGGTCTCATGATTGGCAATTGTCGTTATTGGAAGAGATTTACATGCATGTTACCTCCCTTTAATTAGCTTAACTTGACAAAGTCAAAATAAGATATTGTCATCACACGTGCGGAAGTCTGGGAGTCTGTTCACATTTTCCTTTAGCACAGGCTACACCCCGTATTTCTTGTCTGATCGTCACGAAATTTCATATGCAAGTTTGGGTTCATGCCCAGATGAGGACGTTGCCTTTTGGTCGCGATTAGTCAAACGTTACGGTATGGCTGCCCGAGCCCGAAAACCATTAGCACAGTCTGCAGGTCGTATCTATGAAGGGATTTCATTGTAATTTGGTAGGATGCCGCTGTATAATGTCCAGATGAGAACGTCCCCTTTTGGTCATGATCTGTCAACGTGATGGCTGCCCAAGCCCGAAGCCCAAAAACATTTAACAGTCTGCAGGTTATATTTAATATGGAGGGATTTCATTGTAACTTGGTAGGATGACTCCGTATGATGTCTAGATGAGAACTTCCCCATTTGGGCGCGATCTGTTAACCGTGAGAACTGCCCGAGCCCAAAACCCGAAAACCTTTAGCACAGTCTACAGGTCATATTTATGGAGGGATTTCATTGTAACTTGGAAGGTTGACTTCATATAATGTCTAGATGAGAACGTCCCCTTTTGGACGCGATTGGGCAACTGTGGCGGCTACAGGGGCCTGCAGCCCGAAAACCTTTAGCACAGTCTGCAGGTCATGTTTATGAAGGGATTTCATTGTAACTTGGTAAGATGACTCCAAATAATGTCTAGATGAGAACGCCTCTTTTTGGTCGCGATCATTCAGCCGTGATGGCTGCCCGAGCCCAAAACCCGAAAACCTTTAGCATAGTCTATAGGTCGTATTTATGGCAGGATTTCATTGTATCTTGTTAGATTGACTCCATATAATGCCAAATGACATCCCCTTTTGATCGTGATTGGTCAACTATGACGGCTACAGGGGCCCGAAACCCGAAAATCTTTAGCACAGTCTCCAGGTCATATTTATGAAGGGATTTCATTGTAACTTTCTCGGATCACTCCAGATAGTGCCCAGATGAGAATGTCCCCTTTTGATCGCGATCATTCAACCATGATGGCTGCCCGAGCCCGAAAAACATTAGTACAGAGTACAGGTCATATTTGTGGAGGGATTTTATTGTAACTTGGAAGAATGACTCAGTATTATGTCGAGATGAGGATGCCCCCTTTTAGTTTCAATCGGTCAACCGTGATGGCGACATAGGCCTGAAGCCCGAAAACCTTTAGCTCAGTTTAAAGGACATATTTACGAAGGGATTTCATTGTAACTTGATAGGATGACTCGTTTTGGAATAATTTCACTGTAACTTGGTAACTTTTGTTGACATACATTAACTGTGAGGGCCACATACATTAACTGCGAATGCCACATTAACCCACCCCTCAGTTCTTTAATACAGTCTACACCTCATATTATTTTTTTTAAAAACATAGCATACAGGGAACAGAAATTAGCATATTCCCAATTATCACAATTCTTGTCTTATTTCATAATCCTTTCATAAACATTGAACACTATCCTTTTCATCAAACACAACACACAGACAAGTTAAGCTACAGTGTCATCGACATTTTCATTTTCTAAGGATCTCTGTAAATTTTACGTTGGGGATATGGGAATTTCATATTTATCTATTTATTATTTGGGGTTTAACAACACTTTCGAAAGCCAGAGTCACCTCGTGTCGGACAGTTTTATGCGTGGGGGAAGCCGGAGTACCGGGGAGAACCACCGTGCAGCAGTGAGCGACTGTCACTGTCAGACTCCCTAACGTACTGACTCCACACAAGCATTGGTTGAAAACAGGTGCACCATTGGAATGCAGTTCGTCTTTGTACACAGCACCACCGTGTCCCCCCGTGGGCAGTCGAGATTAAGTGTCTTGCCCAAGGACACAAAGCAGTTACCTCTGGCGGGGATCGAAAGGGTTCGAGGCAATGTTTCTCCTGGTATAGTTAGTCGATATTCGTGGCCATCTGGGAGCGTTATCGCAACACGTGACAAATGTTATGTACAGAAGCGTTCCATGTGCTGAATTTTGACCCGGCACCATTCGAGATGAGAATAGAACAGATTACACACGACACGAATTCCTTGTTGTTTATTGTTGAGAAAAACAATGTTAAAACACGATGTTAACCCTTTACCCAACGCACACATCAACATTTCTTATTTTAATTACTGTTTTTTTTCAATGTTTTTCAAAATGTTTCAACAAAACCATATCATGTGACCCCTCATTGGAACAATCTCGGCGAGCTCGTTCCAATGAGGCGCCACATGATACGGTTTTGTTGAAATGTTTTTGAAAAATATTATTTTTTCAACAGTTTAATTTGTAAATCACAGATACGGATGCGGCCGAATCGTTATGTAACGAGTTAACCCTTTTCCCAAACACAACGACTAAAAATGGCGTGCCAAGCCACAAAAATCACTGTTCAAAGTATGTTATTTTGTCAGTTTGTGACGTGGTGTTATCAAATAAACATAGCGTACGAGTCCCACTGGAACGAGTTTGTCGAACTCGTTTCATTGGGGGTCATAAGCTATGTTTTGAGACAAAAATAAACATATTTAGTTATTTAAAACCCTTTACCTAACGTAATGGCCAAAATCGGCCAGCGCTATTCTCAAAAATCGCCAATTAATTTTCATTATTTTTTTTATTTTTTTGTCTCAAAAACATAGGTTATGACCCCTCGTTGGAACGAGCTCGTCGAGCTCGTTCCAACAAGGGGTCATAACCTATGTTTTTGAGACAAAAAACGAAAAAATTTAGTTATTCAAGAATTATTTTTGCAAGTGTCGTCTGCTTTTCAGGTTAGATAGAGGGTTAAGAATTTTTTGAGTGCCGTCTATTCGCGTTGGGCTCACGGTAAAACATGACTAATTCATTGAACCGAATCTGTTTTAACCCTTTACCCAACGTAACGGCCAAAACCGGCCAGCGCTATTCTCAAAATTCGCCAATTAATTTTCATTATTTTTTAATTTTTTGTCTCAAAAACATAGGTTATGACCCCTCGTTGGAACGAGCTCGTCGAGCTCGTTCCAACGAGGGGTCATAACCTATGTTTTCGAGACAAAAAATTAAAAAAACTATTTATTCAAGAATTTTTATTGCAAATGTCGTCTGCTTTTCATGTTAGGTAAAGGGTTAAGACAAAGTTTTCCTATAATAATTTCAAATTTTAACGTGTGTGGCTTTTGTAGATAACACATGATGCCATAGTTTCAAACTGAACTATCCTATCTTAACTTTTGACGACAGTGCTGATTTTAATGACACTTCCAACACATCTCAAAAACTATGTCATTCGCTTGGGATTTCGGAGGTGAACATGTTTGAAGAACTTGTAGGCTGCGTAGATACCTTTTCTCTTCTGACCCCATGGCACCTGTACTCCAACTACTTTAATTTGATGTTTATGTTTGAATCCATCTAGATTCATGAATTCTAAAAGTACCTCCGGTTCAACGGCCTCGGGTTTATCCTGAAAAGAAAAGAAATTATAGGTTAACAGCCAACAATAACTCTTCTTCAGAGTTCCAATTAAAAGGCTCGGAACTTATAATCTGAGCGTTGAAGGTTTCGACCCGGAACAAATCGGTAACAAGTTGATTTTTGGAGCCATTCAACGCAGAAATAATCTCAGAACAACATTACCAAAATTCGCTGGAATCTTCTTTTTTTTATTATACCCCCGCCAAGCGGGGGAATATAGGATTCCTCGTGTCCGTCAGTCCGTCTGTCCGTCAGTCCTGTCCGTCGCGAAATTGTTTATTGGAGGGTACCATCATGCTGTAATCAACTCCTCCCCCACTTTTCAATTCACATAGTTGAAACTTCAGAATATGATCATACACACAATGAAGATGTGCAACATGTATAAAGTCTTGCGAAAATTTTGTTTCTCCACAGTTACTTCCCTTTCTTGATTTTTAACTTAGATTTTTTAACATTCTTCTGTTTTCAGTTGGGATATATTGTTGGAAGAGGGTTCAGTTGGGCCGAAGAGCGGGGATATCTTTATGTGTCATCAGCGGATGACACACGCTCTCTAGTTAAAGATGGCGTCCAAGATGGTTGAAAATGCAATACATTTTGCAATTTGTTGCTTCGTTTTCCTAATTAACCACCAGAACACCTCGTACGGTATAGTCAATTGGCGTTTTGGAGACCCCAATAATCTATCTGATATCAAAGATGGTTTTCTGAATCTAAAATGGCCGCCCGAACGTCGACTGTCATGAGAGGAGTGATTCCCGATCCCATGCGTCCTCAGCCTCAGTTTCCCGTACCGAGGTCAACAGCCCCAAATGTTTACACTTCACAACCTTTCGATGAACACACGGGCTGTGAAATTATTCGTTCGGTTGATGGAAGCGTCTGCGGTTCCATTTCTGCCTGATATGATGAAACCATTTCCATAAACCTTGCATAGCTCAAGTTGGACATGATATGCACGGGTTCTCCCGAGTAAATCACAAGGAATTAATAATTTCACTCTTGCTCAACCTTATCTGGTTTGATGCTCAAATCACCAATCACAGTTGAGATCTGTAATAATTACAAACTGAAGTGAGTGGAGGTATTCATGACTTTGAACAACCTGCCAACGTGCACGTTGGCAGGTTGTTCAAATTCCTGAATACCGACAGTGAGGTTAGTAACTTACTTACATGCCAATTCACAGAACGCACGTACCCAAGTATGGTAAGTGGGTACAGGTATTGAAGTGACGTCACTTGAACACCCAGTCTATTGTTCTATCAAGCATTTCACGTCTCTTACCTACCCAGAGAAGACAAAGGAATTGGGGTGTAAGTAATAGTTACTAACTGAGCTGGAAGCATTCATGAATTTGAACAACCTGCCAACGTGTGGTATGTGACGTCGGGCCGCGTGTTACAGCACGTTGGTAGGTTGTCCAAATTCATGAATACCGACAGCGAGGTTGTAACTTACTTACACACCAATTCACGGAAGTGATGGAGGTTCACAGCAACCAACCAGTTTTCCTCTTGAGCGGGGGGAAGCAAAATAAAATCAAACGTCTGTGTCAGCTGTTGAGAGCTAATGGCCAAGTAGTTTTTGTTTGTCTATAGTTGTTCGAACACTCGATTTAGAATTCGAGTATCCGAGGACGTTGTTGTAATAGTAGATGGTACTTCCATAGCCTTAGAGTTCATGTAGGTCATGATTTGGAAATATCGTGGGACTGTTGAACTCTTTCTGAAAACGGGCAAATAATAATGATAATAACACTTTGGCCAGCCGCTGATTTGTCGCGGTTCTCGGACGAGAAGGCATTGGTTACCCCTGTACTCCCAACTGCCTCCCTATTCCCACGCTTCTCCTCTCCTCCCAACACTCGGAGACGAACTGCTTGATGACATCCCTTGCCCCATTCTAGACCCTTGCCCCATTCTAGACACTCAAAGGTGCAGGATCCGAAAACCTACTAATGTTCATCCGATTATCTAACATGAAAAGCAGACGACACTTGCATAAAAAAATTCGTGAATAACTAATTTTTTCATTTTTTGTTTCCAAAATATTGGTTATGACCCCTCTTTGGAACAAGCTCGTTTCAACAAGGGGTCATAACCTATGTTTTTGAGACAAAAAATGAAAAAAATAATGAAAATTAATTGGCGATTTTTGTGAATAGCGCTGGCCGGTTTTGGACGTTACGTTGGTTAAAGGGTTAACTCTTTCAATACTGGCGCCCTGGAAGGTATCATTTCAGACAATACTGTCAATGGCGAGATGGGCGAAACCATCGCGGTGTGTTGGGAGGTTCAGTAATAATTTAATCCAACAGCTCTGTCGAGCTCTCTGTCGAGCTGTTGGATTAAATTATTACCGAGCCTCGCTTTTTGCTCTTTATATCGTCTGCTCGTCTGCTTCCATTTTTTTAAAAACCAGTTCTGTATTTACCTTTTCTCTTCTTTAGACTTTCTGATCTGTCAGTTCTGTTTGTTTATTGGAGTCTAACGATTTCAACGGCCATGATCATATCGTGTGGGACAGTTTTATAGGTGAGGAAGCTGGAGTATCCCGAGAAAACCACTCGGCTGCGGCGTGCAACTGTCAGACTCTCAACGAACTAACCCAGCGCAAGTAGAGTTAGATGTACATAGCCAGTGCTCTATCTACGTGAAGTACGCCTTAGAGCACAGTCTGACCACCCTCACCATGATCTGTAGTCAACAATAGTGATGGCGATGGGTATGAAGAAAAAACATCTGTAACTCACATGACCCCCCCCCCCCCCCCCCCCTTCCTGGATATGAGTACTTGCATTTTGTGTCAATTTAACTTTTACTCCGTCATATGGCGGAAAACTTGGAGAAAATTGAAGGAAAAAATCCAAATTTTTCTATTTCAGGTCACCGTTTAAGCGCCCATCCTGGTTTCGAGTGGCAATCTTTGGCATCAAGTGGATTACCGAGTCCTCGGGAACACGAATTATAAACATGGGTCGGAACATCTGGCGTTCCAGTGGCAAACGAGAGAAACGAAATGGCAAAAAAAAAAAACATTACTGGACGCCAAGGAGCGCGGTTGCTTAGTGCTTACTGCATTGAACTTCAAACCGAGAGGTTCATGATTCGATCCCCACCAGGGGTAACTGCGTTTCATTTGGCAAGGCACTTAATCCCGATTGCGCACGTGGGGGCACGGTGGAGCTGTGTACTAAGGCGTACTGCACGTCGATGTCGATGTTGCACCTGTCTTCAACCAATGCTAACCCTGCTTGTGTAGAGTCAGTACGTTGGTGAGTCTGACAGTAACTCGCCGTCGTTGCTCGGCGGTTTTCTCCGGGTACTTCGGCTCCCCCAAACTGCCCGACACGAGGTTGTAATGGTGTTAAGATATATATATGTCATACATTTTGCATGCATTCATTATTCAATAAAGGTTTCAGACGGAACGGTTTTAGTAGAACTGAGGCAGTTTACATGTGATCTGTCGCCATGTTGGAGTGTTTACAAAACCCACTTGTAATCAACCATGGGCCATCGCAGAGGTGACCTGCTTGTCGAAAGTGTCGTTAAACTCCAATAAATAAATAAATACTGGACATCATCTTGGATTTAAAAAATCTTCAATGTGGATTTCTGTAGATTCTGCTTTGATTGACACCAAAATCAGCTTGTTACCAATTTGTTCTGGATCGAAATCTTCAGCGATCAAATATTTGCTCGAAATTGGAAATAAATTCCAAGCCTCTTTAAACAAGTTTACCCAAAACGGATTTCAGAGAATTTTGGATATGTTCTCGAGTGAACTGTTCTTTTCCACCGGTGTGAAAGGAATGGAAGTCCGTAGGAACGTTAGTCCCTCTGAACTATTATTCCGCGGAATTATAGTCCTAGGTCTAACATTTCTAGGAATAGTAGTCCGGCGGACTACTATTCCTAGAAATGTTAGACCTAGGACTATAATTCCGCGGAATAATAGTCCAGAGGGACTAATTTTCCTACGGACTTCCATTCCTGTCACACCGGCACCTAAATTGTTCCGGGTAGGTCCATAACTATTTTCTCATTCAACGACTGAACTATAAAGTAGTTTTTGGAGGGCGTTTGCCAGCTATACATATTAAAAACATCACCCTTGACCCTTTATTAAACATAATGCCCCTATCAGAACAGGGCCACTCGAAAAAATATCGTTGAAATATTATTATTTGTTAGGTTTTCACCAAATATAGCTTGTCACTCCTAACTGTAAAGGCGCCTGGTTCATTGAGGGTTTTTAACCATGCTTTGCTCAGTGGTAGACTGTTGGACTTCTGTGCTAGAGGTCCCTAGTTCGTTCCCCGTCCGGAACGACCCGCGTTGTGTCCTTGGGCAAGGCACTTTATTCCGGTTGCCGACATGGGAGCACGGTGACGCCATGTACTAATGCGCACTGCACGTCGATGGTGCATATGTCTTGAACCGCTGTAACTCTGCTTGAGCGGAGCTTGAACAAAGTTAGAATGCTGAGGATCTGACAGTTGCTCGTAGATGCTGGGTGGTTCTCTCCGGGTATTCCGGCTTCCTCCACCCGTAAAATTGTCACGGTCATGATTAGCCATTGTGCATAAGTATGTGACCTTAAACATCAATAAATAAATAAATAAATAAATAAATAAATAAATAAATAAATAAATAAATAAATAAATAAATAACCATGCTTTGAGGAAAATATTCACATACTCGAGAATGTATTCCGCTTAGTGCCCCTCCCCAGCTACCCCCTCTAGTGGTGCTTTTGGTGAAAGTTAGAAAGGAATTAAAGGTTTCCTTTATTTGTATTCATTTTTTGCAGTTTATTTTTCATTCGTTTTTCTAGTAGCTTTTAAGTAATGAAATGGTTTACAGAATTATTGAAGCGGTTAAGAGTTTTCTATAACCATTGTGTTACCGATTAACCGCCTGTTATTTAAGAACACTGCATGAATTAATGCTATGAAAATGAACCGCTATAATGCAATCAAGACCTAGAAGGAACTATGTTTATTTTGTAATAGCGGAATCAGATAATGAAATAAAATAAAATGTAACTTACGCAAATCTCGCATAGTATCGTCGTGTTCGACGGAGTGTAACTTTGAAAAATGTCGCATAAAACTCAGTCCTGATGATCCTGCCCAATTATTTTATGTAAGATTTGCATAAATTACATTCTGCGTACATTCTGAATTCACTAATACAATAGATTTCCACAATTCAGTCACGAGTGGGTATTTAATCGTAACCAAAAAGCTTGGAACTGATCCGGTACAGTTTCATCGATTAACGTTTTCCCAAATGCAGACGATATCAAAATTTATTATTTTAAATATTATTTTTTTAAAGTTCTCAAACCATTTTAACAAAACCGTATCATGTGACCCCTCTTTGGAACGAGCTCGTTCCAAAGAGGGGTCACATATGGTTTTGTTGAAATATTTTGAAAATAGTATTTTTTCAGCTGCTGAATTTGCATATTACGCGGGCTGATGTGGTCGATTGTTGGGTAAAGGGTTAACGCTTCACTCAATGTACAGGATATCAAAATTTGTTCATTTTATTGTTGTTTTTTTTCTTCAAACTTTTCAGAAAATTTTCAACAAAATAATATCCTGTGATCCCTCGTTGGAACAAGCTCCTCTACAGACCTGGCATTTTCAGGAGAGCGATTTATTCGCTCGCTTACTGCTGGCCTTAAAAAAATCAAGGAGGGCGAAAACTAGCCCGCCTGACCTTAGAAAATAAAAACCGATATCTTTTCAGACCTCTGCTATGTTAGTGCTCTCTGTAAGACGGCTGGGGCCCGGAGGTGTGAGAGGGGCAGTGTAGCCGTCCCTCAGAGACTACCTCGTTAGCAACACTAAATAAAATGTACAAAGCCCACAAGGCAGAATTCATTAATAATAAAACTTCATTTTGCCACTTTTAGCTTTTGTAAGCTTAAGGAGAGCTAATCGCTTCCCCAGACCATGCAAGGGGAGCGATTTTTAGCCCTCCTGCATTTTTAAGAATGCTAGGTCTGCCTCTAACTCGCTCTAGTGAGGGGTCACAAGTTATGGATTTGTTGAAATTTAAAAAAAACATTAACTGCTTAATTTGTAAATTACGCAAGGGGACACGACCGATTCGCTGTGCGCAGACTTAATCGTTTCAGCGCAACAGATTTTGGAAGGTCGTGCTTTCTCTGACGGTTTGCAGCACCACAAACCCAATCTTTATCAGTATAAAACTCGGTTTCATTATTTTCCACCGGTATGCATTTCACACATCGTGTAGCCGCTACTTTAACCCTTTCCCAAGGTAACGACCAAAACCGGTCAGCGTTATTCACAAAAAATCACTATTCTGTTTTCATTATTTTTTGTCTCAAAACCATAGCTTATGACCCTTCATTGGAACGAGCTCATTGAGCTCGTTCCAATGAGGAGTCATAAGCTATGGATTTGACGCAAAAAGCCAAAACAAATTAGTTATTCAAGAAGTTTATTTGCAAGTGTCGTCTGCTTTTCGTGTTATGAAAAGGGTTAAAGTGGGGGTGGGTGATGGCATAGGGATGCAAATGTGTCATCACACAAGTGTATCAATGATATCCCCCTGGGAACCCCAGGAAGTGGTGCAGTGCTTGTTTACTGTGATGCAGAAATGCCGCCGCCTTCTTCGGCCTTCCTCTTGATATATAATTCTAGCATCTGTGAAAATCTTACCTGTTTTGAGGCAACTACAAGTAGTGGAATATTTTCTGCATTTGAATACTGTAATATGTTATGAAGATCTCTTCTAGCATGTGGGAAGTGTTGAATGTCGGTGGAATCAACCACATACACTATTATATCGGCATCATATAGCAGATCCACCCAATAGTGTCGCGTGTTCTCGTTACTGCCAGCTGAAATTCAACAAAAAGAAAGAAATGAACTCTGATTAACCCTTTACCTAACATGAAAAGCAGACGACACTTGCAAAAAAAATTCTTGAATAACTAATTTTTTTCATTTTTTGTCTCAAAAACATAGGTTATGACCCCCTCATTGGAACGAGCTCGACGAGCTCGTTCCAACGAGGGGTCATAACCTATGTTTTTGAGACAAAAAATGAAAATATTTCGAAAATTAATTGGCGATTTTTGAGAATAGCGCTGGCCGGTTTTGGCCGTTACGTTGGGTAAAGGGTTAACCGAACTCGGGGAGGTGTCTGTTGCTTTCCTGTATTAAATATAATTTGGTTTGATTTTCTACCATGTCAAAGGTGTTTTCTGTAATATAGTATCAGGAAGTATCCATTTTGCGTTATTACGCAGAACCTTTGCATTATAAGGCAATACTTTTGCATTATAACGCAATACTTTTGCGTTAGAACGCAACACCTTTGCATTATAACGTAATACATTTTGCGTTATAACGCAACACTTTTGCATTACAACGCAATACTTTTGCGTTATTACGCAAAACTTTTGCATTATAACGCAAACCTTTTGCATTATAACGCAAACCTTTGTTATATAAGATGACGCTGCAGCTCACTGCCACAGTCCAACTTTGATCTTGTGAAAGTAGCAGTCATGGACGTGTGACAACGCCCATAAACAAAATGAACGTCAGAAATCAGCGTTACCCCAGAACCACACACTGTGCATGCGCATTAGAGGCGCGTTCCACCATGGCAATAACGTCATAAGATAGACGCTTAGGTGGGCTACCATGACAACAAAACCCCGCTCATTCCGGTCACGAGACAGGTGACGTAAGATGAGATCATAATGAGAACCCGAAAGAAGGTCCCGAAACCACATGACATACAACTATCAGATTATTTGCTGACCAAGAAAATAACCTGATATATCATGATAATAACCTGATGTGTCAGGATAAGTAAGCTGATATATCAGGATACGCAACCTGATATATCAGGATAATAACCAGATATATCAGGATAATAACCTGATATATTAGGTTATTAACCTGATATATCAGGATAATAACCTGATATATTAGGTTATTAACCTGATATATTAGGTTATTAACCTGCTATATCAGGTTAAAAACCTGATATATCAGGTTAATAACCTGATATATCAGGTTAATAACCTGATATATCGCTATAATAACCTGATATATCAGATTACTTAAGCGGAAATATCTGGTTATACAAGCTGATATATCAGGAAAATAACCTGATATATCGGGGTACTAACCTGATATATCAGGATAATAACCTAATATATCAGGTTACGCAACAGGTTAGTAACGGAAGAGAAGGTTGTGCTCCAGAGCTGCCGTGGTACGAATCCCTCCTGAGGCAACCACGTTGTATCCTTTGGCAAGACATTCCATCCCCGTTTCCCACGTGGGGGTACGGTGGAGTTGTGTACTAAGGCGCACTGCACGTCGATAGGGCACGTGCCTTCAACCGCTGTAACCCTGGTTCTGCCGAGTTAGTACGTTTGAGAGCTTGGCGGGTAGTCGCCGCCGCTAGGTGGTTCTTTCCGGATTCTCCGGCTCGTCCCCCGCCCATAAAACTGTCCGACACGGTGTGATCCTGGCTGTTGAAAGTGTCATTAAACCCCAATAAGTAAATAAATAAATAAATTGACCAGTGAACTTGATTTCGATTACAGGTATATAGCGAATTTATGTACTGACAAAACCAAAACTGTTTATGGGTAATCGGGTAATCACTTCGCGAAGACAATTGCTTTTGCCTTTCCCGGTTTACTCGGTATCTAGGATCCCTGAATGCGACGTTAACTGGTTGAGTGCTAAATTATTTTTGACCATCAAAATTTGTTCACAGTCTTTGCCTTTATTACAATTTATGGGAGAGTGCCTAAAGGCACTCTCCCATAAATTGTAATAAGGCAAATCTATACAGACTAAATAATTTCAATTTAAAGATAATATGAAGCATATGCACTGAACATGAGGCCTTTACATTACGGTCCCTGCATGTCAGAGTAAAGCCCAAATATGGGCTTCCAGCATTCTACCAGTTAAATGATATGGCATGAATAAAACAAACACAAATCATAGTTTTTAAAAATACTCTTTCCCTCTTACGTACACTAGCTCATACGTATACGCAATGTACGACATGATGATAAGATAAATGGCAGTACCATTCATTGCGACTTATGATGAATAGTGGGATAATATGCTATTTTATTTTGCCAGCAAGTGACTTTGACCAATCAACTTCCGTTATTCCCCACTAAGTATGTGTCCGTTTTCGGTTGAAGCCCGTCGCTTCTACTAAATATATTTTTCCGTTTTAGGTGCCAGCACTCCATCTTGTTTTTGTGTACATAATTCCCCGCCTCCATAATCATTCAGTATAATAAAAGCAAAGTGAGTGGGAGCTTACGAGCAATACCCCCACCCCCCCCCCCCCACCCCCTTTCCGGTTCAGCCGTCTGAAGGTGATTGAATTAACCCTTTACCCAACGAAAAGGACACAGCCAGCCAGCATTATTATACAAAAATCTCCATCCAGTTTGAAATTTTATTATGTTTTCGATTTTTGTCTCAAAAACAAGTTTATGAATCCTCATTATAGCATCGTACACAAAAGAAAACTAAAGTTATTGTACGCAAACCAAAAATCTATTTATAGTAACAGTGACCTATTCATTTCATTTCACCTCAAATGCAATCACAATATGAAGTTATAGCTTCGTACACAAAAGAAAATTAAGGTTATTACACTGAAACCGAAAATAGTACAGTAACAGTGACCTTGACCTTTGAACTATTGACCCCAAATGCAATCACAACGATCGACACCTCAAATGCAATCACAATATGAAGTTATAGCTTCGTACACGAAAGAAAACTAAAGTTATTGTACGGAAACCAAACATCTATTAATAATAACAGTGACCTTGTCGTTTGACCTACAGATCCCAAAAGCAATCCTAATCATCATCCCATTATAAGCAGCCTACCTGTGATGTATTGCGTTATAATGCAAAGGTTTTGCGTTATAATGCAAAATGTTTGAGTAATAATGCAAACATTTTGCGTAATAATGCAAAACTATTGCGTTATAATGCAAAAGTTTTGCGTATTAACGCAAAAGGTTTGCGTAATAACGTAAAAGTATTGCATTATAACGCAAACGATTTTTTTCTTTCTGTTGACTTGATGACCGTAATCGGCTTCCGTAGGAGGATGCATCACTTAATTCTATACATTGCACATCATGGATTGGCAATTAGCGAGAACGCCTCTTTTTCAAATTTCCCGAATGCCACATAGAATCAAGAAAGGACGCTAGTAAAATTGCAAAAACGCATAGCGAACCCACGCGGACAGTTTCCTTCGGCACAAACCGCCCAGCGAAACTATACTAAACCACGCTCACCACTCGGTCACCGACAGACCCCACATCCTTTTGTTTCGCTAGGCGGTTGGTGCCCGGTGGGTTCGAAGCACCGCTATGCCATTTTCTGTAATAGTAGCCAATCGAGTTGGAGGTATTTCGTCAATTTGAACAACCATGTCCGTGCGTTGTGTGACACCGAGCCACGCAAAATTCAAATCTATGAAATGCTGACTTCGAGTTTAGTAACTAATTTATACCCCGTCTTTTGTTCAATCAACAAAACGCAACCGCCCGGAAGCTCTCAGTGGATCAGTGGTATTCATGTGCATCACTTGAACACATGCTCTATTGTTGTGTCAGGTATTTCAGTTTGCTTGCATACCATGGACAGAAAATAGAGCTAGGGTGTAACAACAGTTACTTGCTTCTTAACCCTTTATCCAACGTAACGGCAAAAACCGGCCAGCGCTATTCTCAAAAATCGCCAGTTAATTTTCATTATATTTTCATTTTTTGTCTCAAAAACATAGGTTATGACCCCTCGTTGGAACGAGCTGGTCCAATGAGGGGTCATAACATGTTTTTGAGACAAAAAATGAAAAAAATTAGTTATTCAAGAATTTTTTTTGCAAGTGTCGTCTGCTTTTCATGTTAGGTAAAGGGTTAATGTACAATTTCTCGATCTTCTAATAATTTCAAGGAAAATAACGTAATTATTTTTTATAACGTTATAAGGCAGGGATGAGCGCAAGCCTGAAAATAACAATGGAGCACAGGACCGCGATGTACAGAACTACTGATCGAACTAACAACAGAAGCAAGCCTATAACAAATACACGAGGAACCAACAAGGGAGAACAACCTGTTGGATCTGTTTCTTCACCACAAATCCATCACTAATGAAATCATCAGTAAATGCACCAAGAATATCGGATCACAACCCGGTGATCGCAGACAAAGATATGAAACCACATGTCAACAAAAACAAACCAAGAAAGTGCCTTATCTACCCAAAAGCCAACTGGGGTGGAATAAAATCGTGTCTCAAAAAACTGTCACATACAGTCAAGGACTCATCTAAAGAAGGCATGAACATCGGAGAAGAATGGCTGAAATTTAAAAATACTCTTCTTATTAGCATAGAACATACCAAGTAAGACACTGGGTAGAAAAATAAACACACCATGGATAAATAAAAACACAAGACGGATGCTAAAAAAGAAATAAAAGCTGTATAATTTGGCAAAAGAAACTGGAATGTGGGACCAATTTAAGAAACACCAAAAAGAACGCAAACGGCAGCTGAGAAAACATGAATGGACATTCATAAATAAAACCATCACAGAAGGATTAGGCAAAAACAAATTAAAACCATTCTGGAAAAATAACAAGACAAGAAAACAAGATAACATAGGTGTCTCGCCCTTGAAGAACAAAGAAAAGCAGGTGAGCGACAGCAAAGGTAAAGCAGAAATCTTTGTAGAGCAATTTCAATCCGTCTTCACGAAAGATGCAGAAGACACAGAACCAAAAACATCCACAACAGCAAAGCATAAGATTCCAAAATTGACCATCAATGTAACAGGAGTGAGAATACTATTAAAAAAGATTAATCCTGCAAAATTATCTGGGCCTGGCCAACTACCAAACCGAGTGCTAAAGGAATGGGCAATCGCACCAACACAATTTTTTTTTCAAAAATCAACAGATAACGGTGCACTACCATCAGACTGGTGGACGGCCAACACATTCTGCATTTTCAAAAAAGGAGATAAACAATTAGCTGAAAACTACAGACCGGTATCCTTAACATCAGTACCATGCAAACTCTTTGAACAAACACATCATATGCTAAAACACCTAGAAAAGAACAACTCTAAAGCATGGATTCAGAAACAGATATTCCCGCGAGTCGCAATTATTAACAACAACTCACGACCTACCCAAACATTATGACACAGGACTACAAGTGAATATTGCGATACTTGACTTCTCCAAGGCCTCCGATACTGTCCCGCATCAACGCCTCCTAAACAAATTACAGCAGCATGGCATTGAAGGGCCAATACATCAATGGCTATCTTCGTTCCTCGCCAACAGAGCAATGAGAGTAGTAATGGAAGGGTCATCATCCAAAGAAGTACATGTTGACTGAGGTGTACCACAAAGAACTGTACCTGGACCACTACTCTTCCTCTGCCATATTAATGACCTACCAGGCTCAGTCAAATCAACAGTACGTCTCTTCGCCGATGACTGCCTGATCTATCGACCAACAAAATCATACAAAGATCATGACATCCTGCAGAAAGATCTTGAAAACTGGAAGAATGGGCACAAACTTGGGGAATGCGTTTCAACGCGAAAAAATGTTACATCATGAGTATCCAACCTGAAACCAACAAAGTCTATACATTAGATAACCATATATTAGAACAAGTTCAGAGTAACCCATACCTAGATGTACAATTCGCAGAAGACCTGAAATGGGAGCAACATGTGTCCAACATCACAAAGAAAGCAAAGAATTCAACGCTGGGCTTCCTTGGACAACACCTTCGACACTGTCCTAAGGAGTATAATAAAACAGCCTACATAGCACTGGTTCGATCAACCCTAGAGTACAGCTCAATTGTTTGGGATCCATACAGACAAACAGACATAACCAAACTAGAAAAAGTGCAAAGAAAAGCAGCAAGAGTTATTACAAATGACTATAACAGTAGAGAGGAAGATAGCGTCACCAATATGCTGAAACAACTTGAAATTCTAACACTCCATGAAAGAAGGAAAATGAACAGGCTAACTTACATGTACAAGGTGGTTGAGGAGTTAGTACCCACAAAACCACGAGCCGTATTCTTTACCGAAAGTAAGCCCAAAAGAAGAATTACAACCAAAAGCTACACAGACTTTGATACCAAAAACATAATTGAATAATTGAGAAAAGTGCCAGAAACAACATCAAATGTTTTAATGTTCCTCCGAGTAAGACTGAACAATTCAGAAACTCTTACTTCGTAAAAACAGTAATAGGCTGAAACCAGCTAGAGGAAAACACAGTGTACGTGCATTCAGTTGAGGCATTCAAATCAGCCCTCAACAAAGAACAACAGCAACAGTAACAACAGCTGCTCTCTGTCGCTCCTACACCACACTTGGTTACTGCGACTATTGTACAGAAACAGATACAGAATAAGCAATATGTCATTTGCAGAATGAGGTCCCCAGCGGGTGCATTTGCTGATGCTATCCATACATTGGGCCAATGTATACTGGGTACCTCTTTCTGTTTAGGTTTAAGACACTGATTCAGACTGAGGTTGAAATAGGGTGAATTTAGTGATGCTATCCCGCTGTGCAGGGATGCATCACCAAATTCACCCTCTGGGGATCTCATTTTGCAGATGGCTTGGATGCGCGAGAGGGACACCACACTGATACCTTCCACCAACCGAAGACTTCGATCTCCGTGATATGGCTTCCCTCAAAAAAGCCATGTTCCCCCCCTCACTAATATGGATATTTAGTCATGCGCCTGCTGCATGACCCGTGCGTGTTATTTTATTATTGGGGTTTAGCAACACTTTCGATAGCCAGGATCACCTCGTGTCGGGTAGTTTTACGGGTGGGGGAAGCCGGAGTACTCGGAGAAAACAGCCGAGCATGTGTCATACTCCCCAACGTACTAACTCCACACAAGCAGGGTTACCATTGGATGAAGACAAGTGCACCATCAACGTACAGTACACCTTAGTATACAACGTCACCGTATCCCCACGTGGGCAGTTGGGATTAAGTGTCTTGCCCAAGGACACAACGCGATTGCCGCAGGTGGGATTCGAACCCAGGACCTCTCGGCTTACAGCCTGCATCTCTACTTACTGAGACACCGCGCTCCCGGCCACGCGTGTTTGCGTGTTGTGATGAAAAATAATGACAATTTATCTTCTCGGTTTGCAATTTCCATATGGTGTGATACTAAGGGTTCTGCCAATCTCAAATGTTGGGTTAAATGGAATCATGCAAAGAAATTCGAATCTAAGCTCGAATCTTACCGGAAGTAAAATTGTAAGTAGTATAACTCGCACGTTTGAGGACTCATTTGGATGACCTCGGTGGATGACCTCGGAAGTGACGTCATGTCACGTGACGTAGTGGCGCCATGTTGTGTTGTCATGGTAACCCGCGTGAGCGGCCATGTTGTGACGTCATCCCCATAGTGATACGTGGTGTTAGTGCGCATGCGCAGCGCGTGTTGTTAGGGTGATACGTGTTTCCGTCGTCCATTTTGTATACTGGAGGCCGCCATATTGGTTTCTATGGTAGCACGTGATTGCTATGTTACCTAAGGCCTACAAGAAGACAGGGGTATGTTCGGATGGTATGTTCGATTGAATCGGAGTATTTTCCCGTTTCATAGAATTACCACAAACAACCCGACAATTTTACTATTTCGAATTCTTTCAGAATTCTCTGCTTCTATGTATATATGCAATAGTTTTCGCCTATCTGGCCATGTTCTTTTGTTCTAGAGTATACTCCAGTAGCATAGAAGAGCATATTAGTTGGAACAGCTTTACTTATTTTTACTATAATTAGCAATTTCTGGTCTATTCTTGTTAGTACTGACCCTATTCCAAGTACTCTTGTTGTTTCATTTATATAACTAACCAATCAGATTGCTTCATCCCCCGTAATCTCTATGAAGAGTTATCTCCCCTGTGTATAATAAAAGCCTATATCCAATGGCCATATCCCATGGAATCTCATTTTTCGGAAACACCTGTGGCTATGGAATTCCTTTTTGTCGTATGAGGCCATGAGGGCTATGTAAAAGCCCTCAATGAGTCCTCATTTATTATCCCTCATACCCTCATGGAATTTTGAGGTTATGAGGACCTTGAAAAATCCCTCAATGAGGTATAATTTACTACGACTCTTATCCTCATTTCAGTATTTAACAGGTATATCCTATGGAATCCCATTTTGGAAAACGCCTGTGACTGTGGAATCCCTTTTTTGTCGTATGAGGCCATGAGGGATATGTAAAAGCCCTCAATGAGTCCTCATTTATTATCCCTCATTGAATTTTGAGGTTATGAGGACCATTAAAAATCCCTCAATGAGGTATAATTTACTACAACTCTTAGCCTCATTTCAGTATTTGAGGATACCTATGGCCTGGTATTGTATTATTCGAGGATACCTATCGAGGATACCTTTTGGAGAATCCTTTTTTTGTCGTATAAGGCCATGAGGGCTATGTAAAAGCCCTCAATGAGTCCTCATTTATTATCCCTCATATCCTCATTGAATTTTGAGGTTATGAGGACCTTGAAAAATTCCTCAATGAGGTATAATTTACTACGACTCTTAGCCTCATTTCAGTATTTAACAGCCATATCCCCAGGCACCCCAATTTCGGCACCCCTTTTCGGAAAACATGGCCTTCGGCACCCCTTTTTTGTCGTATGAGGCCATGAGGACCATGAGTAATCCCTCAATGAGGTCTAATGTAGTCTTACCAACCGCTTCCATCTTGTCGCGAAAACTCCAGGGCCACTACTGGTCTATGGTCTATATGTCCTATCATTAGCTTCTACAACAGTATTGTTCCATTGCGGCCTTGTACCAGTACTATTGACTAAACTACCGTCCATTAATATTGACTTGTATCACTACTTCCTAGCTATACCTATCTCAGTCTCGACTATGACATTGATTAAGGTTGAATCAGATTTCCCCTGTATACATATAAGGCATACAGGCCGAGTCCGTAAAATTTGGATTCCGTGATTTGACATATACAGTCGAGGCTATGGAAAGGGATTGATAACACCCAATTATTATTACAAGAACCTGAACAGAGACAACCAGCCACTACAAAACAACGAAGGTACAGATCCAACATAACCAAGATTGGAGTGAACATAACAAATTGAAAAAAGGTCAAACTAGTCGGATTGATCGAACTAGTTGGACAGACTGAACAGAACCAACTCAACTACAGTTGAATTGTTGAAGTCGCAGAACAAAGTGAACAAAGATCCAAAACAACCAAGGTCGAAGTGAACAGAACAGATAGAAGAGAACTGACCCAATGAAGTTATCGAAGTGAATTGACCATAACAAAGTTTTCAACTGAATGAACTATAACCCCCATTTGTAACACAGTCTTAACCCTCTTGAACTGCTTGAATGAACTATAACCATTATAATTAACACCCTTGAACTGAACAAAGTTTAACTGAATGAACTCTATTTTTGAACCATAACCTAAATGAAGGTATTAACACCTTTGAAATGAACAAAGTTTACAGCCTTAATGAAAATATAACGAAAGGTGATCTGAATTTTAACTGAATGAACTACAACCCATTGAAATGAATTATTCCAACAGGAAAGGGGAATACCCTCGACTGTATATGTCAAATCACGGAATCCAAATTTTACGGACTCGGCCTGTATGCCTTATATGTATACAGGGGAAATCTGATTCAACCTTAATCAATGTCATAGTCGAGACTGAGATAGGTATAGCTAGGAAGTAGTGATACAAGTCAATATTAATGGACGGTAGTTTAGTCAGTAGTACTGGTACAAGGCCGCAATGGAACAAGACTGTTGTAGAAGCTAATGATAGGACATATAGACCATAGACCAGTAGTGGCCCTGGAGTTTTCGCGACAAGATGGAAGCGGTTGGTTAGACTACATTAGACCTCATTGAGGGATTACTCATGGTCCCCATGGCCTCATACGACAAAAAAGGGGTGCCGGAGGCCATGTTTTCCAAAAAGGGGTGCCGAAATTGGGGTGCCTGGGGATATGGCTGTTAAATACTGAAATGAGGCTAAGAGTCGTAGTAAATTATACCTCATTGAGGGATTTTTCAAGGTCCTCATAACCTCAAAATTCAATGAGGATATGAGGGATAATAAATGAGGACTCATTGAGGGCTTTTACATAGCCCTCATGGCCTCATACGACAACAAAAAAAGGAATTCCATAGCCACAGGTGTTTCCCAAAAATGAGATTCCATGGGACATGGCCATTGGATATAGGATTTTATTATACACAGGGGAGATAGATTACGGGGGATGAATCAATCTGATTGGTTAGTTATATAAATGAAACAACAAGAGTACTTGGAATAGGGTCAGTACTAACAAGAATAGACCAGAAATTGCTAATTATAGTAAAAATAAGTAAAGCTGTTCCAACTAATATGCTCTTCTGTGCTACTGGAGTATACTGTAGAACAAAGGAAAATGGCCAGATAGGCGAAAACTATTGCATAGATACATAGAAGCAGAGAATTCTGAAAGAATTCGAAATAGTAAAATTGTCGAGTTGTTTGTGGTAATTCTATGAAACGGGAAGATACTCCGATTCAATCGAACATACCATCCGAACATACCCCTGTCTTCTTGTAGGCCTTAGGTAACATAGCAATCACGTGCTACCATAGAAACCAATATGGCGGCCTCCAGTATACAAAATGGACGACGGAAACACGTATCACCCTAACAACACGCGTTGCGCATGCGCACTAACACCACGTATCACTATGGGGATGACGTCACAACATGGCCGCTCACGCGGGTTACCATGACAACACAACATGGCGCCACTACGTGACGTGACATGACATAACTTGCGAGGTCATCCACCGAGGTCATCCAAATGAGTCCTCAAACGTGCGAGCTATACTACTATTGTTTATATCGCACGTTGTTGCAACAATAAATATTTCTTGACTTCACACAAATATTGTACTCAATGAGGACTCATCTGTTGATCAAGTCAACCAAAAGCAGAGTACTCCAGAAACGGAGACTCGTCTGTCGGACAAGTCAACCAAAAGCAGAGTACTCCAGAAACAGAATTGAAGGAGTTTCGGAGTAGCAGAACCTCTTTGAGGGTGTGGTAGCCGAGGGCGTAACGCGTTGCGCTCGGAGCCCAAAGTTTGCGAGTTCGAACCCCAGTCGTGGAAACGTAACGTAATGCAATACCGGCGTGGATTCAAAACCAAACTGCTCCTCCATAGTGCCGTGTTAGGGGATGGTGCTATGCTCGTCCTATCTGGTGAGGACGTAAATGGCTGTCCCGTGTGCAGTAATTACTGTGCACGTTAAAGAACCCTACTGTGGCAAAAGAGCTGCAGCTCGGCAAAATTCCCCCGATTCCCCCCTTGTAGAAAGTGTATTTCATTACCTGTATATAGAACCCCCGCAATGAATCAATCAGGGTCCTCCGAAAAATCAACGGAGGAGTGACTGTACAAGCGCATTGAATCGTGCAACTACCGGAATAAAACGGGTGTAAGACGCGAACTGCAGCTTCAGTCCAAACGAAATACCTGAGATGATTCTGATGATGTGGGATTTTCACAGGGTGCTCCGAAAAATTAACGGAGGAATTTCCCAATAACAGAACAGAACAGTCCGTCTACTTATGCCATCGGTTCTTCTGTCAGAAAACCGGGGACGTAGAGGACCGGACAGGGGGCGAAATGGGCCCTCACATTCCCGCACGTTTTCCAAATAGTTCATATTTGAGAGAGAGAGAGAGAGAGAGAGAGAGAGAGAGAGAGACTTTAGTCCAACATTCTTTTTACTAAACCGCTATTGCAATGTTTTCGACACTTAGCAGAAAGGGGATGCAGGGACTCCCTACTGTAAGGATGTGACCAAGATCCCCACGTTTGATCCATTAAAGTTGAGAAAAATGTAGGCTACATTTTAACAAATGTGGCATATGGAATCAAAGATGTGCATTTTATCGATGTGGAGATGCCTGAGTTTCAAACAAAGCATTTGTGTATTGTATTCCTATCGTTCCAGTAAAGTACACTGATATGACTTTGCCCCCCCCCCCCCATCCCCAACCACACCCCCACCCCAAAGTTCACAACGCGGATACTTAGTGACAGAAGAGTTCTAGAGAAGATCTTCGGTAGGGGATTTTGAGAACATCTTGACGACTCGAAAATCTCCGAAACAACGGGACGCGAAATCGAATCATCGGAACGATAACTAATCGAATCGAATGTCGAAGCATAAAGTAGGGCCCCACGTGATAGCTTGTGCTTCAAGGTACGGCTGTAAAACAAAGACAAATATTGATTGCACAGAGACATTCGTTGCATCGAAATATTAATTCATTTTTGTATGTTATAACCCTTTACTCAACTCGAATAGTTGACACTTGCAAAAATATTTTTCGAGTTACGAATTTTTTTAAAATTTCTTGCCTCAAAAACATATCTTATGACCACGCTTTGGGACGAGCTCAACGAGCTCGACCAAGTGGGAGGGTCATAAGCTATGTTTTCAAAAAAAAAAAAAAATGAAACAATAGGATTTTAAAGGCATTATAATAGCGCTGGTGATTTTCCATCTGTACGTATGATAAAAGGTTAACTCTATACCTAACATGGAAAACAGACGACACTTGCAAAAAAAAGTATTGAATAACTAATTTTTTTCATTTTTTGTCTCAAAAACATAGGTTATGACCCCCAGTTGGAACGAGCTCGACGAGCTCGTTCCAACGAAGGGTCATAACCTATGTTTTTGAGACAAAAATGAAAAAATAATGAAAATTAATTGGCGATCTTTGACAATAACGCTGGCCGGTTTTGACAGTTACGTTGGCTAAAGGGTTAACTTTGGAGTTAAGCCTCATTTTAATGTCTTATTGTCTTTGTTCGACAACAAGGATCCAACTAGAACGCAATGTTGAAATTCCAAAGAGAGAACGAAAATCGTTAATCTTTACTTTAACTCTTTCTCTTTACCCAACGCACAGGATATAAGAAAATTATTATTTTCATTATTGTTTTTTTTTAATCTTACAAAAAATGGAAACAAAACCATATCATGTGACTCCTCATTGGCACAGACTCCTTCCAGTGAAGATTTACGTGATAAGGTTTTGTTGAAATTGTTTGAAAAATATATTTTTTATCAACTGCTTAATTTGTAAATTACTCGAGCAGATGCGGCTGATACGTTGGGTAAAGGGTCTCTAACACTTCGCGCGCAACACTCTCATCGCATCCATTGTGTTCAATAGAATCTCCAAATATAAGGTATTTTACTCAAACACTCAGCGCGCAACCTTTGCATCGCCTGTGTGATGAAATGCATTTCTCTTATTTTCTGTAAACCCTAAGAGTGGAACGTCCACTCTCTAAACCTGGTGACACCAATATCAACCCTTTACCTAACGAGCTCGTTCCAGTGAGGGGTTATAAGCTATTTTTTCAGGCAAAATCATAGGTTATGACCCCTAGTTGGAACGAGCTCGTTCCAACGAGGGGTCATAACCTATGTTTTTGAGACAAAAAATATGAAAAAATAATGAAAATTAATTGGCGATTTTTGAGAATAGAGCTGGCCGGTTTTGGCCGTTACGTTGGGTAAAGAGTTAAAAGTGTTCTCAAGGCATCGCTGACTATTGACGTTGTATCTCTTAACCTTTGACCATCAAACTCACCAGTTACCTATAATTTACTAAAAACTCAATTTCACCCCACCCATTGAGTGTAGTGGCTGATATTTTGGTCGTTTGGATTTTTTTCTTGAAGTGCGAACTGACAGTCTGGCAAAGAGTCGTCACTGACGTCAGACATATACTGACGGACGAACGAATATACATAAGGATGTGACAAAAAATCCTGCCTACACCCAACGTTCGTCGTCGAATGCAATAATAAGATAACTGCTTCCTGTTTGAGGCAGGCACTTTAAAGTAAGGTTATGTTTTGTACTCACTATCCCAGATGTAAAGCTCTGTTCCCGCAAGGCATCTACTCAGTACGAACAAACTAACGGTCCCATCTGGCTCCGAATCTAATCCTTTTCGACTGAATGCAGCGGCGAATGATGTCTTCCCTGACCCAGGAAGTCCAAATACTACAATCTTTCTCGATTCTCGAACTTTCTGTGGAAAAAGCAAAAACAGAAACAAAAGGTAGACAGTGCTGCCTTGTAAATAAGTAACTCTATAAATGATCTTTCAAGTGCGAAATACTGTAGAACGATACTCGTGTATTTTGTGGGGGTTTCGTGTGGAGGGAATATGCATTTAGCATTTGAGGTATGTAGGGGAGTGGGTTAGAAAGTGTAGTGTTTGTGGTGCGTATGGATGTGCATGAAAAGATATATAAGGACATGTGTTTTTCGGTGTGCCTTCAGAGGTTGCAGAACCGGGGTGGGCGCAACAAGAGTATGAGCCTCAATTTTCTCTACAGACATGCTGTAAAATTTCACAATTTTGACAGTTTCGGAGGATGCACATCTGTAAATACACGGACATTTCTGTTATATCTCGCCCGCATTTGTAAAAGCCTTTAGTTACGTTAATTTATTGGTGATTAAGGTCACATATTTCTACGCAATGGCTAATCATGACCGCAACATGGATATAGAGTAAAGACCAGCCAATCTTTTATGCCTGTGTTGTCCCTTTTAGAGGACTTCCACCCCATACACCGGTTACCGGGTCCATTTCACCAGTAAAACACGGCTTGTTTACCACAGTAAACAAGCACTGCTTCACTTCCCGGGATTCCAATTAGGAATTTAGTTGCACTTTTCATTTGATAAAAGAATTCCACCTTCAATCGGTTCCGACTATTTTTTCAACCTCAGCCATCTTCCGATCCGAAGGCTCACCTTCGGGTTGGAAGATGACTGGTGGAAGGAATAGACAAACCATGGCCACAGCATAAACACCTCAACATTTGAAACACAAAACCCTCCATGATTTCCTAGGTTACCCCTCCTTATCCCCTTCCTTTCGCCTCTTCCATTTTCAAACTATATATTTGACACCAAGAGCGCGAGACTATCAAAGAGCTCGATCTTCCTCTTATGTCCATCCGTGAAAAACCTGGTCTCTTTAACCCTTTACTTACTGCAATTTTGACCAGCACTCTTTACAGAAATCGCCTTTCAAATTTCATTGCTTTTTTCAGTATTTTCCTCCCAATAAAAATTGAATTGCGATTTCTGGTCGGATATGAAGGTTGTTACCTTAGTGAAGGTTTGGAGCTCTGTCAAACAAGATATAACACATTAAATGTCTGTATTAACTGTACTGAGGCCAAATAGGTCTATAAACATGGGGAAGTTGATAATTTTTCGAGCAATTTCTCGACATTATACAAGATTTTTTAATCAGCTAACAGGAGTTTACTCTTCAACCCATAGGCAGTCATTAGGTCAAATTTGTATTGAAGATGTGGCGAATTGTTTTGTGTTTGGAAATTAAATTCAATCAGCAGGTTAAACATTTAAGAGATATCCAATTAATCCTTCACCAAACGAATCGGCCACCTCCGCCCGCGTAATATGCAAATTCAGCAGCTGAAAAAATATTATTTTTCAAAACATTTCAACCAAACCATATCATGTGGCCCCTCTTTGGAAAGAGCTCGCCGAGCTCGTTCCAATGAGGGGTCACATGATATGGTTTGGTTGAAATTATTTGAAAATTAAAAAAAAAATTATATTTAAAATAATACATTTTGATATCGTCTGCGTTAGGTAAGAAGTTAAGTGGGCTCCACTGTGTGTTAAGTACTGACGGTCAGCGTCCCAGGAACACTCTCGGGAAATTTTAACTCTCATCCGACAATGTAGGAAAATTCTGAAATCCTAGCTTCGGTCCTGTAATTGTGTTATAAATTTATTATAATAGTTTTATTTCTTTTCGCACGGCTTGCATGCGTGTCGTGTTGGTCTACTTTGACCAAAAAGACGTTTCATACTTACTTGTTCGGGTATATATTGAAGATACTCGTCTTCTTTATAATATCGCTCATAAATTTTATAAAGTACATATGCAGCCGCCGCAGCCGTTCCTCCCAATACACATATATCCAGGGCCTTTGGTTCAACTCCTGTGAAAGGATAGGCCATAACACGAATCACAAGGCACCCGTAATCCAAAGCAAAATTGCGTTGTCAGTGGGCTGATGGCAATCACAAATGAGTTACGTCATTAAACAATGGCTTTCAAAACGTCATAACTTTAAGAGTTGCGTACATTCTAAAACACATTTTCTCTTCTAAAAAGAACACCTTCTCCTATCTATTCACTTTCAAACTGCCAAGCGTGAAATATCAGACTTTTATGGAAACTAGATAAAGTTCACTTGTGTATTACCAGGCGCGTAGCCAAGATTATATAATAGGGGTGCCCTGGCCATTTTTTTAGGGGGGGGGGGTGGGGTGGGTGATATGTGAATGGCCGTTGTGTGGGGTTTCAGAGTCCAACGCCCCAGTCCTAAATAGGGGCTCCTCATTTCCCTTCAGGGACGACCGAACGGCCCGTTAGGTCTAGCCCCCACCCCCCCCCCCCCTCACCACAACCCAGAAAAAAAGTTGCTAAATTTATTACTCTAAGAGCAAATATGAGGCATTGTAGCTTGCGTAACCCCTGTATTGGAGACCATTTTGGGACTCCATGTTGTGTGAAAGCTGCACTGGGCGAATGTTTTGGGTGGACCAACGAAAATTTTAGGGGGCAAGCCCCTCCCCAGGCTCCCCCGTAGCTACTCCACTACGTGTTATTCTAGTCAATAAAGAACCAAAATACAATATACGTAACTTATCTCGGTACTAATACAATATACGTAACTTATCTCGGTACTAATACAATATACGTAACCTATCTCGGTACTAATTGGTCGCATTCACGAAGGAAGTTATACGAATGGCAATCGAAATACACGTCTACGTTATGGAAGTGTAGGTTAGTTGTATTCACAGGATAATTTGCGTAAATAATATGTCTGATTACTGAATTAATGTTATGGTGAATTTAACGGTGTAAGCAGAACTGGCGCTTGCACCCCCCCCCCCCCCCCTCTCCCACCCTACACACACCAACTTATTTTCCGGAGACGCTGCACAATTACACAATGAGTTTACTTTGAGGACAGAGGACTTGGAGATGTGCCAATTTTCTGACTTGTAATATGTTATTTGCCACTGAACACAATTTTAGCTGTATTTGGCCACTGAATTTCACTTTGAGCGATTTGGTCCATTTACCAATATTCAGACTATACTGATTAAGTCCCTTGGCGCAAAAGGACATTGTCCGCGGGTAAAGTGTATTAACCCTTCACCAAACACGCAAGGAAGGCAGACGACACTTGCAAACAAAATTCTTGAATAACTTATTTTTTCATTTTTTGAATCACAAACATTGCTTATGACCCCTCATTGGAACGAGCTCGATGAGCTCGTTCCAATAAAGGGTCATAAGCTATGTTTTTGAGACAAAAAATGAAAAAAATAATGAAAATTGGAGGGTGATTTTTGTGAATAGTGCTGGCCGGCTTCGGCCGTTACGTTAGGTAAAGGTTTAAACGGAGCCTTCGCACCTCCCCACCCCCACCCATACTTTCTTAACACCTACCCTCGCACTCATCAAGACATGATAATTAATAAAATGGCATTTTGCCGCATCCTTTTTTGAACTGCTCTTTTCCCCGGGTCCAACCATGCTAGGTTGAGTACGTTTCAGCATCATTGTGCCACCACCCCGTCAAATGGCTTGTCCTACCAAAATCTTTTTGAATCTATTTCTCTCTAAAAATTTCAGTTTATTAAGAATTCGCTTATCTCTTATAATTAGTTTATTCATGTGGTTTCGTTGATGCTTCTTGACGCGATGTTTATATTGACATGTCTCTCACGCTCTAAGCAGTTTGCGCCATCCGGAATAGAACATTCCCAACTCTCCACCTTTGAGTTAGCTTTACCTGTGGCGTAGAAACCCTGGAGGCATAGAGGCGTATTTTCTCCCCCTCCCCAAATGTACCAAAGATAGGGTTAATTTTTAGTCTGATTTAAACATTCTTACATCGTCGCCTTCAGCACGCATATGTTAAGTTTCTTTGACGAATATATCACTGCAAAACCTGTCTAATTAAGATGTTTTATAGAATTCAAAACGCAGTGACTTACTGCGTGCGGTACGATCGTTTCACCACCAAGTTTGCATGACATTATTCAATAAAGGATGAGCTTGTGGCGTGGAGAAATCTTGTTTGAAATTACCGGGAAAGCCAATAAATTGCTTCCCATCTCCCCTGGGCGACCCCCACCTTCCCCTCCCCCGCCGGGGACATCGGCCAAATTCGTTGGGGAGATAAAATGATGCAAAACACCACGAACAAATTTAAGGGATAATACTCTCGAACACCCGATACACATGCACAATAGCAATAACCCGGCGGGCATATAATGACTCTGGCATAGGCAATCGGGGGGTGGGTGGGTGGGTGGGTGGGTCCACCCAAAGAATACCAGGCACAAGGAGGGGTGGGTGGGTGGGTGGGTGGTTGATTTGAAGCTGGAAAAAAATACGTAAATGATCAGATATGTAATTTTTTTCCCCTCCACATAAAATCACTAAGTTCTTTTCTTGCTTAACCTTTTATTATCAATTACATGGCTAACCGGGATATTTAAACCATCTAAACTATCATATTAGGGGTGTAATGCTGTCCACATGGTTATAGCGAAATTGTCGACAATTTTGCATCAGGCAAACTGAATTACATGGCAAATATTTTTATATATCAACTTGAAACTACTTGAAATTATGATTTAATCAGTCTGATTTAGTGTGATATGATATTTGATGGATGTATAGGTATGGACTTCATCTATGCTTCCTAATCTTATCTGACCATTGCATATTAATTGAAGGAGAAAATAGTCCAGAATAGTTTCAGAAAGTTTATACCGAGTCAAAAAAGAAAGTAGGATAGAAACAAATGTGAAAAAATAGCATAAAGGATGAAATATAATAGTTCTAATTTTGCATGTTTGTAGACAAGAATTCGTGCAAAGAGTTTAATGACATGTTCTGTTGTCCCCCCAACCGTATATAATTTTGCTACGGATTTCAAAATAGCACGTGCTATATACCCGAGAATGTCAAATTGAATGGGTGACCGACGATTTTCTTTGTGTTATGTTGTACTAGAGAGCCTCGGTTATTGAGAAAACACGCTAGTTTTTGTCTTCCGATATTTTAAAAAATGCCGCGGTTAACCAAACATCGGAGGTTGCGTGCCATTGGTATGCATGAGGCTGGGATTCCTCCAGATGAGCTCGCTGCTGAGTTCGGAGTCACTGCGGCCAATATTTGCCGTCTCATTGAAATGTATAGGCTCTCACTTGCGGGATCGCTTCCTTCCGACGACGAGGAAAGCAGCAATTACTCCTCATAGAACTAACAATAGAATCAGTGCACAAACCTTCCGCAGTAGACTCGCTGAACACGGAATCCGAAGTAGGCGTCCATACCACGGACGAATCCTTACCCAACGGCATCGTACCGTCAGAATGGAATGGGTACGTCAGCGTGTTCGCTGGACTCAGCAGCGTTGGAGTAGTTCTTTTTAGTGGTGAATCATGATTTTGTCTACGGCGCACTGATGGTAGGGCAAGAGTGTATCGCCGACCAGGAGAACGGTTTTCTGATGCTTGCGTGCGGGAATGCGACCTTTTCGGCGTGGGTAGTGTAATGGTTTAGGCAGGAATGTCCTTGCACTATCGAACGCAGTTGATCTTCATCGATGGTAATCTGGATGGACAGCAATACAAGGACGAAATTCTTAACTCTGTTGTTGCCCCGTTCTTCAACGCTAACGTCGGATTGCAGTTATCCCAGTAAGACAATGCTCGATGTCACGTGGCGCGTATCCGTTGTCACTTTCTTGAAGAGTAGAGCATCTAACGTCTTCCCTGACCCCCCCCCCCCCCCCACACACACACACATACACACTTTCGCCAGACTTGTCGCGAATCGAGCATCTTTGGGATCAATTGGACCGCCGGGTACGACTTCTTGATCTTCAGACGTTAGGTGATTTACGTACTCTTCTAAGACAGGAGTGGAACGCAATACCACAGGGTGACAACCAGAGACTTATCAGGTCCTTGCGCCGTCGATGTCTTGCCATCCAACAGGCAAATAGTGGATATACAGGATATTGACTGCATGTGTGAACTTTTCATTTCACCCCATGTCTAAATTGCTGACGTGACGTAAATGACGTGACGCTGGTAACAGTAAGAACATGAAATTATGCACATTCATACAGCTAGACTCGAAATATGAATTTACAATAATTTGTTAGGGATTAAAGTCGATAATACTAAAACAATTACTCCTCGAAGTTTATTATACTTTCTATCTTGACTCAGTATATAATTAATAATCATGATACAACCTGATGCCACTGGTGTAAAACAATAAAACAAAAACTCCCCCTCCCCAACGCTTAGTTGACATTAATTGAACATTGTTTATTAGTTAAAGTGGCCAACTGAACAAAGATGATTACTATGCAGTCCATTTAAGGCATGTCTTTGCTTGTAGATTCTTTTTTTTTAAATCCTATGTGCCTATGTACTATATGTTTTGTGACACGTTGTGCATCTTCACATAAGCACGTCTCGGTCTATCCAGCATGCGTCCAGGCCTCCATGTGGTGTATGTGTTATGCTTATTACCACATAAGCACATCTCGGGCCCACGAACACCAAAAACGGTGTGACTTCCCCAGTGGCGGCGCACAGGGGGCCTCGCCCCCCACTTCCCCCTCCCCAAATCAAACTTCAAATTACAATCTGACCGTGGTTTCCCCACCCAAAATCACGCTCGCAAACGTCATACAACAATACACATCATGCCATTGTTATAGAAACGCTCAGATATCGCTCTCAGGACGTCAAAATATGAACACTTTTCCTGGACCCCCCCCCCCCCCCCCCCCCCCCCACACACACACACACCAGCAGATTGGTGGAATTGATTAGAAGTCAAACAAACGGAATGCCACTTATGGAATCCCACATACGGGATACCTTTCGCATAATCCCTTTCTGGGATACTTCTGTACTTGAAGAATCTTTTTTTGCGAAATGTGACGAAGAGGAATGACAGTAGTTTCACCTTGGGGTAAATGCTCGTATTGCTCTTTTACTCATTTCGAAAACTACTGAACCAGGTAAGCAAGCATACCCCCATAACATTGCATGACCTACCACTACGTTCTACTCAGTCGAATCATCGGAAAGTATAACACCCTAGGTGGGTTATTAGTACTGTGGGCTAACGGCAGACCAACAGGGGAACATACCGTACATCAAATACTACCACACCAGACAATCGAACACAATACCACCTGTTAGCGACCACACGATAGATGCGAATAAAAGCACCCAGCAGGATATTATTACCATGGGCTAACAGTAGACCAACAGGGACAAAGACCGCTTATACCTCTCCAATATATCAGTCCAGTACGAGAAGTCGACTCACCCTGACCCCTATAGTGTGAAGTCAGATTGTACAGTGGACTTCAAGAATGATCAAAGTCTCCATGGCGTCGCGTGCGCACGATGACGTCACAACATCATTAGCAAAGTTATCCGTTTCGTGGGGAAAAGTTTCAAGAAGAGTCTCACGTATCCATCAATCTTCTGTCACGTACCCTTACTATATACCCCAAGCCATGAATATACATATTAGTACATAACATAACATAATATGAAATAGGTGTGACCTACATAGCGAGAGCAGTTTCTGGATTGAATAAATTACCAGAGGTATCAGAACGAGCATTTTGTATTTACTATTTGTATTTGGAGCTGGGAGGTTTTGATTTTTCAGATTCGGTTTCATTTTCGGTTCGATTTCAAGAGAAAACCTCGGTTTCGGTTCGGTTTTTCTATGTGTTAAGAACAGATAGGAAATAACACTTCAGCCTCCTTAATTTGGAAAAAAAACGCAATAGTTTGTACGACACCTCTCACCACAACAGCCCTGTATGTAGTCAAGCCAGAAAATAAGCAGACTGTGATCAGCAAAACGTAGGTCCCGAGAAGGTAAATTTGGTGATGCCACCCTGCACAGCAGGGTAGCATCACTAAACTTTTCCTCTGTGAACCTCAATCTCAATGAAGATCTCAAACCTAAACAAAAAGAGGTACCCAGAGGATGAATTGACCCACTGTATGGGATAGCATCAACAAACTCACCCCCTGGGGACCTCATTCTGCAAATGACAGATTGCTTATTTTCAGGCGTGTCTGTAGCGGTAACTTCCCTTTGATCATTCTTCGGGACTCTAGAGGATCAGTTGTTAAGTCTTTACCCAACGAAGACGATATCAAAATTTATTATTTTAAATATCATTTTTTCAAATTTTTCAAACAATTTCAACAAAACCATATCATGTGACCCCTCGTTGGAATGAGCTCGTTCCAACGAGGTGTCACATGATATGGTTTCGTTGAAATGTTTTGAAGAATAATATTTTCAACTGCTGAATTTGCATAATACGCGGGCGGATGCGGGCGATTCGTCAGGCACAGGGTAAAGTCTCATCAATCAGATGATACCATAAATCCGAGTAACAAATGAGTAAAATCCATCTCAGCTATGCTGTGTCCTCATTGTCATATTTTCTCCCTTATCGACTCGTCCACCGGACTCCAAGTTCTTTCAACAGGCTTGACTTTAGTATTGTAATAAAAGCTGACCATCTATTCAGAAATATCGATACAAAAGGATTTCACGTACCTTCATGCAGAACAGAAATAAGAAAAGAGCCCTTTTATCCCAGAACGATAAAGGACTGGAACAGACTACCGGACAACATAGTTTCCACCGAGAATCTTAACTGTTTTAAAGCCTTACTTCGAGGTCTAAGTTAAAAAATTAAAATTAAAAACCAAAAAAATTAAAATTTAAAAAACAAAAAAGCCATGCGCATCTCAATCGAAGTAGGAGAATAACAATATGTCGCTAGGCCTAGTGGCTACTAACTGCTAGAAGTAGAAACTGGTAGAAGGAGAAGTCATTTACTTTATTGGCTGTTAAGATCCATTTCTCACTGGTTCGGGTCGGGAAAGACAGAAATCCAAGTTACCAGTGCCACTTGAGAGATCAGAAAGATCCCAAGTTGTATGAAATGTTGTTCTAACGCTTTTTCTATATCTATTGTCAGTATAAAATGGTGATCCGAGTCGTCCTCCGCGAAATGAAATAGTGTAAGAGAACGCCTCCTCACGCTTTGCATTTTGTTTATGCACGTGTTTCTCAAAAAACACAAACATTGTTTCAAATAAAACTTAACAGAGATTGTCGGGTTCAAGATTCGCCAGAATGGGGAAACCTAGAAAAACTAAAAAAGTAAAATTTAATTACACTTTAGACAGGAAAAAAGCATGGAAAAAGAAGAAAAAATTGACTGTAGTTGCTTGGTATGTTTTTGCTATTTACCAAAAATAGGGACACACTAATTTGACTAAAAAAAGTGTAGTCCATGTCCGTGTCGAGGAAAAAGTGTAGTCGAGAATTAAATTATAATTTTCTCATTTATTTACTTACTTATGTTTACTTATGTAGATAGTGGACGCTGGCTCATCACCGCTTTGTCCACCTCTGATGAATGTCCTGTTGCGTCATCCCTCTCTTGTTCTGCCTTTTAATCGAATTTAATGTTTTGAGATTGCCAATACTTGTCAAGTCTCTTTTCAAATATTACTATTATTAGTAGGTTTGGGGCACTTATTACGTTTCGTGGTAGAGATTATTCCAAGTATTGGTAATTCTCTGGCTAAATGCGTTCTTTTTTAAGTCTGTTCTTGCAGAGGATTTGTATAGCTTGTAATTGTGACCTCGGGTGATGCTGTCTGTAACCTTGTTTAGTATAGTTCCCACTTCCGGGTCATAGCAGTTAAAGATTTTGTAGCATTCTACCATGTCGCCTCGATGACGTCTGTATTGTAAGGTTGGAAGGTTAAGTTTCTGGAGTCTTTCCTTATAGTTGTAGTTCTTCAGCTCTGGTATCAGTTTGGTTGCTCGCTTCTGGACTTTCTCAATACTATTTATGTGCTTTTGTTTGTAAGGTTTCCATACTGGTTGTGCGTATTCCAGATGCGGTCTGACCAATCCTTTATACAGTTAGTAAGGGTTTTGCAATCTAAATGAGTAAATGATCTTCTGATTGCTCCTAGTATCGAGTGGGCCTTCTGCACTTTTTGATTAATATGGCTGTCAAAACTCAGGTTTGCATCAGTCTGGACTCCGATATCTTTCTCTTCTTTAGTTATTTTCAGCTTGCAGTTTGATCCGTCTGCTCTTTTCAAGGTATAATTTACTTCAACTTGTTCTTTCCCAATATTCATTGCTAAGCATTTGTCTGGGTAGAATTTTAAAAGCCACTTTTCAGACCATTCTTGTAGGTTATCTAAATCTTCCTCTAGTGTTTTTGTATCATTCTCTTCCCTAATCTCTTTAAAAACTTTTGTGTAGTCCGCAAACATAAATACTTCCGAGGTGACTGATTTAGGGAGGTCATTTATGTAGATAACAAAGAGTATCGGTCCTAATACGCTTCCTTGGGGTATGCCACTGATCACTTGATGTTCTGAGCTTTTGCCATTTACAATCACTCGTTGTATTCTGTTAGATAGGAAATCCTCTATCCACTTGAGTTCCGGTCCTTTAATCCCATAACTCTCTACTTTTTTCAATAGTCTTCTATGTGGTACTGTATCAAAAGCTTTCATGAAATCCATATAGATGATGTGTGTCGAGTATCCTTTATCAACTGTCTGTATCCATTTTTCTAGGCTATGAAGTAGCTGCAGGGTGGTTGAACTACCTGATATAAATCCAAATTGTTTTTTACTAAACAATTTATTCTCTTGCATGTGGTCTATTATACTGTCTCAAATTATGGATTCCATTACTTTGCAAAGTATACATGTTAGGCTAACTGGGCAGTAGTTACTAGCAGTTGTTTTTTTGTCCTTTCTTATATATTGCCGAGATATTTGCCTTCTTCCACTCTTCAGGTATTTTCCCTTGTCTCAAGGTGCTGTTGAATATTTTTTCTAAAGGTGTCATCAGGGTACTCGCTAGTTCCTTGAGGATGCAGGGGTGTATACCATCTGGCCCTTGTGATTTGGCTGGGTTCAGTTTTTTAAGTTTGTGATAAATCATCTCCTCGGTTATTTGTATCTGTGGAAATTCTTTATGTAAGCAGCTTTTTGAGGGTTCTGGTATTATACCTGCAGCTTCCCTGGTGAACACACTAGTGAAGAATTTGGCGAGTATGTCAGCTTTCTCCTTATCATTCTCTGTTAGGGTACCGTCCTCCTTCTCTAAGTCTGCAGTACCAGTTTTGACTTTTGTTTTATTTCCAACATAGTTCCAGAATTTTTTGGGATTTGATTTGGCTTCTAATGCTATATTTCTTTCGTGAGTTTTTTTAATCCTCCTAGTTAATGTTTTAACTTGGTTCCTGAGTCTAGTATATTGTGTATAATGTTCAGGTTTTCTAGTTTCCATGTATCGTGTCCATGCTCGATGCTTTTTCTTAATTTTAAGAACAGTATTTTTGTCTAATGGTGTGTTTCTCTTCGTGTTATTGTTTTGTTGTATTCTTCGCTTTGGAATGTTTTTATTTATCGATCGATTCTTCTAAGATCATACAAAAGTTTTTCCACTGTATGTGTATATCATCGCCTTCATTCAATAATTGTTGCCAGTCCAATTTTAGGACAATTTCCATTTGTTTGTAATTTCCTTTATCAAAAGTTCTCTTGTCGATAGCACTTTTTGTTTGGATGTAACATTTATATGTGAATTTAACTGTTCCATGATCGCTTTTCCCCACAGGGCTCTCGACTCTCAAGTTTGATACCATCTCTGCCTCATTTGTTATTATCAAGTCTAAAATATTGGGTGTCTGGCCTGTACGAGCTCGAGTGGGTGTATTTACGTGCTGCAAAAGAAAGTTATCTTGTAAGCTTGTGAGGAATCCTTCACTCCTTTGTTTCTGAGTGGTCCATGTGCTCCAGTCTATCTCGGGGTAGTTGAAGTCTTCCATAAGTAGAAGATGGGTAAATTTTTTTTCTGTTGATATTTCTTTAATTATATCAATAAGATTTTCATCATTTTCTTTCGTACTGGTGTTTGGACTCCTATAGATGTTACCAATTAGAAGGTTATCTTTTCCTTGCAGCCTGATTTTTAGCCATATTGCCTCTTTGAAGTCTGTAGTGAACTGTATTTCTTCTGCTGATATATTATCCTTGACATATACAGTTAAAACTAGAAGTCTTGTCCCGAATTGTGCGCTTATCTAGGCTTAATTGCGCGTAGGAATTGTGCACAATTGCCATATCGAATGGCAGCCAAAGCACGGCATGTTCTCCAGATTACTCATAGCAAACACAGGCACTGTTTCTGCCAATGGACCTCCGGGTTACCCGGAGGTCCATCGGCTGAAACATTGCTTGTGCACAGGCCATATGTACAGAATTTGATAGCCTTACTATGGTCATAACGCGTAGATTAACGCGCAGATCGACATGCTATTTGTGCGCATTTCATGAGAGGACTTCTAGTTTTAACTGTACTGATATCCCCCTTCCTTTAATATTATTTAGATTACTGTGGAACAATTGGTACTTCATTAGTTTGTAATGTGCTACACTTGGCATTTCCTTACAGTTCTTAGGTTTCATCTCTGTTATTGCTATGATGTCAGAATCATCCTCCTCTGCTAAGAAACTCAGCTCGTTCATCTTATTTGCCAGGTTATCTGCATTAAACATTAAAATGTGCAATCCCTTCACCATGCTTTGTTGAGGTACAGTTAAAACTAGAAGTCCTGTCACGAATAGTGCGCTTATCTAGGCTTAATTGCACGTTGGAATTGCGTGCAATTGTCATATCGAATGGCATCCAAAGCACGGCAGGCTCTCTTGGTTACTCAAAGCAAACACATGCAATGTTTCTGCCAATGGACCTCCGGGTTACCCGGAGGTCCATTGGCTGAAACATTGCTTGTGCACAGGCCATATGTACAGAATTTGATAGCTTTACTTGGGCCATAACACGTACATTAACGAGCATATCAACGTGCTATTTGTGCGCATTTCATGACAGGACTTCTAGTTTTAACTGTAGGTTTCATCTCTGTGACGTCAGGATCATCCTCCTCTGCAAAGAAACTCAGCTCGTTCATCTTATTTGCCAGGTTATCTGCATTAAACATTAAAATGTGCAATCCCTTCACCGTGCTTTGTTGGGGTAGTGTGCGTTTTACAAACGTATTTACATCATTTATACATTTTTTGGCTTGTACTGTCATCTGTCTATTCTTCTTTTTACTCTCTGCAGCACCATTGGGGGTCCCCTGACCCTGAAGAACCAGTCCCCCGAATTCTTGTTTTTTTCTCTGGCTTCCTGTTGGAGTTTCTTCTTTTCTTCCCTTTCTTCTCTTGTAAGGTCACTACTTAGAGATATTGATGGAAATATGCTACTGTCTTTGAGCTCGTGCCCCAATTTTAGAATATTTATTTTCTCTTTCTCATCTTCAAGTGTTACCATCATGGGTCTTGGTCGCTCGCTTTTTTTCCCTAGTGTGATAATCATTTTTGTGAAGCCTTTACTAGGTAAACCCATTTCACTACACATCAAATCAAATATTATGGCATCCTCCTTCTGTTTTTCTTCCCCAGTTTCGCCATTCGGCTCACCAATATTAAATACTATTAGATTCTTTTTTCTATTCTCTTGGGCTTTGTCTGCCTTCTCCTCTGTTAATACTTTTTTAACCTCTGCTGTAAGATACCCGTCTGCATTTTGTTGGCCTCCATGTTTAGTATTTTCTTCCAATACCTCAATTCTATCTTTCAATCCAGTCATGTCCTCTTCCATTTTATCTTGTTTCTTTTCAATTTTTGTTATCCTCCCCAGTAATTTTGCAGCTCCCAGATTGCAGCATTTACAATACCAATGTACAGGTGCAGGGTTATGTTCATCTGATAAATCCACTCCTTTTAGAAAATTATACATTTCTTTTGGTATTTTTTGACATTTGATGTGGAACCATAGGTTACAAATCTCACACTCCAGTGCATCATCTCTCTCGGTTACATTTTTATTACAATTTCCGCATTTTTCACTTCCCGTAGAGGTACTGTCTTTACGTGCTGTGGTCGCAGTGGACATGATGAGTTCTTTGTATAATTTACTTTATTTAACGTAGGGAATAGGGCAATCACAATCTCCCCTCGTTTTCTTTAATAGAAGTTAGTAGAATTTCTCTTGTGTAGGGAATTGGGCAATCCCAATCTCCCTCCAGGATTCTTTAATATGGATCTATTTAGACTGATATTCGTCTTATGAATCTATGGATGCGAAGAAGCCAGAGTTTTGACTATTTGTCACCTGGGTGGATACCATCAAGTAAGAGGCCTTTGCAGATTTGTTGTTGCTGTCTTCCTCTGTGTCTACTGCTTATTTTCAGGTCCTGACTGATTTTAGGCAAACTATATCTGTTTAAGCTGTTTATTCTCGAGTTTAGTGTGTCAATGCAGCTGAGTAGGATTTTATCATTTTCTCTATCATCGTGTTTCTGTTCACCCTTATAGTAGTTCCATGAATAAATAGAGTAGTATGGGCACTCCAGGAAAAAACATTGTGCACTACAATTTATTTTCTTTATCCTATGTTCAAGTTCTTTATATCCTTCTATAATATTGGGTATTTTGCCATGTATATTCTCCCTAAGTTGAACAGATTTTCCGGTCTTTTCTGTTAATTCACATGTTCCGAACCAAAACATTACTACAGGTGATCTAGGTGCTTGAATCTGTCGTAGTAGCCTCTTTATTAAGTATTTACAGTTAAAACTGGAAGTCCTGTCCCGAATTGTGCGCTTATCTAGGCTTAATTGCGCGTAGGAATTGCGCGCAATTGCCATATCGAATGGCATCCAAAGCACGGCAGGTTCTCCTGATTACTCATAGCAAACACAGGCAATGTTTCTGCCAATGGACCTCCGGGTTACCCGGAGGTCCATTGGCTGAAACATTGCTTGTGCACAGGCCATGTGTACAAAATTTGATAGCCTTACTATGGTCATAACGCGTAGATTAACGCGCAGATCGGCGTGCTGTTTGCGCGCATGTCATGACAGGACTTCTAGTTTTAGCTGTATTTCTTTGTGGTGTGGCACCTCTTTCATATAACACTCTCAGCTTAACTTTATCATCTACTTTGATCTCGCGTTTTAGGTACAGTTAAAACTAGAAGTCCTGTCATGAAATGCGCACAAATAAAACGTCGATTTGCGCGTTCATCTACGCGTTATGACCATAGTAAGGCTATCAAATTCTGTACATATGGCCTGTACACAAGCAATGTTTCAGCCAATTGACCTCCGGGTAACCCGGAGGTCCATTGGCAGAAACATTGCCTGTGTTTGCTATGAGTAACAAGGAGAACGTGCCGTGCTTTGGATACCATTGGATATGGCAATTGCGCATAATTCCTACGTACAATTAAGCCTAGATAAGCGCACAATTCGTGACAGGACTTCTAGTTTTAACTGTATGCCCCTTTGCTGTCTGTTACCAAGAAAACTTCTTTCTGATTTTTTATTTCACCTTCTTCGCCTTCCTTTTCCTTCACAGGGATTTTTCTACCCTTTTTGGGAAAGGGTCCAGGGGCCTTTCTAATTGGGAAAATTAGCGTCGCAGAGGCCAAAATTGGGAATTTATCTGAGCGATTATCAACAAGAAATATATAAACTTACTAGCATATCCTTGTGAGAAATCAGTCTATTAATCCATGAAAACCTGTTGTATAATTGTATTTACCCACTGGCTGCTTAGAATTATTAAATTGTACTGGTGATTAATCAATCCTAGTGATGAAAAAGGATTGGTTAATGATCATGCATATACATAAGTCCCCACCTAAGCAAGCCAAGTTCAGTCAGCAGGAGTACTTGGCCTGGTGGACGGTTTGGGTAAAATAATTGTGGACGGTTCGTTCTGGGGACGAAAGTCGATTTAGGTTTCATGGCATGTTACGGTGTGGAATTATTAATGATATTGGTAACAGAAAGAAATCTGAGAATCAGCAACAAAACTATGAATTTAACTATTCTGAAATTTAATTAAAAAAAAATTAATATAAAAAAAAATGATACAAAGATCTTTTACACTAATTGGGTTACAGAAAATAAAAAAAAACCAATGGTACTTATCAATTATAGAATTAGTCCAAAGTACAATTTGACAGAATCCAGTAATCCAGTGGTGAAGTATCTTCTGAAGAAAGTTACCAGCTGGTACATGTAGTATTAAATCCAACAATGTCTCTTCAGAAACAGTATCCCGTAGATTTATAATAAAATTTTCACTTAGAAATTTCAGCAGTCTCCAATAAAATATAACAAAATGCTCCATAAAATTCAAATGGAGTAAAAATCCAAGAAGTATTGGCGCCACAGGTAATTTCCAAATAATCCAGTAGAATCCTGGCTTTTCACAAAATATTATTCTGTTTCACAGAAAGTATAAATTCTCTTTTCCAAGACGAACAAATTCTCTTCAAAATTCTCTTTTGGAATCAATCTTCCAAAATCACAAAGAAGCACTGCTTCTATAATAAATGCACTGTTCTGAAACAATAATAATCTCCAATGGAAACAACTGCTGTGAAAATAAGTTCTTCTGAAATGGCTTTCTAAAAAGAGTTTTTCAATTCTGTTGACAAACCTTTATATAGTAACCAGATAGAATGTCCCAGAAGAGGAAGTTTCTGCAATGTTCTAACAGTTTCTAGGGGATTCTGTTAAAGTTCAAGTAAACAAGGTCATTGACCTATTTAAACAATTGAACAATCAACAGCTATATGTACAATATATCAGTGTAACAAAGATGTAAACAAGGTCACTGAGTGCAAAAGAGTTAGACCAGTCAGAAAATGCAGAAATAAAAAAAAAATCTTTCTCACATAATTATCAACTTAAGGATATATCAATCTCAATATAATATGGGGGCTATAACACACCCCGCCTTAAAAGAAAAAGTTTGAAGGTACTGAAAACTTTTACATAATTTTAGCAGACTCTGACTGGTTTACAATACACACACACCATAATCTTCACAATTTTATTTTTATTTTTATTTTTTTTTTTTTAATAAACATATATACACTTGAATTGAATAGGGACCGATCATATCATTTTAAATTAGGATATTCTGGAAAGAGCATCAGCTACAACATTATCTCTTCCCGAAATATGCCTAATCTCTAAATTATATTCTTGAAGGGCTAAACTCCACAGCAATAATCTTTGATTCTTGTTTTTCATTTTATTGATAAAAGTTAAGGGGTTATGATCGGTGTAAACTGTAATTGGACATTGGGCGGTTCCTAGATACACATCAAAATGGGTTAATGCCAAAATTAGAGCCAAAGTTTCTTTTTCTACTGTAGAGTAATTCTTTTGATGTTTGAGAAATTTTCTGGAAAAATAACATACAGGGTGATCAATACCTTGGGAATCTTCCTGGGCAATATACCCACCTGCTCCATTGTCACTTGCATCTATGAATAATTTGAAGGGCTTTTCATAATTGGGACTGGCCAGGACAGGGGAATTATTTAATAAAGTTTTTATTCTGTTAAAGGATTTCTGACATTCCTCAGTCCAAACAAACTTAACCCTTTTGCTCAATTAACTGGTCAAAGGGGAGACAACATCTGAAAAATTTAAACAAAATTTTCTATAATATCCAGCCATGCCTAAGAATCTCATGACCTCTTTTTTAGAGCTTGGTACTGGAAAATTTACAATGGCATCAACTTTCGCCGCAATCGGCCTCACCTGCCCCTGCCCCACAATATGACCTAAATAATTTACAGTTGCTTTGCCAAATTCTGATTTTACCAAGTTAATAGTTAGATTGGCTTGGGTCACTTTGTCAAAAAATTCTTGAATATGCTTTAGATGATCAGCCCAATTTGTATCTGTGTGTATAATAACATCATCAATATAAGCTTCACTGTGATCTAGGTCTGCAATTAAGTGGTTAACCATGCGCTGGAACGTTGCCGGAGAGTTTTTCATGCCAAAAGGGGTTACTTTATATTGATACAACCCAAATGGGGTAACAAAGGCAGATATTTTTTTTGCTTTTTCTGTTAAAGGGACTTGCCAATAACCCTTTAACAAGTCAAATTTTGTCACAAATTTAGCATGGCCAAGTTTGTCAATGCAGTCATCAATTCTTGGAATTGGATAATTGTCTGTTTTGGTGAGGCTGTTCACCTTTCGGTAATCTGTACAAAATCGGTAACTGCCATCAGGTTTTGGGACGAGTATACAGGGCGAACTCCAGTTGCTATGGCTAGGTTCTATGATATCATTGTCCAGCATATACTGTATTTCCTTTCGCATGATCTCAGCTTTGAAAGGGTTCAATCTATATGGATGCTGTTTGATGGGATTTGCCTCTCCTACATCAACATCATGAAAAATAACAGATGTCCTACTAGGCACATCGGGAAATAAGTGTTGATATTTGAAAATTAAATCAACTAAATCTTTTCTTTGGTCAGGCAGTAAATAATCTGTTTTATTTTGTAGATCTCTCAGGACATCTGAGTTCTGTAACTTTAGAGGTACATTTTCGCCGCCTTCATGAATATCCTCTACAGGATTTTCCAGCTCATCCATGTGGGTGACTGTTGAGACTGGTAGAGAGTTTGGTTCTCTCTCATAATAAGTTTTCAACATATTTATATGGCACAGCTGAGTATTTTTGAGTCTATCGGGAGTCTCAACAACATAATCAGTATCACTGATCTTGTGCTTAACAATATAAGGGCCTGAATATCTTGCTTGTAAAGCATTGCCCTTTAAAGGGAATAAGACTAGCACCATGTCCCCAGGTTTAAAGGTGCGAAATCTTGCCTTTTTATCATACCAGGTCTTCATATGACTCTGGGCTTTCTGTAAATGTTTATTTGCCATTTCTCTGGCCTGGTGCAGTTTTTCCTTAAAAGTGGACACATAGTCCAGAAGAGAAATTTCAGGTGGCTCTTCCTCGAGCCATTTCTCCTTCAAAGCAGTGAGTGGACCCCTCACTGAGTGTCCAAACACTAATTCAAAAGGGCTGAACCCCAGAGATTCCTGTACAGTCTCACGGACTGCAAATAAGAGGAGATGTACTCCTTCATCCCAATCCTTCTCATTATCCTCCCCATAGGCCTTTATCATGGTCTTCAGTGTTTGATGAAAGCGTTCTAGAGCTCCTTGACTTTCGGGATGGTAGGCACTTGATGTGTACTGCTTAATTTTGAGCTCATACATCACCTGCTGAAAAAGGTTTGACATAAAATTTGAGCCTTGGTCCGATTGCACTGACCTGGGTAGACCGAAAGTTGTAAAAAATTTTATCAAGGCCTTAACTATTGTCTTAGTTTTAATATTTCTTAGAGGTATAGCTTCAGGAAATCGTGTAGAAGCACACATGATGGTAAGAAGATATTCATTTCCAGATCTTGTTCTAGGCAATGGGCCAACACAATCAATAATAATTCTACTGAATGGCTCCTCAAAAGCAGGGATTGGTTGAAGGGGAGCAGGAGGAATCTTCTGGTTGGGTTTTCCTACAATTTGACAGATGTGGCAGGTTTTACAAAATTCGACAACATCCTGTCGAAGCATGGGCCAGTAAAAACATTGCTGAATACGAGAGTAGGTCTTCCTAATTCCCAAATGTCCAGCCATTGGATTTTCATGAGCCAGGCTTATTATTTCATTCCGGTATTTAGTGGGGACAACTATTTGATAAATAACCTCCCAATCACTATTGGAGGGTACTTCTGGTGGTCGCCATTTCCTCATGAGTACATCAGATTTTTTAAAATAACAGACAGGGGAGTTTTGGGCTTCTGCCTCTGTTAGAGCCTTTTCACGTGGCTCGGCAAGGTCAGGATCACTTTCCTGTTCCTGAATTAAAGATGTCCGGGAAATGACATTCAAGGAGGTCCCCCTATCACTCTCAGGTGTAGTGGCCTCTTTACAATGTCTGGACGAGTCATCACACTGACTCAAAAATGTCTGAGACAAATCAATGTCTTCAGAATCCGTAATTCTGTGACAGTTCTTATCCTCAGCTTTGCTGTTTAAATCAACACAATTGAGGTTGTTATCAACCTCAGTTTTCTTTGCCATGGACCGAGTCACAGCACATGCTGGAAAGGCAAAAGGAAAACATTCCTTCAAATTAATAATACTTTCATCTGTGCTCGGCTTATCCACCACTTGAGGTTCTACAGTGACTTTGTCACCAGCTAAGTCATTTCCCAATAATAAAGAAATACCTTTTACAGGTAGAGTAGGTCTGATTCCAACTGTCACAGTCCCATTTACTAAGCTACTTCTTAAATTTATTTTATGAAGTGGGACATTTAAAGAGTTTGACTCAATACCTGATATTAGAACTTGTGCCCCTGTAGCACTTTCTTCAGAAAATGGCAAAATGCCTTCTAACATTAATGACTGAGTAGCCCCTGTGTCTCTCAGTATTTTTATTGGTAAGGAACAGTGTTTATCCCCATCAAGGGAAACAAAGCCTTCAGAAATAAATGGCTTATAATTTTCTAAAGCGTCTTGCTTTATAACATAATTTTCAGGGCATGGAGCACATGCTAGTGCATTCTGTGAAGTAGAGGACTCATTTTTCCTTTTTAACAGCCAGCAATCAGATAATAAATGACCTGCTTTCTTACAATAATTACAAGTTTTTGTTGAACTGTTGGGTCGTAATGGTGTAGGGCTGGCATTGGATGACTTATTCTCATTAGGCTTCCGATTAAATTTAGGTGGTGAAAAGTTTGTAGGATGGGAAGGATGATTGGAAGGATGTGTTTTATCTGAAGTTGGTTTAGGTCCACTTTGGAAAGAGTTCTTGTGAAGCCAAAAATTTGTAGAGTTACGACTCATTTTATGAGTTAAGGCATAGTCATCTGCTAGTACTGCTGCTCTATTTAATGTGTCAACTTTTTGTTCATCCAGGTGGGCCTTTATATCTGAATGTATCTTTCCTTTAAACTCTTCAATCAGCATCATTTCTTTTAACTTCGAGAAATCTTTCCCAATTTCTTTGGAATGGCACCACCTATCAAATAAATTTTGCTTTTCTCTGGCAAATTCCACATGAGTTTGATTTTCGTTTTTATAATAATTTCTGAACTTCTGCCTATAGGCCTCTGGAACAAGTTCATATGCCTTGAGTATAGCCTCTTTAACAGTATCATAATTATTGCTTTGCTCAGAAGATAGAGCGGAATAGATTTCTTGGGCCTTTCCTTTCAAAACACTTTGCAGTAGCAAAGTCCAGACATCCCTTGGCCATTCTAAACTTGTTGCCACTTTTTCAAAATTTGAAAAATATTTATCAACTTCTTTTTCTTGAAAGGGGGGAACTAGCCTAACATGTTTAGTTGCATCAAATCTACTTGGAGAAATTACATTTGAGCCTTGACGTTGAGATTCTAATTCTTTTATTCTTATTTACTTTTGGGCCTGAATTTCTAATTCTTTTAAGTGCATTTCTTTTTGAGCTTCTATTTCCCTTAATTTTATTTCCCTTTCTTTTTGAGCCTGAATTTGTTCCCTTTCTTTTTGAACTTCTAATTCTTTTTCTTTTTGTCGAGCTTCTAATTCTTTTAATTTCATTTCATTTTCCTGCCTTTTCATTTCTTGTTGCATTTCTAATCTCTTTAGTTCCAATTCTAACTTTTTGAGTTCAAGGGCATCAGTAGGTTGTGGTTCAGAGACAGGTGACCCAGACTGAGGCAAAAGACCTTCCTCAATATAATGATTAACAATGAGCTGTTTAAGTTTATGCTTGTTCAGACCAAGGGTGGCAGGTAATTTTAGACACTGAGCAAGTTGAAATAAATCCTCCTTCTTAAGAGATTCTAAAAGGGCCAAACTAGGAGATCTTTCAAATTCAGAAATAAATTCTGTCACAATAAATACCATGATGAAAAGGTTTGCTGGTTCTCAGAATATAAATAATAATACTGAAATTTTCTAAGAAAATTTAAATGTTTTGAAAGTGAGCCAAAATAATAATTGCAATATGCAAATAAAGCTTTCTCGTAATCTTATATTCAATCTCGGCAACGAGCCCCCAATTTCTGTTACGGTGTGGAATTATTAATGATATTGGTAACAGAAAGAAATCTGAGAATCAGCAACAAAACTATGAATTTAACTATTCTGAAATTTAATTAAAAAAAAATTAATATAAAAAAAAATGATACAAAGATCTTTTACACTAATTGGGTTACAGAAAATAAAAAAAAACCAATGGTACTTATCAATTATAGAATTAGTCCAAAGTACAATTTGACAGAATCCAGTAATCCAGTGGTGAAGTATCTTCTGAAGAAAGTTACCAGCTGGTACATGTAGTATTAAATCCAACAATGTCTCTTCAGAAACAGTATCCCATAGATTGTAATAAAATTTTCACTTAGAAATTTCAGCAGTCTCCAATAAAATATAATAAAAGTCTCCGCAAAATTCAAATGGAGTAAAAATCCAAGAAGTATTGGCGCCACAGGTAATTTCCAAATAATCCAGTAGAATCCTGGCTTTTCACAAAATATTATTCTGTTTCACAGAAAGTATAAATTCTCTTTTCCAAGACGAACAAATTCTCTTCAAAATTCTCTTTTGGAATCAATCTTCCAAAATCACAAAGAAGCACTGCTTCTATAATAAATGCACTGTTCTGAAACAATAATAATCTCCAATGGAAACAACTGCTGTGAAAATAAGTTCTTCTGAAATGGCTTTCTAAAAAGAGTTTTTCAATTCTGTTGACAAACCTTTATATAGTAACCAGATAGAATGTCCCAGAAGAGGAAGTTTCTGCAATGTTCTAACAGTTTCTAGGGGATTCTGTTAAAGTTCAAGTAAACAAGGTCATTGACCTATTTAAACAATTGAACAATCAACAGCTATATGTACAATATATCAGTGTAACAAAGATGTAAACAAGGTCACTGAGTGCAAAAGAGTTAGACCAGTCAGAAAATGCAGAAATAAAAAAAAAAATCTTTCTCACATAATTATCAACTTAAGGATATATCAATCTCAATATAATATGGGGGCTATAACATGGCATCAGTCAACAGGAGTATCAGACCTGGGGAACGGTTTGAATAAAATACAGGTTACCAGACAGGATTTCAGACGCGAGATGAACCTAAAAATAGGTACCGTGCTTTAAGAAGCACGGAACTCGCCTGTAACAAAATTTAGGTACATTCGTGAGCCGTTATACAGTGGTGTGATCACAAAAGTGGAAGAGGACTATCGACCGCGTCGCAACGCAATCGAGATCGGCATGATGAGGTTTCTGAGACTTACAACAATTGAAGCGCGATCGAAGCGATGCAGATTCCCGATTGAGTTTACAAGTGTGAACACGATAATCAACACAGTCGCGATTTTACAATTGCCACAATCAACATAAATATACATGTGTACGCTCGCATTTTCTCTATAAATGGAAAACACCACAAATACAGAATGAATATGGGTATGTGCCAATTCGGGCAATTCCAAGACAAATTGTGTTTTGAGAAACAGAAGTCAGGTCCCGCGATACCTATTTTGCGACACTCCGTCCTTACTTTGTTTACATGTGGAGAGATAAAAATTAAAAGAAAACAAATTAAGGCGATATTTTGAAAAGAAAATTGAAACGAAGAAATGATGAATGTGTAGCATGTGTGGAAGAATGGAAGCGGAAAGAAGAAATGGAAACCAAAAGTCGAAATGCATGCCTACGGGGACATGTAACGCATGTTGACATGGTTGTTAAATGTCGATTCAGCCCTTGACATTTTCGGCCGATTAATTTCGGACGCAATACGACAATTGTAGAACACCCGTATAATATGATTCCACGCTGTTAATCACTTCTGTTGGGCAGCTAATGAACCGCAGTGCCCTTGACAATCATGTTATTGTTATAATATACCTCAAATGGGAAGAAATAGGTGGGCATTTTTTTTTTTTTTTTTTTTTTTTGAAGTCTCCTTTAGTGACATTGACAATTTATGCTTCATTTGAAGTTTGTTGATGATGATCCCAGTCCTCGACGTAGATTATCAACAAACTTTAAATGTAGCATAGATTGTCAAGGGGGGGGGGGGGGGGGGGGGGGGGGGGCAAGAAAGCGCTGAACTGACAAAACTTGGCGGGGTCTCGTTGTCCTAACTAAATCTAATAAAAATTCTGTTTGCAATTTCCCCATCTGACATTTCTCTATGCAGATAATCCTCATCTGACATTTCTCCACTGGCCTCATCATGAATTCAGGGAATGAATACCTTGACACATTTATGAATGTAATCTCATGTGTTCCCGTGTGGATAATAAAATTCCTCACAAAATCATTGTAGGGAGTGTTTGTTTTATTTATTCTATCCCTCTCAAAAAGAGATAAAACCTGAAGCCAAGTTGATCAACATTTCCACCAACTGTCATTGTGAACTTGTAGTACTCACGAAAAATATAACTTTTTGGTTTGGAGGAAACAGCAGAAAGGACACGATAGTATTACATGGAGGCCTTTGCAACTCTTTGTACACCGTACGCGTACCTGCCCCACCCCACACCCAAACTACATGCACCTACTTTCAACCAGGGGGATTTCCTAAAACATAGGTCGGGCATGCTCACGTACCGTTAAGCTTGAATGATTCTATATTCTATACAGGTGTGTGTGGTTGGGGGGAGGGGGTCAGGCACGGTCAGTTACCGTTCGGCATGGCCATTTTGGACATGAGTGGATAGATATTCTGATTGTAATCGTTTTGTGCTGTGGGTACATAAATGGCATTGTCAACTTATGTCAAGTGATTAAAATCAAAACTCAAAACCATTAATTTTCTTTTCTTTTTTTTCACAATGCAACTCCCCCCCCCCCCCCCCCCCCCCCCCCCCAGAAAAAAAAAAAAAAAAATTGTCTTGATTTTCAGGCAATATCAGTCGATCTGACATGGCCATTAGGCTACTGAATACCCGGAATCGGAAACAAATTCTCCCCATCTCAGTTTGATCCTGGCACCTATCGTGTTGAGTGCCTGGGTTAATTTGGGGAAAAAAATAATAAATGTACCGGTATATCCCCCTCCCCCGAACAAATGCTCCATAGAGGCGGGGGAGCAGTAATGTTACTAATGTACATGTTTACGTTTGAGGCGACTTGGTGTAGTTTCTTTTAGAAATGTATTTACAAAATACAAATTGGGGGGGAGGCAATGACACCGGAAGGTTGGAAGGGTTAGTGACTAATCTAAGGGGAGGGGGCTGCACTGTGCTTCACATGACCCTTTTAAACGATGTAGACACCGACACTATTAGTGATTGTATCATGGAGTCAAGGGTGGCATGGATTTGAACCACAATTTGAAGACCATGGACTAAAGAAACATATAATCAACTTTAGAGGGGAGCAGGAGAAGTCGGCCCATTGCCATCCTGAGATTAAAGGAACCATTTATCAACCAAAGAAAGAGTACTAAGAAAAAAGGAGTTCTAAGTGATATTTGATATTTTTTTTTTTTTTTTTTTTTTTTTTCAGTCAGTTCGACAGTCAGGCAATGGAGAGTACATGATAATCCTCATGGGACATTTCTCCACAGGCCTCATCATGAATTCAGGGAAGGAATACCTTGACACATTTATGAATGTAATCTCACGTGCTCCCGTCACATGAACTTTTCTGCGTAGTTTCACAGTACTTGTGTTATACCTAGTTGAATTTCCACTCGGTGGTTGTTTCCAAATGAATCCACTATCCACGTACTGAGTTTGAGCTTGCAGTCGGTTACTGAACAACTGCAGACAAAATTTGGATTGTCCACAGTACAAGAATAGTTTTAATTGAATATAAAGCGATGGGTCGAGTTGTATTTGGAACGAAAATTACAATGCGCCCTGTTATAAAAATTCTAAAACGCGAGCACGTGTTTGAATGTTGTGGAAAATCTTTGTCCATGTGGACTAACATGCTTCCTGCTGTATTCTTTTAAACGTTATTGATGAATAAATAGCTAAAATACACATCCTTTGCTTTTATTTGTCACTCCAACAGGCTTTCCTTTACGAAATTTGTTCAGTAACATATGCATGCAAACTATTCACCCCAAACAACCACCTCTCTGGTGAGCGAACGTCCAACCACCAAAGCGACTTTTCAGTAATTTTTTTTTTTTGCTGCAACTCCATGGGTAAACAGCCTAATTTTCCAGTACAACTGGACACCAGAACTACACGCCTGATTGGCATTGCTGTTTTTATTTATTTATTCATTTTACTTATTTAAAAAAAATATTACTTTGATCAAGGCCAAGCATTCAAACTGTTCCCAGACTGACCAGCGATTGGGGGGGGGGGGGGGGGGGGGGCATTAAAGGGGCGGGGGAGGTACAACTTGTTCAGATACTCTGTTTTGCATAATCACACTTCCTGTTGGCTTCGAAGCTTTTTAATCAACATTTTAATGTTTATTATTGAATCCTTGAAAAGATAAATAATGGCCATGTTGGTAGGGAGGGCTGCAGTCCAAGTGCGCTTATAGGCCTCATTACTAATGCGGGCTTATTACACACTTGCTATTGACAACTATAACGCCTCTTTCTGAGAACTAAGTTTTTGGTCTGTATGATTTCGTTTTCACTTATAATTTTATCTTGTGTCGTGCCTATTAAAATATCAATAGCTTAACTTTTTGGAAATTTTCTTGACTAATATCGAGTGGCATGCTACTTTTTATACATATTCCTTAATGAGGCCTAACTCTCAAATGTGAATACAGAATTGGTACAAGCGTGTGTGATTTGGAGGGGTGGGGGTGTAGGGTCCCTGAAAAACGTGTCATCAACCAACGGTCACAGATCTAGCGAGTGACATATTGTTGAATATGTCCCAATACAGCTCCAGCAGGTGTGCGGTTAGACAATCAAAAATGGGGGTGTATCATCGATCTACCTGGAATTTATTCATTTTGTTCCATCAATTTCTTAATATCTCTGTGACACCTCACTACAGGGTATTTCATTTTGAACACCAGACATGGTTCACCTGCTGGTCTTTAAACAGGATTACGTTCAGATGCACATTAGATGAAACTTGTGTTTCGCTTTTTAATTTGAAGGTTAAACTAAATTACTGGTTGTACCCAGTATGGTTCATGAACTGATAATGTGGTCGAATTTCTTGTGCTTTTTGGGCCCAAATTAGCCTGGCCCCGAATTAGTCGAGGTCCGAACTGCAAAGTGTGTTCAGCTGAGGGACGAACGTCACATTTTGCAATGAACTTAGGAAATATAATATATTAAAATTCAAATTGTCCTGAGATAAATTTCGCTTGGTAATCCGTGGAATTGAATCGAAAAGAAATATAGGCTTCACAAACAACTTTGTAAGTTCGTTGGGAATTCGAAAATGATTTTTTAATAGCAACATTTAATTGTTCATTTTTTCCATAACATCATGAAAAAATCCACGTTCACAGGACTGCATGAGTATCATTATCGTTTAACTTCATTATACCTGAAGCTGAAATTTTCACAAGAACGGTCGTGTACAGTACAAGTCAGCCGACCAATAATTTCATGCAAATCGCGACCCCGTCGTTTTAATCAATGAACTCGCAGTTTGTGCAGTATCGATTCCGCTGCTATTTCGGCTCGATTTACTTGACGCATTATCTATTAAATCGCGATTACGCTTTCAATTGCGCTTCATTTTTATCGATGCGGAAACGAAATTTCTTCCACTTTTGTGATCACACCACTGTAGTTGACAGCGATGCATTTTGTCACTTTGACTCACGCACTGCGAGTCGCGTCATTCAGTTGTGATTCTACGCACATCAAGGGAGCTAATTTAGAGTGGCGATTCTAGGAACACACTGTCAAGGACGCTCCTTGACACTGTCAAATGGTTTCAAAACAACACAAGTGAATACCCTTCGTACTGGAACAATTCACACTGCGAAGTCCACTGGCAAATATTATTTTGGTGCTGGTCACTTAAAAATAATCGACTGGTCACACAGAAATGAATTCTCAACTGCCGTGAATTGGGAATTTTTGGGAGCAAATTGGGAAAAAAAGTGACTATTTTCGATTGGGAATGGGGCCGATATTTGGCCCCTCTCGTCGGTCAAAAAAAACCCTGCTTCAATTTATTAATTTCTTTCCTTATTTTATTCAGGAGAGCCATTGATAGTTGTATCCTTCCAAGACATTATGGTTTCTTCGAAAAATTTTGTTTACACGAAAAATGGAGATGCTGGGAGACAGAGCCTAAATTCAAAAAGTTAAATTCTACACCGAAAATTTGATTTTTACGTTAAATATTGTAACTGATTGTATAAAAACATCTTAATTATTTCATTTCTGCATTTTGTTTTGATCGATGACTTTTGAAAACAAACAAATACATGGATAATTAATAAATCAATTCTCCGAGTTTTCAAAACACGTCCATGCTTGATGAACCGGTGTTTTGAAAACTCGGAAAGTATACTCACGGGATGATACGAGATATATATGCCAAAAGAGGAGTTTGTACGATGTTATTTTACGATATTAGAAGACATTTCTCTTTCATTTTCAAACACACTAAAAAGTGTAGCTGACTCGGCGCCGTGTTAGCAAATTAATTTTTTTATGCTTTGTTGACACAGCGAGGCCATTCACCCTAGCTATCTGGCCTCTGACGAAGATGACCACTAACATATGTGTTGTCCAAGTACTCAATAAGAGATTCTGCTTCCTCTGGCATTGTCTCTTTCAGATAATTCATACCTTCATGAACTTCAGAAACAGGGAGAAATGCTAATTTATCTATTAAATGCCCACAGTAAAGGCAGAAATCATTTTCTGTCTCATATAAATTTGCAAGCCCTAGTACCTGAATTTTCCTCCACACTGACCGATAGAGGTGATAAAAACAATATTGAATATTTACATGAGCTCCAAAGACGAATGAAAAGAAAGCTGAACACTTCTTTCAAAACCTATAATCACAGTTGTTGGATCACAGTCAGCTTCTGCCAGTTTACTGAACAGACTCTCATAACTTGTTTGGAGCAAAGCATACACCAAAGGCAAAAAACATGATCTACTCGACCATGTATGACATACAACTGATATAATATATTTGGGGCAACTGAAAACATTCCATCCATGCACCAAGTATCACAGCTTGCTACAGTTAAAACTAGAAGCCCTGTCATGAAATGCGCACAAATAGCACGCCGATCTGCGCGTTAATCTACGCGTTATGACCATAGTAAGGCTATCAAATTTTGTACATGTGGCCTGTGCACAAGCAATGTTTCAGCCAATGGACCTCCGGGTAACCCGGAGGTCCATTGGTAGAAACATTGCCTGTGTTTGCTATGAGTAATCAGGAGAACCTGCCGTGCTTTGGATGCCATTCGATATGGCAATTGCGTGCAATTCCTACGTGCAATTAAGCCTAGATGAGCGCACAATTCGGGACAGGACTTCTAGTATTAACTGTAGCTGTTGCAAATGTTTTTCTGTGGCAAAAATAATAACGCGCTCATCAGCATTAAGACCATTGTCATTGAATAAAAATGGAACAGGCTAATCACCTGCAGTCATGCTCCATTCACCAGTTATTGTTAATTCCTGGAGAGATTGTGGATCTTTGGGTCGATGAAGAGCTTAAGCTCTCCGCAGCACACATTTGGTTACATCTGAATTCGGAAGACAGGCTTTCACTTCATCAGATACTGTTGAAAGCACAATTGTAAATATCTGGTTTGGTTTATCATTAGTTGTACTAGCCACATTTTTCATGTTCTGTCTACATTTGGAAATATCTACTTCTATTTGGTCCACAGGTACTCGGCACAAGCTGGGAAATCGAAAGAAAAATGATATTTGATACCATTTTTGAATCTATGCTGATGTGCCCCTGTAATTGTATATAAATATGAACAAGGTAAACAACTCGCTTTTCGAAAACGATAGCACTCATCTTCGTGTTTCCCCCTTCAAATTTGATTCACACAACGTATCCAACAGTACCCAGTATCAATGGAAAGGGGAATGAATAAGCTTTACAATGGTGTATTACACGACCGTTACATGTAGGTGTTCTTGGGTTGTTCATGACAACTGGGAGAAGTCGCAGAAAAGGCCTAAAAACATTTAGTCGGACAAGAAAGTGCACAGTGAAATGAGGTTTACGAGCGACAATTATCCAATTTATTATAAATAATTCGAAGTCCCATTGTCTATGGAGGGCAGATTCAAATATTAAGCGTATGCCTTTATCAATTACTAATCTCGGATCCACATTTATTCATTTCTGGCGATCACATTTGCCGTTTATACATTTTTTTAACCTTCCCTTGGCTTTGAACAAGCTAGCGGCATCCATAGAAGCACAATGACATCCCATTGGCTACTATTTATGCCGAGAAAATCATCAATGAAAATAAGCCAATGGGAGAATGGGGAAAGCTTTTGCGGAAGTTGCGTATCTAAGGATGCCGTCTACTCAGGTCAGCTTGGGAAAAATGTCAAAGTTACAGCTAAAAAGTGTATAAACGTTAAAAGGGAACTCCAGAAAATAATAAATGAGGATCCGAGATTAGTAATTGATAAAGGTATACGGTTAATATTTGAATCTGCCCTCCAAAAACAACGGGACCTCGAATTATTTATAATAAATTGGATAATTGTCGCTTGTAAACCTCATTTCACTGTCCACTTTCTTGTCCGACTAAATGTTTTTCGGCCTTTTCTGCGACTTCTCCCAGTTATCATGAACAACCCAAGAACTCCCAACGGTCATGTAATACACCACTGTAAAGCTTATTCATTCCCCTTTCCATTGATACTGGGTATTGTTGGATACGTTTTGTGAATCAAATTTGAGGGAGGAAAAACGAAGATGAGTGCTATCGTTTTCGAAAAGCGAGTTGTTTACCTTGTTAATATTTATATATTGGTGGCGCGGTGGCTCAGTTGGTAGAGGTGCAGGCTGCAAGTCGAGAGGTCCTCGGTTCGAATCCCACCTGCGGCAACCGCGTTGTGTCCTTGGGCAAGACACTTCACCCCGATTGCCTGCATGGGGGCATGATGACGCTGTGTACTGAGGCGTACTGCACGTCGATGGTGCGCATGTCTTCAACCACTCTAACCCTGCCTGTGCTGCGGTGCAGAGTTCAGAGTTACGATGTTGGAGAGCTGACAGCTGCTCGTCGTTGCTCGGTGGTTCTCTCCGGGTACTCCGGCTTCCTCCACCTGTAAAACTGTCAGGGTCACGATTAGCCATTGTGCATAAGTATGTGACCTTAAACACCAATAAATAAATAAATAATAATATTTATATACCATTATAGGGGCACGTCAGCATAGATTAAAAAATGGTATCAAATATCATTTTTCTTTCGATTTCCCAGCTTGTGCCGAGTACCTGTGATTTGGTCAGCTAAATGAGAATGTTCCTGTGTCAAAACTGGACATTCAAAATTTTTTTTTTTTTTTTTTTTGGTTTTCAAGATAGCTACACAGTTGACAGGGGGGTCACGTTTCACACAGCGCCATGTTATAGATTTCTGCTTGTCTGATTTTGACTTCACAGTGTACATATGTCCCTCAAAACAGAGTTTTTTTCCACCTCTTTTTGTTGTACCGGTAATGATTTCCATGTCAAGATACCTAGCATACAACAGGTTATGAGGAGACAATGATAATAGGAAATATTTATATATACAAACCAAACTATCTTTGAAGCCACATAAAACAGAGATAAAGAAAAGGATAATTTTCTGTCAATTGCTCTAACAACAACAACAACAACAGAAGGAGAGCTAAAATTCTGTGCTATCAAAAGCTGGTGGCGAATTGCTGTAAAAACACACCCAGACAAAAGAAGGAAAGCAGATAAATATTTTGCTATTAATCAAAAGCTAAAGTGAAATTGCTATGAAAACACATATACAATATAGTACGTTGACAGTTAGGTGGAAGGAGTATTACTATCACAACATAATAGCATTATTTCATCAAACTATAAGTAGTGTTCAACCGATGATTGGAACCGGCCACCACAATCGACTGATTATGGGCAATCGGATGACAACGGCAATGGCTCCTGGAACATCGGTTCAACCGATTGTTGCCAAGCAATTTGTGATTTTTCTGAATCGCATTTTATTATCTTCTGCAATTGTTCAATTGGTAATGTAAACTGATGTCGATGATACCATTCAATAAAGTTGAGAAACAACCACAATGTGTATTCTTAATCTCTCTAGAAGCCCATTTACGGGATATACAAGTTAAACTACACGTAAAGCCTACAACTAAGCGTACTTGCGGCAATCGCCAGGTCATATATCAGAAAAGTGAAGCTTGCACGCCATTGATTCAGGTCACTGTAAAATTACCTGTCGCACGCACTTGGGCGGTAAACGTGGCTCTGAGAGCCATGTTTACTGCCCAAGTGTGCGCGACTGGTAATTTTACTGGGATCCCAGTCAACGAAGTTTAACACTTTGAAAAATGTTCAGTTTAATGTAGTTCTTTCAAGCCTCAACTTGTCTAGTAGTGCACGGTATTACAATCAGAATCGGCCGATTGTAGGCTCATAACCGGTAATTGGTCAGCGACCAATTTTGGTAATCGGTTGAACACTAACTATAATTATAACTATGCCTATCAACAATTTTTCACCAAAAGGTCTCCAATAACCCAATAAATTTATGTTCAAAATAAATAAACTGAACATCCCAAAAAAAGAAATAATAATAGAAAATATCTATATTGTCCGAAACGTCCTAGGCCGAAACGTCCTAGGCTGAAACGTCCAGGCCGAAACGCCTGTGTCCGAAATGTCCGGTCACCATGTAATTGACCCCAGCCCTGGTGATGAATCTGGGCATATGTGGGAGCCTTTGCTGGAGTAAACCGAGATGTGTATTCCCAATTGGCGGTTGCGCTGTCATACTTTGGGACAAGCTGGGTTGATTCAAGTCCGTTAATTGTGTCAAAATTGTCTTTGATGAATGATGATTGCCATGGAAAAATTCATTACATGTATGTCACTACATAGTTCCTTTTGTTGGTAATCTTTTCACGGTGAAACTGTATAAGTGTTGTGGAACCGCGCTCTAACCAAACAGGGTCGGAAGATTCGATGGTAGCACACGAATCAGCAACGTGGTCAGATGTCTCCTCAACTATACAGGACAGGTCTATTGTGACTTTTTCTGGCATGTTGAATTTTAACTGCTTCTTGGAATCACTTTTTAGCTCACCTGACTTTCAGTCAGGAGAGCTATAGTGATCACTCACCGTCTGTCGTCCGTGAACATGGTGTTTGTGTTTTCTCATCCTTAACTGGTAGTGCTGGAAGCCCATATTTGGGCTTTATTCTGAAGTACAGGTGCTGCATCTTGAAGGCATCATATTCTGTGGATGTATTCTGTAGTACCTTTAAAATTAAATAATTTTGTTTGTTAGAATTTGCCTTGTTAAATTTATGGAAGAGTGCCTATAGGCATAAGAAGGCAAAGACACGTGAACAAATTTTGACGGCGGAAAATAATTTAGCACTCTACCAGTTAACCGCTGAACCAATTTAATTGATATTTGAGATAATAGTTTGTTATGACATCGCAATTTGATTTTGTTCAAATCAAGTTACCTCGCCCCTTGGTAGGGCCACACCCAAAAAGTGTGCTTAAATCTTAAAAAATCTTCTCATGAACCAGCAGTAGCAGAGACTTGATATTTGGTGTGCAGTTTCCTTTTGAGGTGTAGACTCAGATTTGTTCAAGAGAAGTTTGTGGGGCTATATTTGCCGTCGTTATGGGAGGGGCAGGTTTTTTGACCCTCCCAACATTTTTATTTTCCAAACCGACAGGCAGATTTGGACCAAATTTGATATGAGGGCTTATTGGGTCATACATGTAAGTACTTAATTTATGCCCAAATTTTTTTTCCCGTCACCCCATGGGAACCGCAGGAGCTAAAAATAGAAAATAATTAAAATGCCCCCATCTCCAAAACTACACGGCACTGAGAATTTTTATTTGGTGTGAAGCTTCCTTAGGACCAACAGAATGGAATAGTCAAAAAAAAATTGCTATCGGTTTTATCATGGGGTACTTTTCTGGAATTTTGAAAAAGTGCTGAATCAGAATTTTTTAACACTGTGGGTAATGAGAAAAACATTTAAGACTACTTTTCTCCCAAACTTCTGGTCCAAAAAGCTTTCAGATTTCACATATAACATCTTTGGAAGATTGTTTCACATCTTTATTGAAATCAATTCCCTGGGTCCATATTTGGGCTCTCTTTGCAAGCCCAAATGTTTAAATTAGTACAGTATGGGGAATATTCTTTAAAAATCTTCTACTTCAAATCTACCAATAAGAATCTTTTGATATTTGGTATGCAGCATCCTTAGGGGGGTGAGATTCAAGTTTGTTCAAGCCAAGTCCCTGGATTCATATTTAGACTGAAAATTTGGGGTCCCGTTCCGGACTTCGAAATTTTTTACCAAAATCCGGAAATGAATTTTTTTGTTTTTTTTATGTGTTTCGGTCAATTTTAAGACAAAATTTTTTTTTTTTTTCACTGAAAATTTGGGGGCCGGTTGGGACCAAAATCTGAAAATGTTTTTTTGTTGTTTTTTATGCATTTCAGTCAATTTTAAGACAAAAAAAATTTTTTTTTTTACACTTTTGATATTTGGTATGCAGCATCCTTAGGGGGGTGAGATTCAAGTTTGTTCAAGCCAAGTCCCTGGGTTCATATTTAGGCTGAAAATTTGGGGTCCCGTTCCAGACTTCGAAATTTTTGACCAAAATCCGGAAATACATTTTTTTTATGTGTTTCGGTCAATTATAAGACAAAATTTTTTTTTTTTTTCACTGAAAATTTTTTTTTGTAGTTTTTTATGCATTTCGGTCAATTTTAAGACAAAAAAAAATTTTTTTTTTTTACACTGAGAATTTGGGGGCCGGGTGGGACTTACAAAATTTTTGACCAAAATCCGGAAATTAGTTTTTTGGTTTTTTATGCATTTTGGTCAATTTTAAGACGAAAAACAAATTTTAGGCTGAAAATATTTTGTTTGGGACTTCGAAAATTTCCAAACAAAAATAAAATTTTTATGCATTTATCTCAATTTTGGGACGTAAAAGTGCAGGAACTGAAAATAGAAGGAAAATCCTGTGTATTGTGTGGGCACAACTGCTTCATCTAGTCGGTATATGCTTTTCTTAGAAGGGGCGTATGCAGCTTATTCAAGTCAAGTGCCTGGTTTGATATTTAGATTACCATGTCAAGTGAGTGCCCTCAGGCCCCCTGGGGCCTCTTGTTTTTGTTGTACTAGGCAACGGACCGAGAACTAATGGAGTTGACAACACGGGGGTTGCAGCTGCTGAGTCTGTGCAGGAATTACACACTGCTTTGCGTCTTCTTTATTGCATGGTCGTGGACGCTTCTTACCGGCATTCTTGTTATGTTTTTTGCGGTTGTTCCTGGTGAGTTGTGTTAGGTTGAATATACGCTTTCCATCCTGGTCCTCTAGGCCGATGCTCATCTTTGCTGCGAGTATGTGCCAACAAGTGCCAAGGGAAAGACACACGCACTTCTCAAGAAATAAACTCACAGAATATCTATCACCTTTGCTCCCGACTACGACGAATGAGGAGGCCTGTGGACAGTGAAGTACTCGGTTTTCGCAGATAGCGCAGGCATGCTGTGACTACCCTGTCATTATTGTAGGCTCAAGTTGTTTGTTCATCTGCTGCTGCTCGATTTGTTCGTCCATTGTCTGCAGCTGGTTGTCGATAGGTTGTTGGCTGCTTTTGTGCTGACTGAGACGCTGCTCTTTGACGAATAATACAATGTCAGCTGGATGCGATGTGTTCTTTGGTAACACAATTGTTTCCACGTCGCGAACATGATGTTGATGTTCAGATTTCAGCTGGTAATCTCCGACGTCACAAAATACACTCTTTAGTTCTAACACATGGAAATTCTGGAGGTAATTGATGGCTAACACAATGGAATCTAGTGGAACCTGCCTCCAACTAATAAGATCCTTGAACACTCTGTTCATGGACTCAAGAGATAATGTTTGGGATTCCCGAACGTTGGTCGAACACTCCGATGCTCTCCAAACCGAATTGTGCACTGCTAACTTTGATTGAAAATCTGATGTTCGAGTTGGTGTACTCAGCGAAAGCCTGGCTCCAGTTCACAGACAATTTGTTGTATGTACTTGTAAATTCGGTCTCAGATTCTATGTGAAGGATAGTGTCAATGTCATCGCAGTAGACAGCGACGTCGTCTCGACTTCCTGCCATGAGTTTTATATCGGCCTTGACGTGGTTCTAACAGTGTAACAACATGGCATTTGGAACGTACTTCATTATGGCATTGGAAAATGAAGTCTCCTGGTCAGTGACAATTATTGGAGTGTATCGGTTGAAGTTTGTAACCTGAACAGTCAGTTCTCGCCAAAACATGTCGTGAGACTTTTGGTTTTTCTTGTCATGGATAAGAAATGAAACAGGGAAGCACATTTTACCTTCAAAGAATGGATGTTTTACAACAAGGGCAGACAAATACAGTACGTGGAGAGTGGATTGTAACTAATTCACCTGCAGAGTGGAGTTATCACCCAAGCTATAACTTTGAAATTTTGTACATACATGTATGGACAAAAAACACAAGCAATGTTTCAGCCAATGGACCTCCGGGTTAAACCCGGAGGTCCATTGGCTTAAACTTTGCTGCTGCTGATTATGCTTTGCAACAAATTTGCAATCATTCCTCAGGTGGAATCTCCACTCTGCGGGTGATTTAGTGATAAATTATTTTCAAAAAGCACCAATTAAGTTTCATTTTTTGTCTCAAAAACATAGGTTATGACCCCTCATTGGAACGAGCTCGTAGGTTCAGGATGGCTGAAAAACACCCAATATTTTCATTGGTGACCTCTTCCTGGAATAATTGACATTTTTAGCTCAACTTTGGCGAAGTCAAATTTGAGCTTATGCCATGGCCTGTCGTCCGTCTGTCCTTCTGACCGTCAACAATTGGATACGGCTCGGGCTAGAGGCCGTATTTATGAACCGATCTTTACGAAACTTCTTGGGTACCTTTGTTATGACTGTGGGACGAGAACGAGTGTTTTTGTGTGCAGTCCGAAATTTAAGATGGCTGCCAGCCGCCATTTTGTACCGACGATGCAGAAATCTGTTTTTTTACAGAACTTCCATATGAAAGCTCTGATTTGAATAATTTTTTGTATGAATGTTTAGTACCATGGGATACATCACATATAATACAGGTTTTTTTCTCGTGCGTAAATTATGCAAATTAGACTAACTTTGATGTTTTTTGATGTTACTTTCAGCACTGTAAGTGCAAATGCCAATACGGCTCGGGCTAGAGGCCATATTTATGAACCGATCTTTACGAAACTCCTTGGGTACCTTTGTTATCACCGTGGGACGAGAACGAGTGTTTTTGGATCCGGTCCGAAATTCAAGATGGCCGATGTCAGCCATTTTGTACAAAATTTGGTGCAATCAGATTTTTGCACAGAACTTCCATATGAAAGCGCTGATTTGAATAATTTTTTGTGTGAATGTTTAGTACCATGGGATACATCATATATAATACAGGTTTTTTTCTCGTGCAGAAATTATGCAAATTACACATGTAGATGAACTTTGATTTTTTCAGTGCTACTTACACACAGTAAGTACACATGTCAATGTGGCTCGGGCTAGAGTCTGTAATTATCAACCGATCTTCACGAAACGTCTTGGGTACCTTTGTTATCACCTTGGGACGAGAACGAGAGCTTCTGGGTGCAGTCCAAAATTCAAGATGGCTGCTAGTGGCCATTTTGTACCGAAATTAAGTCTAATCAGTTTTTTGTACACAACTTCTATACGGCTCAGGCTAGAGGCCGTATGTATGAATCAATCTTTACGAAACTTTTTGGGTACCTTTGTTATCACTGTGGGATGAGAACAAGTGTTTTTGGGTGTGGTCCGAAATTCAAGGTGGCCACCAGCAGCCATTTTGTTCCAAAATTAGTGCAGTCAGTCTTTTGTACAGAACTTCTGTATGAAAGTTCTGATTTGAATAAATTTTTGTATGAATGTTTAGTACCGTAAAGTGGGGCTACTTTGCCAGATATTTCTATATTTCATTCCACCATGTTTGCATACTTACAAAGAATTTTGAAATGAATGTATCTGTGAATACACTGGAAGGAAAGTGATAAGTTATATTATGTAATATTTCAAAATTGTATTATACTTCATCATGCTGAGGGTAAAATGAACGTGGCAAAGTTACCACGTCTTTGGGGCTACTTTGCCACATATCGGCTAAAATTCAAACGGATACCAGGTATCTTGTTATTTGGCTTACAAACAAACCTAACCACAGTATCTGATCCTGAAGTGGTTAAATACCATGCATTCTATCATCCATTCATATTCACAGGTACATGTGCTGTGTGCATGTGCATAGTGAAAGAGCAAAGCGGTCTGTCAAATGATTTTCTTGAAAAACAGAAACTACTTCCTGGCCCTGTGACACTGTTTGGTTTTCTAACTTGTTATTTAATGTCACTTTCAGCATCTAGGGTTATATCACAGTTGCCAAACAAGTATAAAGGCAAGTTGAGCCAATTGTTTATATTTGGCAATTTTGTATTGGTGCTCATCAGAGGCGGGCAACTCATTGGGAGTGAGTCCAGGGGGGCCCCGCCTTAGAGGGCCCTACAAACGCAAATGGAAAAAAAAATGCAGAACTGCGTATAATGTGGCACCCCTACATGGGAGCGCCTATTGCGCTCGAGTGTCTGGGTTCCACTATCCCACATTATACACAGTTCTGCATTAATTTTTATGCCCCACCACTATACACTATACATTTGTTACAGGCAACGGTTAGTATTTATGAACACACCATTACAATACCTTATATGTACCTTTGTTATCAGGTCATTACCTAGATGTTTGTCATTGCTGTGTCACATACTATACATGTACATGTCTTTGTCTTGACAAGTTGAGCTACAGTGTCATTGACACTTTCATTCTGGTTTTACTAGTAACTTTAACCCTGCTTTCTTTATTCTTTGTAAAACGTCACCAATTCTTTCAACATGCTTGCCAAAACTTTTCCCAAACACCACAATGTCATCCAAGTAAAGAATACATTTAAACCACTGTAGAACCTGAAGGACAATTTCCATAACCCGCTGACAGGTTGCCGGTGCCGATGTTAAACCAAAGGGCATAGTGGTATACTCATATAAACCATATTTGGTCACAAATGCTGTTTTAGGTATATCTTCTGGCTTAACTGGTATTTGATGATACCCTGGGGTAAGATCAAATGTCAAAAACAACACTGATCCTGAAACTGCATCAAGACAGTCTTGGATTCTGCGAAGTGGAAATGCATCCTTCTTAGTAACCATATTAACTCGTCTGTAATCACAACGTAGTCGTAGTTTACCATTCTTTTTCCTAACTAGCACGATAGGTGATGCCCATGGAGACAGGATTTTCTGAAAATTCACTTTTTCTCCATCTGTTCCATCATAAGTCTTTCTTCTGCATCAAATGCCATAGGAACACGTCCAGGTGGCTGTTTTATTGGTTTGGCATCTCCAGTATCTATAGCATATTCAGCTAGGTGTGTACAACCAATGTCTGTCTCATCTCGTGAAAATCTGCATATTTTCTAAGTGTCTCTTCAATAACTTTACATTCCTCTTCATTTCTGTTGACACATGCTGCTGCGTACATATCATGCAAGTGACCAGGTAACTTATTAACCTGATCGTCCTGTGAGCTATCAGTTTCCACGCTGTAATTAACTTCATCTACCCCACTTCGTTCATCAAAACTATAGTTTCTTCCAGTGCTTTGAAGCGTTTGTATGCAACGTAGAGAGTCATAGTTATCTCGGTCATCCGACTCTTCACATTCCAAGAATGTTTTGATACTTGTATATCCCCACGGCTTGACCAATGACTGCATCTTGGTTCAGTGGCACTTCTCTACCAAAAAGGTTCATTAATCGAACTTTCACTGTAGCATTATTTCCAATATCTGCCACACATGGAGCCATAACAAGTGGATATTTCTCCATGAAATGCTCCGTAGGTTCTATTAAAACTTCAGTTTGGCCCTCATTCTCGTCCATTTCCACAAAAGCATCAACAATAATTTCACTATATTCCGATACAGTAGAATTCTCTTAATTGGATATCCATTTTGGCAGTGAAAATTAACAGGAGTATACAATTAACAGGGATTTGGTCAGTTTCCTGTGTGCTGGAGGTAAACTGAGCATTTATTCTCATTGAGCTCTGTCAAACAAGATATAATAGAATAAATGCCTGTATTGAATGTAATGAGGCCAACAAGGTTGATAAATAAGGGGAATTTGGAGCGTGTCACAGTAACTTTTTCGACATATTACAAAAATTTATATACAATTAACAGGAGTTTACTCTACAACTACTCTATTCAATTAACAGGGATATACAATTAAGAGATATCCAATTAAGTGGGCTCCACTGTACTGTGAAGTGGTCTGCAACTCTAACTCTTCTCACCTGATCTGGTAAGCCAACTTGAATACATGTTATTGGAGTGCCATGTAGTTGTATTATGCCTTTACTTAATAACAAGTCTGCAGAACCACCATCTTCATTCTGTAAAATATCAATACCTAGAAGACCATCATCATCAATTTCTGCTATGACCATTTCTCTCTTCAACACTAAACTGCCAAGGACAATTTCAAATTTTGCTCTGGCGTATTCAGTGAGGGGTGCACTGCTTGCACCGGCTAATCCCAACACTGTTTATTTCATCAATTTCGGCCTTACATCAGGTGACATTTGCTCGAACATTCTCTTAGAGAGTACTGTCTTTGTTGCACCTGAATCTACAGTAAAGGTCATCTTGACCCCATTAACACTGCTTTGTATATACACTCCATCAGATTTGGGAACTCTTCTCACCATCTCCTTCTTTTTCAACTCGTCACCATCCATCACACCACTTTAGCATCCAACTTCAAACTTGATTCAACTTCATCAATATTTACACTACAAAACTCATCATCTAACTTTCTATTCATCCTAGTTTGGCCACTTTTCCACTTGCTGTCCACTGGCCTCGTGAACTGGCCTCTACTAGTTTAAATTACCAGGCTGACTCTGAGCCCTATCACTTGGTCTGTCCTGGGGTGTTGTGCATACACTCACCCTGGATCCTCTCGACTCAAGTTGGGACCTCTGCTTAGGTACCTCCCTAACAGGTCCATTTCCCATAGTTCCATTTACCTTCCATGGGCCTTGCGTGGGAAAACGCTGCACCTCATTAAGGGGACAATTCCTAGAAATAGGTCCAGATACACCACACCGAAAACAAACAATTTTAGGTTCACGCCCCTCTGAGTTACTCCCAAATCTCTATTTACTCCTTCATTAATTCTTTCAGAATTTGTATATCTGCCTTGCATCATACATGTAATGCTCTGTTAAAGCTTCTCTAGTATACTGGTCATCCGGTCCAGCTTTTCATCTGTTTTATTCTGGCCCATGTCTTCTACTTTTGGCACCACCTTACTCTTGTTTGGCAAACTCCCATTTAAGTTTTCATTTTTACGCTTTATATTACTCACTGCTTTTGGGGTTCTTTTATTTCCTCTTTTACCCTCAAGTCTCTGAGGATCTTCATCTGAAAACCTCACATTTCTTGTTGGTTTCCTATGTCTTGCATCATGATGGTATGAGCTCTGGGTAGAGCCTTTACCTCTAGTTTCCATGAAGCCAACTACTTGCTGAACCGCTTGCTCAATAGTATCTGGTTCTTATGAAACTCTACATCAAATCTTGCTTGGTCATCGTAAAGCCCATCCAAGAATTTTCTCAGCAAGTCTTCTTGTCTTTTTTTTGCATCACGATCAACATGAGCCTTGTCATACAATCTCTTGAGCTCCGCAGCAAAATCCTCAACTGATTCACCAGGTTTCTGCATTCTTCGACTGAACTGACCACAGTCGACCTTTCTCGTCCCTACTATATGGCATCTACTATCTAGTTCTTTTTCCAGCAGCCTATAACTTGATCGAACTCTTGTAAGCAACTGTTCAAAGACAAAGTCTCCAGCAAGACCTTGGAGCCTAGGAATAAGTTGATCAAGCTTATCTTCAGAGCTCCAATTTCTTCTCTCTGCAATCTGGTTGAACCAATTTTTCCATACATCCCAGTTCTCTTTCCCGGTGAAAGCTGGGAGTTCCACATTATCTTTCTTTATCAGTGATCCAGCAGATCTGTAACTTACAGATTCAGCATCACTCTCATCACTATGAGTGAGGTCTGTCTCACTGTAAGATGATGAGGGTGTCCCATTCATTCTATCATTGTTCAGGGAATATCTGTACTCCCTCGTCTGATGCTTATTTTGCGATTTTTGATTGATCATCTCACTCAAGAGCTCATGAACACCAGCCATACTTCTTGAAAAACGTCCATTTGTTCCTTTCATAGAAGCCATCATTTCTTGTTTTGAGTTTTTTTGCTCTTCAGTAACCATAGCCTGATTCTCCTTCATTATTTGAACCAAGTCTTCTTGCCATTCCATTGATGGTACTCTTGTTATCCCATTCTCACAGGGGCAATCTCCATTTCTAGACTCAATTCTCATAAAGTCTGGATTCTCTACTCTTCGTTCAGCAGTCTGTGTAGACACAATAGAATCACTCTTATGCTGCCCAACACGCACTGCTTCGTCATGTCTATTTACAACTTCAAACTCGGATTCACCAAGTCTACCAGAAGTACAACCTTTAGGAATCCCCTCATGACTCATTACTTCCTCGTTTCTACTCTGCATGGGAACAACAGGGGAAATAACCTCTCCTCTATGTTCTATAGTAACACTATCAGTGTCAGAGTCAATTGTACCTGTACTGACTGCACCTTTTTGAGGCTTTGCTTTACCCTTGCCTTACCATCGCTCCTATTACCCTTCAGTTTAAAATAAACAATAACTTCGGACTCTGAACAACAAATACTTGGCCCTTTAACCACGGCAGTTAAGGTTTGAATCACTGGATCTGTAAGAGCAAACACCGCAAAATTATCTCAACCAAATCCTACTTCTGACACTAAAAATGTAACGGGAAAGCACTCCCTATCTCCCCAACACACCTGCTATCTACCCAGTTGTCTACAAACAGACACGAAAGAGGAGGGAGGGGCACCTTCACGCTATAGGTGAGGGATGATTACATGAATCCTGGAGGCAATCAACACCTCTATTTGTCAGGATAGCGACCCCAGCCCACTTTACAGTTAAAACTAGAAGTCCTGTCATGAAATGCACACAAAACGCACGTCGATCTGCACGTTAATCTATGTGTTATGACCGTAGTAAGGCTATCAAATTCTGTACATATGGCCTGTGCACAAGCAATGTTTCAGCCAATGGACCTCCGGGTAACCCGGAGGTCCATTGGCAGAAACATTGCCTGTGTTTGCTATGAGTAATCAGGAGAACCTGCAGTGCTTTGGATGCCATTCGATATGGCAATTGCGCGCAATTCCTATGCAAAATTAAGCCTAGATAAGGGCACAATTCGTGACAGGACTTCTGGTTTTAAGTTGTACATGTATAACTGAATAAGTCTGTAAATATAATTTTTAGCTCTCGGTGGATGACTGGAAAAGTGTACGATACCTAATATTTTATGCATGTACATGTAACATTTTTCTGGAAGTACAGTTATATGCATCCATCACGTGCAGAATAGCTTATCTACATGACATTATTACATGAACAAAGCGCATAGCTAGGATTCCCGAACAGGGTGCCCTAGCCATTTTTTTTTTGGGGGGGGGGGGGAGGGGGGTGGTGAGGGAGCAAAGATGATACATGAATGTATGATAAGGCCTTTGTGTGGGGTTTTTGGGCCTTCCCAGTCATAACTAAGCCCCTCCGGTCATTTCCCCTCCCTCCCACTTCCCTTCAGTAAGTGGGAGGAGGGGGCAATGACCAGGGGTTCTTAGTTAGGACTAGTACCAAATCATCTGGAGGGTGTCATACTGTATGTACAAATATAACACTAATTTTTTTTACCGATAAATAAATGTAGACTGAGATGATGAAGAGACTGAATTTTCCCAGGAAAGCAGTAGGCATGCAGCATACATTATACCTGCATGCCTAAAAAAAGGTCTGGTTCAAAAACAAATGACCAAAAATATTTTGTATGTAGTTTGTAGTTGCAGGCCTGTCATTTTGAGGAGGGCAATTGCTCCAGATCCTTACAGCCCACCTGGAATATTTCTGAGGAGTGCAAGTAACTGCCCTCCTCAATAGCCTGATTCTGATGATTTTGGTCTGTACCACCCACCTGGTTGGGCATGTGCCAACTTGAATATTGATCAAGGAGAGCCAGTAACTGCCCACCTTTGATTTTCAAAAAAGACAGGCCTGTAGTTGTTTCTAAAAGTCACGGAGTATGATTAAAGAGAACTTTAATAGATTCTTCTTCTTTAAAAGTGACTTTAAGTCTATAATTAAATTTCATAATCGTGCCAGGCCTACAGTCAAGACTTTGCCAGACAACACTGCTACAATTAAAACTAGAAGTCCTGTCACGAACTGTGCGCTTATCTAGGCTTAATTGCGCGTAGGAATTGCACGCAATTGCCATATCGAATGACATCCAAAGCATGGCAGGTTCTCCAGGTTATTCATCGCAAACACAGGCAATGTTTCTGCCAATGGACCTCCGGGTTACCCAGAGGTCCATTGGCTGAAACATTGCTTGTGCACAGGCCATACAGTTAAAACTAGAAGTCCTGTCACGAACTGTGCGCTTATCTAGGCTTAATTGCATGTATGAATTGCACACAATTGCCATATCGAATGACATCCAAAGCATGGCAGGTTCTCCGGGTTATTCATAGCAAACACAGGCAATGTTTTTGCCAATGGACCTCCGGGTTACCCAGAGGTCCATTGGCTGAAACATTGCTTGTGCACAGGCCATATTTACAGAATTTGATAGCCTTACTATGGTCATATTGCGTAGATTAAGGCTATGGTCATATTGCGTAGATTAACGTGCATATCGACGTGCTATTTGTGCACATTTCAGGACAAGACTTTTAGCTTTAACTGTATGTACAGAATTTGGTAGCCTTACTGTGGTCATAATGCATTGATTAACGCGCAGATCGATGTGCTATTTGAGCGCATTTCATGACAGGACTTCTAGTTTTAACTGTAATTCCCAGTTGCTACCACATTTTGGGAGTAAAAATATGTACAGTACATGTTGTGTGTTTTATCGCTAAATCACACATTGAGTGGAGATTCCACCCAAGCAATAATTGTAAATTTGTTTCAAAGCATAACAAGCACAAGAAAAGTTCCAACCAATGGACCTCCGGATCAGACCTGGAGGCAGGCCCCTGAATTACCGCAAATTCAAGGTGGTTTTTGCTGTTCCCAAAATAGGAACTGAATTAAAATATTGTCCTTCATTTGTTTCTCTCAGCAGTATTTAAATTTTTTCAGCTGGTGGAGTGTTTTATTTCTTTTTTTATGCTCTGTGAAGTGACTTTCAGCTTTAAAAATCAATAACATTACTTGAAAATGGAATTTTCTGTAATTTGGGCCCATTTACAGCCCTGGAAAAGATGTGCCCAAAATAACACAATATAAAGACCTGTCTGGAGGTCCATTGGCTGAATCATTGTTTATGCTTTTTGTCCATATGTACATGTGCAGAATTTGAAAGTGATACTTGATAACTCCACTCCACTAGTTACAATTCCCTCTCCACACACTGTAGTGTTCTCTAGGCCTTTGAAGACATTTTCATTTTGATGAAAGGACAATTCACAAGAAACAAAGTTAATTCTCATTGTTTTCCTTACGTGAGTCATTTGTGAGAATTAATTCTGATTCTTTCATGCTTTTTAAGCCCAGATATTCATTCAGTGCAATGTCCGTGGACTGGTCACAATCCATGCTTGAACAGTGATGTTCACGCATGTATTCACCAGGTAATAAAAATCCTCATCAGCAAAATTTTAATTAATGAAGCACCAGGTTGAACCCGTTGCTTCATTAATTAAAGTTTTGCCGATTATTCCTCTAATTAGAGCTTGGAGTCTAATATGACATCTGTGAAAATATTGCCCATCCGTGGAAAGTGATCAGTCTGTACTGTACTACAGTTAAAACTGGAAGTCCTGTTACGAACTGTGCGCTTATCTAGGCTTAATTGCACTTAGGAATTGCGCGCAATTGCCATATCGAATGGTATCCAAAGCACGGCAGGTTCTCCTGGTTACTCATATCAAACACAGGCAATGTTTCTGCCAATGGACCTCCGGGTTACCCGAAGGTCCATTGGCTGAAACATTGCTTGTGCACAGGCCATATGCACAGAATTTGATAGCTTACTATGGTCATAACGCGTAGATTAACGTGCAGATCGACGTGCTATTTGTGCACATTTCATGACAGGACTTCTCGTTTTAACTGTAAGTGTACATGTATTTAAAATTTGCTAACTTGATTTTCATTTGTTGCAGTGATCATCTTAGGAAAGCATGGGATAAAAATAAAACGCTACATCGCAATATGGTGGACATGGGACTTTCAGATGATCCAAATAACACATTGAAAATTAAGACACCAAAGGTAAGAAGATGCACGAGTACATGTAGTTAGTGTTCAACCGATGATTGGAACCAGCCACCACAATCGGCCAATTATGGGCGATCGGATGACAACGGCAACGGCTCCTGGAATATCAGTTCAACCGATTGTTGCCAAGCATTTTGAGATCATTCATTAACCGCATTTTGTTATCTTTTGCAATTGTTCACATTGTTAATGTAAAATGATGCCAATGATACCATTCAATAATGTTGAGAAACAACCACAATGTGTATTCTTAATCCATCTAGAAGCTCATTTATGGGGTATACAAGTTAAACGACATGCAAAGCTTACAACTGAACGAAATTGCTAGTTCATACCGGAAAAATGATGGTTACACTCCATTGACTCAGGCAGAAGTAAAATTACCAGTCGCACGCACTTGGGTGGTAAACGTGGCTCTGAGAGCCACGTTTACCGCCCAAGTTTGCGCGACTGGTAATTTTATTTCGATCCCAGGCAACAAAGTTTAATGTTCAGATTAATGTAGTTCTTTTGAGCCTCGACTTGTCCTAGTGCACGGTATTACAGTTGGAATGGGCATCGGAATCGGCCGATTATGAGCTCAAATAACCAGTAATCGGTCAACGACCATTTTTGGTAATCGGTTGAACACTACATGTAGTAGACACACAGAACGACACACGTATGTGAATGGGTTAATCGATATTGCATGAGTTGAGTGCCAGTGCGGAATGATAGAATGCGAGGCTGCAGGCCTCCCATGATGGCACAAGTACCACATCGATTAACACATGCATGTCATTCTCTGTTTATTACATGCCTTCATGTCTATAAAAACAAATGTTAGAAGGACACTCAGCAATTCATTTGACAACCATCAAGAACACATTTTATCGCCAAACACATTTGCAAACGGCGGAACCTGTGTTACTATTTCGTCTCCCGAGTTCCAGTGTGTTCTATGTGCCTACTGGCATTGGAGTTCAGGGAACAATTTTTAGCTGTCACTAGCAATCAAATTGTAATCGCGGTGCATGATTTGTAGAAAATGCCAGTGAAATTTGACTTCTTTATAAAAATAGTCCGTCGACGATTTCCATTCCCCACATATGTGCCAAACAGATTTTCATTTTCCGCATGGTTTAGAGTTGGTGCTGATGGGGATTTCATAGAACAGGCATGTACTAAAGTACATGTATATTACTTTTGTTACTTATTTGACTGTTGTTTATTCAGACAGTGCTCTAGATTAGTTTAGATTGGGTACAACAAGGGGGGGCCACTAAAAATTTGCAAGACGTGACGTCCTATTTTTTATTCGGCTCCTTTTTACACCCACCCACCCACCCACTACGTGCAAATTTTCTACTACCGTTCTCAGACACCCACTCTCCCTTTAAAATCCAAAATAAACTTATAGGCAAAAACCGGCCAGCGCTATTCTCAAAAATCGGCAATTAATTTTTATTATTTTTTGTCTCAAAAACATAGGTTATGACCCCTCATTGGAACGAGCTCGTTGAGCTCGTTCCAATGAGGGGTCATAACCTATGTTTTTGAGACAAAAAATGAAAAAAATTAGTTATTCAATCATTTTTTGACAAGTGTCGTCTGCTTTTCATGTTAGGTAAAGGGTTAAACTGGTACCACCAATTTAAACCTCTGTGGGCTGCTGTGGGCCCCAATCTACAAATGACAAGCTGTTCATTATCAGGCTTGACCAGAGCAGGTGTACATATATGGGAAAAAATTTTCATTTGAATTGTTCCCAAAATATTGTCTGCACATTTTCTACATTTCGAACAAGAAACCCACCCCCTACTAACGTGTGACATTTTCCCAGTTTAAGCCCCATATTCTCACATATAAAGCCTCCTGATATTGTATTTATGTTAAGATTGTGATGTACAACATCATCTTTAAGGTTTGAAACACAAATGATGGTATATATTAGCTAACATATTGATATATTTTTAAAAAATACAAAAAATTGCACAAGTTGGAAATGCACATTTTTGGCGCACTCAAGAGACCCACCCACCCCCACGTCATGTCTTGCAAATTTTTGGTGGCCTCCCCCTGCTTACAACAGCAAATACAAACTGACCATATTGTGGACTACTCTTGAGTGCCTAATAATAGTACAGAGTTGAAAATTTCCTGAAAATTAATAATAGTACAGGGTCGAATAATAGTATAGGGTGGAAAATTCCAAGATATGAGCCAACCGCTATACTCTGAACTGTTTTCAAACATCTGATGCTCTTGAAGTGGTGAAGGGCTAAATTACTTTTGGTTATCATAATTTTCACATGGATTTGACTTGTTGCAATTTATGGGAGAGTGCCTACAGGCACTCTCCGATAAACTGCACCAAGGCAAAACCTTATAGACTAATTAATTCTGTTTCAGTGATGGTATGAATCACATCCACTGGGTACAAGGTCTTAAAGTTATGGTAGCAGTACTTCAGAATAAAGCCCAAATATATGCTTCTAGCTCTCTACCCATTAACATTTCCATTGCATCCTGTGTTTGCTTGTACATGTACCTTACTAGTTTGTTTTGGTGAACTTCTTGAGATAAGCAGCCGCTCTGCACATTCGATTGCTGAAAATTAATAATCATTAATAATCATACAGGGTCAAATAAGGATCATGCAGACGGGAATTTTGTTCGAAAAAGAATAATCATACATGTATGATTATTAGGCACTCAAGAGTAGTGGGAGAGAAAAGAAGAGACCGCGTTGTGTCCTTGGGCAAGACACTTCACCCCGATTGCCTACATGGGGGCACTATGACGCTGTGTACTGAGGCGTACTGCACGTCGATGGTGCGCATGTCTCCAACCAATGCTGTGCTGCGGTGTAGAGTTCAGAGTTACGATGTTGGGGAGCTGACAGCTGCTCGTCGTTGCTCGGTGGTTCTCTCCGGGTACTCCGGCTTCCTCCACCCGTAAAACTGTCACGATCACGATTAGCCGTTGTGCATAAGTATGTGACCTTAAACACCAATAAATAAATAAAAAAATATGTCCGTTTGAAAAACGAATGTATTGTGTTATGGCGCTGTCCGTCTGTCCATCTGTCTGTCTGTTCGTCCGGGGACAGTTGTATTCCGTGCTCTACAGAGCGTGATTTCAATTGGATTTAAAAAATATTTGATATACTGCACAACCAGAATAAGATCTCGCGCAAGTTCGAATTTGGGTCATGTTCGACAGTTTTCCTAGTAGTTATTCCCCCTTTAATACTTAGAAATCAAGCAAATTTTGCTTTCTGTGGTCTACAGACCGTCAACTTAATCAGATTCTTTTCAAATTTAATATGCAGCTTCACGGCCATAATATCTCGCACAAGTTCATATTTGGGTTGTGTTCGGTTGTTTTCTTAGGAGTTATTGTCCTTTTCATACTTATATATCAGTCAAATTATGCTTTCTGTGCGCTACAGTCCTTGAACTTAATCGGATTCTTTTGAAATTTAATAAGCAGCTTCATGAACAGGGTATCTCACACAAGTGCAAATTCGGGTCATGTTTGTCGATTTCCGTAGGAGTTATTGCCCTTTAATACTTAGAAATCAGGCACATTATGCTTTCCGTGCTCTGCAGACAGTGAACTTAATCAGATTCTTTTCAAATTTAATACGCAGCTTCATGGGCATAATATCTCGCACAAGTTCATATTTGGGTAATGTTTGGTTGTTTTCCTAGGAGTTATTGCCCTTTTCATACTTAGAAATCAGTCAAATTATGCTTTCTGTGCTCTACAGTCCGTGAACTTAATCAGATTCTTTTTTTTTATTTTGTCAAGACCTCAGATCGCTCAATATGAAAATGTGAAAACAGGTGAATTACCCTTTACCCCAGACAGGGGAGCGGAATGGGCAATGATTGGAGGGGGTGGGGGGGGGGGGGGGGGGGTGGCAAACATAGTCGAGTCAACAAAAATTTCAAACTTTACCCCAGAGAAACTTGTGCATGTTCCATTTTTGATGGGCGTATGTTGTCCCGTTAGGTGGTGCTCTTGTGAGAATCATTGTTTGCAGCCTTTCATTGTAGACCTTTTTATTGGTTCTCCTTCAGCTGAAGTTTAATTGATAAGGTTTCGTAGTTTAATTGATCAAGTTTCTTAGTTTTGTTGATTTCTTAGTTTAATTGATAAGTTTAATTGATAAGTTTAATTGATAAGGTTTCTTAGTTTAATTGATACGGTTTCTTAGCTTTCTGATGGAGCTGGGGGGGAGGGGGTTGATTTTTCCAATTCGGTTTCGGTTTGGTTCCTGGAAAAACCCTGGGTTTACCTCCATTGTTTCTACATGTATGTGTTCACCCTTTACCCAATGAATTGCCCGCATCCGCCCGCGTAATATGCAAATTCAGCAGCTGAAAAAATATTATTTTTCGAAAAATTTCAACAAAATCATATCATGTGATCCATCTTTGGAACGAGCTCGTCGAGCTCGTTCCAAAGAGGGGTCACATGATATGGTTTTGTTGAAATTGTTTGAAAAAATTAAAAAAATTATATTTAAAATAATAAATTTTCAAATCGTCTGCATTGGGTAAAGGGTTAAGAACTGTTAACACTTCAGGTTCCTTAACTTGGAAAAAATCTGCAATGGTTTGTACACCACTTCTCACCACAACAGCCCTGTATGTAAGTACATGTATCTCTTGGGTTCACAGGGACCGATCAGGACTATTTAAAATACGCTCTAGCCTCGGAGCCTATTTTTTCAATTCATGCACCAGATTTCAATTTATGGAGTCACACTGCTGTTTGTAACACACACTGCAAGTATGTAATAGCTCTCATCATTTTCATTTAGTACACTATAGCAAACAATAATCTTCACTGTGGTTTCTGATCAAGTCTTGGCTGCCTATTTAGGCAGCCAAGACTTGATCAGAAACCACAGTGAAGATTAATGCTTGGTAATTAAGACTTGGAAGTATTAACTTAAGCACTCTACAAAAATGATAAATGATAATCATATATATATAATACATGTAAGAGTGTCTCTCTCGATTATCCATCGAAAGAATATCAAAATATGATCTGAGAAGTTTCGTGCCAACTGAGAAGCCTATTTCTGAGATTTAAGAGCCAGGTCCTGATGTTTCAGAACCAAATACGCACTGGCGCATGCCCAGGTCGGTACCTGGGTTCAGAATAACTTCCCTTTGCTCATGTTTAGAAGTTCTATGGGATCAGTTGCTAAGCCTATTCATTCAGAAAAGAACATAATTCAAATGAATGAGGTCCCCCAAAGAAGATTATCTGTTTCTATGGCCATTATGTGTAAAATTGCATGCAGGCAGGCATTTTTTTAATTTTATTTTTTATTTTTGTAATTGTTTCTTTGCCATCAAAAGTTATGTTCTTGGTTTGTTTTATGTTTTAGGCCCCATAATGTACAGAATAGGGTAGTGGTGTATTTCATCCCTTGACTGCAAAAAATGCTTTGCACTGCTAAAGCACAGAAAAGCCTTATTGCACTCGAGAGACAAATTTATCAGTTTTATTAACCTGGGTAAAATATCAGATAGAAACCATTTAATTTTTATTTTTATCCAAGTTGTGACGAAGTCAAACTCGACTTATAGTTTGATGAATGGCGGGTGGTTGGGCGGGTGGGCATAAACAATTTGTTTCCGGATGATAACTTGATAATGGTTTGACCCACACTCATGAAACTTCATTTGTAGGTTGGCCTTCATGAGAGGAAGAACCTTATTTATTTTGGACTCGCTAGGTCAAAAGTCAAGGTCGCAGTGACCTTGAACATAGTAAATCGTAAACAGTTGGTTTCCGGATGATAACTTGACTATGGTTCAACCCACATTAATGAAACTTCATACGTAGGTTGGCCTTCATGAGAGGAAGAACCCTCTTTATTTTGGACACACTAGGTCAAAGGTCAAGGTCACAGTGACCCTGAACATAGTAAATCAAAACAATTGGTTTTCGGATGATAACTTAATAATGGTTCGACCCACATTCATGAAACTTCGTAGGTGGTTTGGCATCAGTGAGAGGAAGAACCCTATTTATTTTGGAATTGCTAGGTGGAAGGTCAAGGTCACAGTGACCTTCAACATAGTAAATCATAAACAATTGGTTTCCAGATGATAACTTAATAATGGTTTGACCCACATACATGAAACGTCATAGGCAGGTTGGCCTAGGTGAGTGGAAGACCCCTGTTCGTTTTGGACTCGCTAGGTCAAGGGTCAAGGTCACAGTGACCTTGAACACAATAAATCGTAAACAATTGTTTTCCAGATGATAATTTGACAATGGTTCCACCCACGTTCATGAAACTTCATAGGTAGGTTGGCATTGGTGCAGGAAAGGGCGCTTTTTATTTTGCAATCACTTGCTCAAAGGTCAAGGTCACAGTGACTCTTCACATAGTAAATTGTAAACAATTAGTTTCCAGACGATAAATTGATAGTGATTAAATCCACTTTTGTACTGTCACAACTCGACATTGGATTGGTGATCCTTTCCTCATTTTTTTAAAATTTACATTGATAATAAAAAGGGAGCATGCGACAGCCAAAGGAATCATGCGGGAGGGCCTGAGACAAGTCAATAAGGGTGAAAATGTGACAGTCAAAACACGATATATTCACCCTTTTCCAAATAGACTAAGTGTAGAGAGTCTATATTGGTAACTAGACCAGTTCTTCCCAGTAAGATAGTTTGGTCAGCCGTTTTTGGCTGGGTCTTGCACCAAATCAGAAGATGCGAAAAACCACCCAACCCTATTTTCTGATGTCAAGCAAAAATTCTATTGAACTGTAAATTACGCATGATGTTTAAGAAGAAATTCCACAGATACATGTCTATGAATATATTAGATCTCAACTTCTCAAGCTCTGAGTACATGCTTATACATGTACAGAGTTCACCAGCAAAAAATAACCTGCATTTCACAGTGTTGCATATAACACAACTGATATATATTACTTTTCAGTGGCAAACTCTGTGACTTTTTAGCTCACCGAAGGGAGCTTAACTTCTCACTTGCCGTCCGTCTTCGTCCATCGTGAATTTTACATTATCGACTCCTCCTCACAAACTACCCGACCAAATTGAACCAAATTTTGTGTGCATGTTCCTTATCACATGTCAAGTGAAGTTTGTACAAATGAACTTGCCGTGCCCACAGGGGGCAGCAGAAGTGGCATAACTCTGATAGCACCCATAATTTTTTTCAAAAATTCAAAAAAATCTTCTTCAGATGCACCAGTCAGAATCCTTTCATGTTTGGTATACAACATCTGTAGGGTGGTCAGATTCAAGTTTATTCAAATCAAGTCCCTGGGTTAATAATTGGGCTCCCTGTAGGAGCCCAAATTTTAACTTAATGAAATATGAGGAAATTTCTTTAAAAATCTTCTTCTTCAGATCCACCAATCAGAATGCTTTCATATTTGGTATACAACATCTCTAGGGGGGGTCAGATTCAAGTTTGTTCAAATCGGGTCCCTGAGCTAGTATTTGGGCTCTCTGTTGGAGCCCAAAGTTTAACTTGGTGCAATTTGAGGAAATTTCTTTAAAAATCTTCTTCAGATCGAGCCCTCAGAATCCTTTCATGTTTGGTATACAACATCTATAGGGGGGGTCAGATTCAAGGTTGTTCAAATTGAGTCGCTGGGTTTATATTTGGGCTTTTAACCTTGTGCAATGCATGGAATATTCTTTAATTATCTTCTTCAGATTCACTAGTCAGAATCCTCTCATATTTGGTATACATCATCTCTGGGGGGGGGGGGGGGGGGGGAGGGGGGGGGACAGATTCAAGTTTGTTCAAATCAAGTTTCTCGGTTAATATTTGGGTTCCCTATGGAGGCCTGAATTTTTTTAACTTAGTGCAATATGAGAAAATTTCTTTCAAATATTTTTCTTCAAATCCACCAGTCAGAATCCTTTAACATTTGGTATGCATCATCTCTAGGAGGGGTCAGATTCAAGTTTCTTCAAATCGGGTCCCTGGGTTGAAAATTTTGAGTCTGGTTCGGACTTAGAAATTTTTGACCAAAATTTGAGAACAAAAATTTATTTTGGATTTTTTATGCGTTTTGTTCAATTTTGAGACGAAAAAAACCACCAAGTTTTTAGCCTGAAAATTTTGGGTCCGGTTCCAACTCCGAAATTTTGGACCAAAATTCAGAATGTTTTAAAACATTTTTATGCATTTTTTGTTCAATTTTGAGATGAAAAAAAAATTTTTTTAGTCTGAACATTTTGAGTCCGGTTCAGACTTGGAAATTTTTGATGAAACTTTGGAGAAAAAAAATTGTTTTTTTATGCATTTTGTTCAATTTTGAGATAAAAAAAAAAATTTTTGTCAGGTTTGGACTCCAAAATTTTGGACCAAAATTTGGACATTTTTGGGGGATTTTTATGTGTTTTGTTCAATTTTGAGATGGAAAAAATTTAAAATCTTCTTCTTCATACCGTGTAGTCAGAATGCTTTCATATTTGGTATACAACATCTCTAGGAGGGTCAGATTCAAGTTTGTTCAATCTTAGTTCATGGGTTGATATTTGGGCTCCCTATGGGAGCCAAAATTTTAACTTAGTACAATATAAGAAAATTTCTTTAAAAATCTTCTTCAGATCCACCAGTCAGAATCCTTTCATATTTGGTATACAACATCTCTTGGAGGGTAAGACTCAAGTTTGTTCAAACCTGGTCCCGGGGTTATTAATTTCGGCTACATATGGGAGCCTGAATTTTAACTAAGTGCAATATGAGGGAATTTCTTTTAAAATCTTCTTCTTCAGATCCACCAATCAGAATGCTTTCATGTTTAGTATACAACATCTCTAGGTGGGTCGGATTCAAGTTTGTTCAAATCTGGACCCAGGGTTAATATTTTGGCTCCCTATTTGAGCCCAAAGTTTAACTTAGTGCAATGTGAGGTGATTTCTTTAAAAACCTTCTTCATATCTACCAGTCAGAATTCTTTCCTACATGTATTTGGTATATGACATCTCAAGGGGGATCAGATTCAAGTTTGTTCAATTTGAGTCCTTGGCTTAATATTTGGGCTTTATGGGCAGGGGGGGGGGCATGTTACGTTCAGGTTTGTTCAGATCCATTCCTTAGTGTTTTTCGATAAAATTTGCCTCTCATGAGGCATGTTGATGAACCATGTCTAACTGAATGTGACCCCAAATACTTCTTTGAACCACTTTGACCGGTGAGCGATTAAGGCCTCTTGGTGCCTCTTGTTTAAATTACTTATCTGTTGCATAGTTTGGTTGGACAGGTAGGCCCTGAACTATATATTGTGTGCATCGGAGCAACTTGATCAAAATATATCGGGGATTTTTTTAGGTGTCCACAGGGGCCGAATATGGGACCCATTCTTAATGGCCTTTGGACAAGATTTTTCCCAACTCAAATCGAAAATTTCCCAATCCCATTCCAGCTAAAAATAATTTAACAGTTGGTGTCCTGTACTGAGCACCCTCAGTACACTAATCTTATTTGGAATTAGCAGGAAGGAGTTGCTCAGATTCTTTACTCTCAATTATATGTGATTGAAGATTCTCTCATTTAATTTGTCTTTACTATTGCCTTTAACCCTTTACCCAACGTAACGGCCAAAACCGGCCAGCGCTATTCTCAAAAATCGCCAATGAATTTTCATTATTTTTTCATTTTTTGTCTCAAAAAAATAGGTTATGACCCCTCCAGGGACCGACCTGGACATGCGCCAGTGCGTATTTGGTTCTGAAACATCAGGACCTGGCTCTTAAATCTCAGAAATAGGCTTCTCAGTTGGCGCGTAACTTCTCAGATCATATTTTGATATTCTTTCGATGGATAATCGAGAGAGACACTCTTACATGTATTATATATATGATTATCATTTATCATTGTTGTAGAGTGCTTAAGTTAATACTTCAAGTCTTAATTACCAAGCATTAATCTTCACTGTGGTTTCTGATCAAGTCTTGGCTGCCCAAATAGGCAGCCAAGACTTGATCAGAAACCACAGTGAAGATTAATGTTTGCTATAGTGTACTAAATGAAAATGATGAGAGCTATTACATACTTGCAGTGTGTGTTACAAACAGCAGTGTGACTCCGTAAATTAAAATCTGGCGCATGAATTGAAAAAATAGGCTCCGAGGCTAGAGCATATTTTAAATAGTCTGATCGGTCCCTGCCCCTCATTGGAACGAGCTCGTCGAGCTCGTTCCAATGAGGGGTCATAACCTATGTTTTTGAGACAAAAAATGAAAAAAAATAGTTATTCAAGAATTTTTTTTTGCACGTGTCGTCTGCTTTTCATGTTAGGTAAAGGGTTAAAGTTGTGAGAAACTCATATTTTTTGCTCCACATTGATTCAACACATTTCCTCATTGGGCTAAAACCATGTCTTGGTGAGATTGTGAAATGTGTTAAATGTATAGCCAAAGTGTTCACCTTTTCATAATGTAGAATTTCTAAGCATTTAAAAGGCTAATTTACTGATTATTCAATTTGGGAAAATACTTTTCAATTATGTTGTGAACGATCGATAGTCTACTAATCAAATAGTTGTGATAGCTTTAAATTTTACTGCTCATTTCACATTGGGAATGGGGTGGAAATTCAGGCCCCAAAACATACTCGGATTAGGCCTAAAAAAGTTAAAAATTTGGTTTCAGGCTCTCCCTTCCCACATGGTCATTTTGATTGCTGCATGCTTTCTTTTTATAACCAATGCAAACTTAAATTAAATGGTTTTTGTCTGATATTTTACCCAAGTTGATAAAATTTGTCCCTTGAGGGCAAGAACGCTTTGCAATGTTTTAGCACTGCAAAGCCTTGTTGCACTCAAGGGATGAAATACACCACCACCCATGCTATTCTGTAGATTATGAGGCCTAAACATAAAACAAATCAAGAATAGGAACTTTTGATAGCAAAGAAATAATTACAAAAATAAAAAATAAAATAAACGTCTGCCCATATGCAATTTTACAAAAGTAGCCTGAGAAACAGAAGATCTACTTTGTGGGACTTTAAGCCAAACTTTTAGTCCAGTCTTTGTTGCCTTTATTGTTAACCCTTTACCTAACGTAATGGTCAAAACCGGCCAGCGCTATGCTAAAAAATCGCCAATTAATTTTCATTATTTTTTTCATTTTTTGTCTCAAAAACATAGGTTATGACCCCTCGTTGGAACGAGCTCGTCGAGCTTGTTCCAATGAGGGGTCATAACCTATGTTTTTGAGACAAAAAATGAAAAAAATTAGTTATTCAAGAATTATTTTTGCAAGTGTCGTTTGCTTTTTAGGTTAGGTAAAGGGTACTGTGATCACAAATGCAGTCTTTTTCATTATCAGGTTGAATCACGACACATTTTCATCAGTTAGCCAACATTTCGTAAATAAAATACTATAAAATTAGTATACAGGGGGGGGGGGGGGGGGGGGCAGAAGGTGGTTGCTGTCCGCCGGCCCCAAAATGAGTTTTTTCCATGAGCTAAAAAAGATTTTCCACAAGGTTTTTTGCCTCAATTTGTGATCTAGTTGGAAGGGAAATGACAAAACACAATGGCTAGAGCATGCAGTTAAAAACTAGAAGTCCTGTCATGAAATGCGCACAAATAGCACGTTGATATGCGCGTTAATGTGCACGTTATGGCCCAAGTAAAGCTATCAAATTATGTACATATGGCCTGTGCACAAGCAGTGTTTCGTCCAATGGACCTCCGGGTAAGCCGAAGGTCCATTAGCAGAAACATTGCATGTGTTTGCTATGAGTAACCAAGAGAACCTGCCATGCTTTGGATGACATTCGATATGGCAATTGCGCGCAATTCCAACGCGCAATTAAGCCTAGATAAGCGCACTATTCGTGACAGGACTTCTAGTTTTAACTGTGTGGTGGGGTACCATATATAATGAGTACATGTCAGAATATGTTGATTTTCATGGACACATGCCTCACAGCGACAGAAAAAGGAAAATTTGCAATCATGACTTTGCCAATGAGTGCATTAACTTTTCAAATTAAATGAGAATTGTGCGATTTTAACCAATTTAATCAAAATAAAATACAACAAATAACTGAACTCTTTGATTTGGCACTATCCAATGTGCATCACATAACACTTTCTGTAAAGCTGAAAACTAAAACTATCCTGCTTCATGATGGCATACAAGAGAACTATTTGCATCTGTGAACTTATTCTTGGCCCATTGGTGGGGACTGTGTATGAGTTTTGTGCAAATAGTTCTTTCAGGTGATTCTTTGGTAACGTAACGTGTGTGACAGAAATCAGACAAATCGGAAATACATCAATACATCCAGATACATCCCTCATAACTCTGCGCTTTTGCACCTTGGCCGATATGAGTAGTGCGTCATTTCATGGAATAGTTAGTAAGCTTTGGTCAGGCAGTAAGAGAGAATCCCATCCATGTGCAGACTATGTGGCC